>CM074284.1:28361031-28758531 GCA_037194245.1 Opsariichthys bidens
AACAGTGGAAATAAGCACAGTTAGAATAGCAGAATATGGGCCCGTTTTATCAACGCAGCAGAAAGCAGTGCGGTCATTGCATCCTGCAGCCAAAGCCTGGCTCCCAACTAAAGCTAAGAAAGAAAGGCAGTCGCTCCCGTTCAGAGCAACTGCAGCTGGTGAAGGGCAGGAAACAAATTCGAAGGTGTGGTTGATTCATTCAAATAAAAGTACAAAATTAGCCTGCACCACGTGCCTTTGTACTAAAGACTTTGGCTAGTAGCAAGAAGAGAGTTGGAAACTAGCCTTGGATTTGAGGCACTTTGTCCCTAATTTCCGATGGATCAAAAATCTGCGTGATGACCAGCAAGTGAGCAGCAAGGGACAGCTTCTCCCCGTCGGGGAATCGAACCCCGGTCTTCTGCGTGACAGGCTGAGAACGAGGAGCTACGGAATAAAGGCAGTCGCTCCCGTTCAGAGCAGCTGCAGCTGGGGAGGGGCAGGCAACAAATTCGAAGGTGTAATAAAAGTAATACAAGTAATAAAAGAGTTGCGACCTCTACACTTAAAACAGAGTTGTCTGAAAAACCCAAAGTGCCCTATTGACAATTGGAATGCTGCGGTTGTTGACACAATAGAAAAAGAAAGAAAGCAAAGAGGAGCAGGAGGGGATGCATCAAGTACTGTGAAGCAGGGTTGATCACAGCCTCAAAAAGATGGAGCGCTTCACGGATTTGCGTGTCATCCTTTCGCAGGGGCCATGCTAATCTTCTCTGTATCGATCCAATTTTAGTATATGTGCTGCCTTAGCATGCACAAGTTTGCTGCCCCGCCCGAGGCCTATATACTCCTCGGGTTCCCGCCAGCTTTCACTAAGGTGGTAGGGCCCAGCGCGCTATCACGCCACTGCAGAACCTTGCAATACAGAGCGCTATGGGCCGTCGGTGCTAAGACTTGACACACTGACTGATGCAACAGCTCAATGTGTTTAGAGATAAGGTATCTTAGAGCTTTCGGGTTCACATATGGCCAAATCCAGCATGACGTACAAGAACATACACTGAAGGAAGGGGGCGGGCACACTTGTCAATGGTACCAGAGTAGAAGCACTGAAGGGGTTGTGGCCTCAACATTTTGGGAAAAAAAAGAGTTGGCCGAAAAAAACGAAGAGTGCTATTCTGTTGGTGCCAAGGGTACCCGCCTACCCGCCCCGCTTAATGTAATTGGACACCCGTTACCCTTATGATAGCTGCTTACAAATGAAAACTCAGTGTGTCAAGCATATTGCCTTTAATTAAGGCGGTAGCAAAATCTGGTGAGAGTAGTTTAAATACACTGACTGTAGGATTGCCAAATGAGTAAAGAAACCTTATCAGCACGTTGGTGTAAAAGCGTACATTTCTTGTCTACTATCACCCACGGCTGCTTACACCAACAGTGGAAATAAGCACAGTTAGAATAGCAGAATATGGGCCCGTTTTATCAACGCAGCAGAAAGCAGTGCGGTCATTGCATCCTGCAGCCAAAGCCTGGCTCCCAACTAAAGCTAAGAAAGAAAGGCAGTCGCTCCCGTTCAGAGCAACTGCAGCTGGTGAAGGGCAGGAAACAAATTCGAAGGTGTGGTTGATTCATTCAAATAAAAGTACAAAATTAGCCTGCACCACGTGCCTGTGTACTAAAGACTTTGGCTAGTAGCAAGAAGAGAGTTGGAAACTAGCCTTGGATTTGAGGCACTTTGTCCCTAATTTCCGATGGATCAAAAATCTGCGTGATGACCAGCAAGTGAGCAGCTGATGAAAAGCATGCTGGCAGGAGTTTGCATCCTAGGTTACCCACGGTGAGCAGAGCGGTAGAGTAGAGGGAGCACGCAGGGCCAAGAGGGTGGATATACAGCTCGAGTTCCTGTTCATCATCGCATAAATCTTTCGCCTTTTACTAAAGATTTCCGTGGAGGGGAAAGCTTTCGAGAGTTTTGTATTTTTGGGGACTCTGCTGACGGCAGAGCTTTGCAAGAGTGTTAAAAGCAGAACCAATTTGACCGTGGCCTTCGGCCGAAAGAGTCGCTGCTTGACCCAATAGCTGCCCGATGCCTGGCTGCGTGTTTGAGCTCGGCCGCTCTGGTTGAGCCTTCTGCCAACGCAGAGCGAAAGGAAGCGCATCTTGTCGTTGTATGTTTTTGGAGCTTTTACCTGAGTGGAAGTGTGAAAGCAATTGCTTCGCCGTTTCAAGGCGCTGGTGGCGCCTGCTGTTCAAAACGCCGCAAATGCAATGAAAGCTCAGCCAAAGTATGCATACAAATACCTTTTACAAACCAACTCAAATGCAAATGTTTTATTGCAAGTGTCATCTGTCAAATGCACTTTTCAAATCATCTAATAATATTAAATATGAAGTGTTTGATTAAAATGTGTTACAATGATATGCTAGAGCTTGTTTTCAACGGGGAGCTTGGTAGATCAGGTCAATAAAGAGTTCCTGTGTTCTTTTCAGTGGCAGGTCCAAGCAAGGAGTGTTTCAGTTCTTCTGCTGACAACACGGGGCAGCATCCAGCCAGCTCCCTGCTGTCTGCGTTGGTGGTATAGTGGTGAGCATAGCTGCCTTCCAAGCAGTTGACCCGGGTTCGATTCCCGGCCAACGCATCGCTTTCGCCTCAAGCTGCCGTTAAAAAAGTCGTCCGGGCTCCCTGGCCATCTCTTTCTGTAGCTCAATATATGCATTTCATAAGACCTGATCTGAAGGAACCACCGATCGTTAATTTAATGCTGCTCAGGCGGGGATATAAGACTTTATATCAATGCACCATTTCAGCGTTAGAATCTGGAGGTACTTGCGCTCGTCGTTTGTCTTTAAATGGGGATTCCTTGTCGAGACCTTGGCTTGGAGAAAGGGGTTCCCCAGGTTCGTTGATGTGCTGAAGATCTTTTGGGTCCGGATTGATGTAGTAGAAAGCCAATGACGTTCTGGTGTCCTGGCAAACTAATGGAGTTTCCCTCGTGGCTGAAGTTTGAAGTTGAGGCGGCAAAGACTGCAGAGTCGATTAAACTTTGCGGCAAAACTTAACTGCGAACACAAGACTCTTAACGGAAAGAAAGAAAAACTAAAGTAAAAGAAAGGAAAGTGAGTGAGTGAGACGAGTGAAAGTTTGATGGCTTGAGTGAAACTGCTTGTCTGCTCTTCATCGTCTGGTCTTATTCTTTTTTTAATTCTAAATTTATTCTGATTTATTCATCTAGTGTACTGACCATTTAAACTGAGGTGTTTGTCCAACCTCTTTTAGGAGTTCTGACCAGTTTTGGTGTGGTCTTTGTTCCAGAGGTGTCTTTTCTCCTCTCCTGGTCATAAATGACATGTTATCTGAGATCTCTTGACTTTCAGAGAGTACCGAGACCATAGTTTAGGCATGATTTCCCTGAAGGTAATATAATACATTTTGCACAGATTTCATTCAAGCCAAACTTTGAATTATGAATAGAGATTTACAATCAATACAAACGATGCTCACTTTCAATCAACCATTCAAAAGTGAGAACAATCACATGAATTGCGAGTGATCTGAGCATAACTGGCCACATGTGTAATGTGTCTACATGACATAGAATTATGCAGTCGAACGATGTTTGATTTCAAGTCCGTTTAGAGTTGTTTTTGGAACAACTTGATGCAGTTCATATATAAAAGAGTCTTTGTGGGGTTTCCTGTGGACTTGGATTCTGTGTCACTCAGAGGTTACACAGAAGAAGGTGGCCTGTTTGATCTCTCTGTCATGGGGATCAAACACTCTGGTGTTATCTTCTTGCAGCTCAAGTTGCATTGTCTTTTTGACCACTTGGTCTTTTAAAAATCGCTTAAGTTTGACACGCTTGCTAGGCCATAAAGTACTCAGCTGAGGGGGTCTGGTAGACTGAATGGAGCCGCCTGTTGATCCTACATCGCGTGCTGATTTGGGATTTTCAGTGTTCGGATGAGATTTGTATGGAGTTATGTTTGAAAGAATCATCTGAGAGATTCCTCATCGATTCTACCGTATGGGTCGTCGGGTAGCAGCAAGGGACAGCTTCTCCCCGTCGGGGAATCGAACCCCGGTCTTCTGCGTGACAGGCTGAGAACGAGGAGCTACGGAATAAAGGCAGTCGCTCCCGTTCAGAGCAGCTGCAGCTGGGGAGGGGCAGGCAACAAATTCGAAGGTGTAATAAAAGTAATACAAGTAATAAAAGAGTTGCGACCTCTACACTTAAAACAGAGTTGTCTGAAAAACCCAAAGTGCCCTATTGACAATTGGAATGCTGCGGTTGTTGACACAATAGAAAAAGAAAGAAAGCAAAGAGGAGCAGGAGGGGATGCATCAAGTACTGTGAAGCAGGGTTGATCACAGCCTCAAAAAGATGGAGCGCTTCACGGATTTGCGTGTCATCCTTTCGCAGGGGCCATGCTAATCTTCTCTGTATCGATCCAATTTTAGTATATGTGCTGCCTTAGCATGCACAAGTTTGCTGCCCCGCCCGAGGCCTATATACTCCTCGGGTTCCCGCCAGCTTTCACTAAGGTGGTAGGGCCCAGCGCGCTATCACGCCACTGCAGAACCTTGCACTACAGAGCGCTATGGGCCGTCGGTGCTAAGACTTGACACACTGACTGATGCAACAGCTCAATGTGTTTAGAGATAAGGTATCTTAGAGCTTTCGGGTTCACATATGGCCAAATCCAGCATGACGTACAAGAACATACACTGAAGGAAGGGGGCGGGCACACTTGTCAATGGTACCAGAGTAGAAGCACTGAAGGGGTTGTGGCCTCAACATTTTGGGAAAAAAAAGAGTTGGCCGAAAAAACGAAGAGTGCTATTCTGTTGGTGCCAAGGGTACCCGCCTACCCGCTTAATGTAATTGGACACCCGTTACCCTTATGATAGCTGCTTACAAATGAAAACTCAGTGTGTCAAGCATATTGCCTTTAATTAAGGCGGTAGCAAAATCTGGTGAGAGTAGTTTAAATACACTGACTGTAGGATTGCCAAATGAGTAAAGAAACCTTATCAGCACGTTGGTGTAAAAGCGTACATTTCTTGTCTACTATCACCCACGGCTGCTTACACCAACAGTGGAAATAAGCACAGTTAGAATAGCAGAATATGGGCCCGTTTTATCAACGCAGCAGAAAGCAGTGCGGTCATTGCATCCTGCAGCCAAAGCCTGGCTCCCAACTAAAGCTAAGAAAGAAAGGCAGTCGCTCCCGTTCAGAGCAACTGCAGCTGGTGAAGGGCAGGCAACAAATTCGAAGGTGTGGTTGATTCATTCAAATAAAAGTACAAAATTAGCCTGCACCACGTGCCTGTGTACTAAAGACTTTGCCTAGTAGCAAGAAGAGAGTTGGAAACTAGCCTTGGATTTGAGGCACTTTGTCCCTAATTTCCGATGGATCAAAAATCTGCGTGATGACCAGCAAGTGAGCAGCTGATGAAAAGCATGCTGGCAGGAGTTTGCATCCTAGGTTACCCACGGTGAGCAGAGCGGTAGAGTAGAGGGAGCACGCAGGGCCAAGAGGGTGGATATACAGCTCGAGTTCCTGTTCATCATCGCATAAATCTTTCGCCTTTTACTAAAGATTTCCGTGGAGGGGAAAGCTTTCGAGAGTTTTGTATTTTTGGGGACTCTGCTGACGGCAGAGCTTTGCAAGAGTGTTAAAAGCAGAACCAATTTGACCGTGGCCTTCGGCCGAAAGAGTCGCTGCTTGACCCAATAGCTGCCCGATGCCTGGCTGCGTGTTTGAGCTCGGCCGCTCTGGTTGAGCCTTCTGCCAACGCAGAGCGAAAGGAAGCGCATCTTGTCGTTGTATGTTTTTGGAGCTTTTACCTGAGTGGAAGTGTGAAAGCAATTGCTTCGCCGTTTCAAGGCGCTGGTGGCGCCTGCTGTTCAAAACGCCGCAAATGCAATGAAAGCTCAGCCAAAGTATGCATACAAATACCTTTTACAAACCAACTCAAATGCAAATGTTTTATTGCAAGTGTCATCTGTCAAATGCACTTTTCAAATCATCTAATAATATTAAATATGAAGTGTTTGATTAAAATGTGTTACAATGATATGCTAGAGCTTGTTTTCAACGGGGAGCTTGGTAGATCAGGTCAATAAAGAGTTCCTGTGTTCTTTTCAGTGGCAGGTCCAAGCAAGGAGTGTTTCAGTTCTTCTGCTGACAACACGGGGCAGCATCCAGCCAGCTCCCTGCCGTCTGCGTTGGTGGTATAGTGGTGAGCATAGCTGCCTTCCAAGCAGTTGACCCGGGTTCGATTCCCGGCCAACGCATCGCTTTCGCCTCAAGCTGCCGTTAAAAAAGTTGTCCGGGCTCCCTGGCCATCTCTTTCTGTAGCTCAATATATGCATTTCATAAGACCTGATCTGAAGGAACCACCGATCGTTAATTTAATGCTGCTCAGGCGGGGATATAAGACTTTATATCAATGCACCATTTCAGCGTTAGAATCTGGAGGTACTTGCGCTCGTCGTTTGTCTTTAAATGGGGATTCCTTGTCGAGACCTTGGCTTGGAGAAAGGGGTTCCCCAGGTTCGTTGATGTGCTGAAGATCTTTTGGGTCCGGATTGATGTAGTAGAAAGCCAATGACGTTCTGGTGTCCTGGCAAACTAATGGAGTTTCCCTCGTGGCTGAAGTTTGAAGTTGAGGCGGCAAAGACTGCAGAGTCGATTAAACTTTGCGGCAAAACTTAACTGCGAACACAAGACTCTTAACGGAAAGAAAGAAAAACTAAAGTAAAAGAAAGGAAAGTGAGTGAGTGAGACGAGTGAAAGTTTGATGGCTTGAGTGAAACTGCTTGTCTGCTCTTCATCGTCTGGTCTTATTCTTTTTTTAATTCTAAATTTATTCTGATTTATTGATCTAGTGTACTGACCATTTAAACTGAGGTGTTTGTCCAACCTCTTTTAGGAGTTCTGACCAGTTAGGTGTGGTCTTTGTTCCAGAGGTGTCTTTTCTCCTCTCCTGGTCATAAATGACATGTTATCTGAGATCTCTTGACTTTCAGAGAGTACCGAGACCATAGTTTAGGCATGATTTCCCTGAAGGTAATATAATACATTTTGCACAGATTTCATTCAAGCCAAACTTTGAATTATGAATAGAGATTTACAATCAATACAAACGATGCTCACTTTCAATCAACCATTCAAAAGTGAGAACAATCACATGAATTGCGAGTGATCTGAGCATAACTGGCCACATGTGTAATGTGTCTACATGACATAGAATTATGCAGTCGAACGATGTTTGATTTCAAGTCCGTTTAGAGTTGTTTTTGGAACAACTTGATGCAGTTCATATATAAAAGAGTCTTTGTGGGGTTTCCTGTGGACTTGGATTCTGTGTCACTCAGAGGTTACACAGAAGAAGGTGGCCTGTTTGATCTCTCTGTCATGGGGATCAAACACTCTGGTGTTATCTTCTTGCAGCTCAAGTTGCATTGTCTTTTTGACCACTTGGTCTTTTAAAAATCGCTTAAGTTTGACACGCTTGCTAGGCCATAAAGTACTCAGCTGAGGGGGTCTGGTAGACTGAATGGAGCCGCCTGTTGATCCTACATCGCGTGCTGATTTGGGATTTTCAGTGTTCGGATGAGATTTGTATGGAGTTATGTTTGAAAGAATCATCTGAGAGATTCCTCATCGATTCTACCGTATGGGTCGTCGGGTAGCAGCAAGGGACAGCTTCTCCCCGTCGGGGAATCGAACCCCGGTCTTCTGCGTGACAGGCTGAGAACGAGGAGCTACGGAATAAAGGCAGTCGCTCCCGTTCAGAGCAGCTGCAGCTGGGGAGGGGCAGGCAACAAATTCGAAGGTGTAATAAAAGTAATACAAGTAATAAAAGAGTTGCGACCTCTACACTTAAAACAGAGTTGTCTGAAAAACCCAAAGTGCCCTATTGACAATTGGAATGCTGCGGTTGTTGACACAATAGAAAAAGAAAGAAAGCAAAGAGGAGCAGGAGGGGATGCATCAAGTACTGTGAAGCAGGGTTGATCACAGCCTCAAAAAGATGGAGCGCTTCACGGATTTGCGTGTCATCCTTTCGCAGGGGCCATGCTAATCTTCTCTGTATCGATCCAATTTTAGTATATGTGCTGCCTTAGCATGCACAAGTTTGCTGCCCCGCCCGAGGCCTATATACTCCTCGGGTTCCCGCCAGCTTTCACTAAGGTGGTAGGGCCCAGCGCGCTATCACGCCACTGCAGAACCTTGCACTACAGAGCGCTATGGGCCGTCGGTGCTAAGACTTGACACACTGACTGATGCAACAGCTCAATGTGTTTAGAGATAAGGTATCTTAGAGCTTTCGGGTTCACATATGGCCAAATCCAGCATGACGTACAAGAACATACACTGAAGGAAGGGGGCGGGCACACTTGTCAATGGTACCAGAGTAGAAGCACTGAAGGGGTTGTGGCCTCAACATTTTGGGAAAAAAAAGAGTTGGCCGAAAAACGAAGAGTGCTATTCTGTTGGTGCCAAGGGTACCCGCCTACCCGCCTACCCGCTTAATGTAATTGGACACCCGTTACCCTTATGATAGCTGCTTACAAATGAAAACTCAGTGTGTCAAGCATATTGCCTTTAATTAAGGCGGTAGCAAAATCTGGTGAGAGTAGTTTAAATACACTGACTGTAGGATTGCCAAATGAGTAAAGAAACCTTATCAGCACGTTGGTGTAAAAGCGTACATTTCTTGTCTACTATCACCCACGGCTGCTTACACCAACAGTGGAAATAAGCACAGTTAGAATAGCAGAATATGGGCCCGTTTTATCAACGCAGCAGAAAGCAGTGCGGTCATTGCATCCTGCAGCCAAAGCCTGGCTCCCAACTAAAGCTAAGAAAGAAAGGCAGTCGCTCCCGTTCAGAGCAACTGCAGCTGGTGAAGGGCAGGCAACAAATTCGAAGGTGTGGTTGATTCATTCAAATAAAAGTACAAAATTAGCCTGCACCACGTGCCTGTGTACTAAAGACTTTGCCTAGTAGCAAGAAGAGAGTTGGAAACTAGCCTTGGATTTGAGGCACTTTGTCCCTAATTTCCGATGGATCAAAAATCTGCGTGATGACCAGCAAGTGAGCAGCTGATGAAAAGCATGCTGGCAGGAGTTTGCATCCTAGGTTACCCACGGTGAGCAGAGCGGTAGAGTAGAGGGAGCACGCAGGGCCAAGAGGGTGGATATACAGCTCGAGTTCCTGTTCATCATCGCATAAATCTTTCGCCTTTACTAAAGATTTCCGTGGAGGGGAAAGCTTTCGAGAGTTTTGTATTTTTGGGGGCTCTGCTGACGGCAGAGCTTTGCAAGAGTGTTAAAAGCAGAACCAATTTGACCGTGGCCTTCGGCCGAAAGAGTCGCCGCTTGACCCAATAGCTGCCCGATGCCTGGCTGCGTGTTTGAGCTCGGCCGCTCTGGTTGAGCCTTCTGCCAACGCAGAGCGAAAGGAAGCGCATCTTGTCGTTGTATGTTTTTGGAGCTTTTACCTGAGTGGAAGTGTGAAAGCAATTGCTTCGCCGTTTCAAGGCGCTGGTGGCGCCTGCTGTTCAAAACGCCGCAAATGCAATGAAAGCTCAGCCAAAGTATGCATACAAATACCTTTTACAAACCAACTCAAATGCAAATGTTTTATTGCAAGTGTCATCTGTCAAATGCACTTTTCAAATCATCTAATAATATTAAATATGAAGTGTTTGATTAAAATGTGTTACAATGATATGCTAGAGCTTGTTTTCAACGGGGAGCTTGGTAGATCAGGTCAATAAAGAGTTCCTGTGTTCTTTTCAGTGGCAGGTCCAAGCAAGGAGTGTTTCAGTTCTTCTGCTGACAACACGGGGCAGCATCCAGCCAGCTCCCTGCAGTCTGCGTTGGTGGTATAGTGGTGAGCATAGCTGCCTTCCAAGCAGTTGACCCGGGTTCGATTCCCGGCCAACGCATTGCTTTCGCCTCAAGCTGCCGTTAAAAAAGTCGTCCGGGCTCCCTGGCCATCTCTTTCTGTAGCTCAATATATGCATTTCATAAGACCTGATCTGAAGGAACCACCGATCGTTAATTTAATGCTGCTCAGGCGGGGATATAAGACTTTATATCAATGCACCATTTCAGCGTTAGAATCTGGAGGTACTTGCGCTCGTCGTTTGTCTTTAAATGGGGATTCCTTGTCGAGACCTTGGCTTGGAGAAAGGGGTTCCCCAGGTTCGTTGATGTGCTGAAGATCTTTTGGGTCCGGATTGATGTAGTAGAAAGCCAATGACGTTCTGGTGTCCTGGCAAACTAATGGAGTTTCCCTCGTGGCTGAAGTTTGAAGTTGAGGCGGCAAAGACTGCAGAGTCGATTAAACTTTGCGGCAAAACTTAACTGCGAACACAAGACTCTTAACGGAAAGAAAGAAAAACTAAAGTAAAAGAAAGGAAAGTGAGTGAGTGAGACGAGTGAAAGTTTGATGGCTTGAGTGAAACTGCTTGTCTGCTCTTCATCGTCTGGTCTTATTCTTTTTTTAATTCTAAATTTATTCTGATTTATTCATCTAGTGTACTGACCATTTAAACTGAGGTGTTTGTCCAACCTCTTTTAGGAGTTCTGACCAGTTAGGTGTGGTCTTTGTTCCAGAGGTGTCTTTTCTCCTCTCCTGGTCATAAATGACATGTTATCTGAGATCTCTTGACTTTCAGAGAGTACCGAGACCATAGTTTAGGCATGATTTCCCTGAAGGTAATATAATACATTTTGCACAGATTTCATTCAAGCCAAACTTTGAATTATGAATAGAGATTTACAATCAATACAAACGATGCTCACTTTCAATCAACCATTCAAAAGTGAGAACAATCACATGAATTGCGAGTGATCTGAGCATAACTGGCCACATGTGTAATGTGTCTACATGACATAGAATTATGCAGTCGAACGATGTTTGATTTCAAGTCCGTTTAGAGTTGTTTTTGGAACAACTTGATGCAGTTCATATATAAAAGAGTCTTTGTGGGGTTTCCTGTGGACTTGGATTCTGTGTCACTCAGAGGTTACACAGAAGAAGGTGGCCTGTTTGATCTCTCTGTCATGGGGATCAAACACTCTGGTGTTATCTTCTTGCAGCTCAAGTTGCATTGTCTTTTTGACCACTTGGTCTTTTAAAAATCGCTTAAGTTTGACACGCTTGCTAGGCCATAAAGTACTCAGCTGAGGGGGTCTGGTAGACTGAATGGAGCCGCCTGTTGATCCTACATTGCGTGCTGATTTGGGATTTTCAGTGTTCGGATGAGATTTGTATGGAGTTATGTTTGAAAGAATCATCTGAGAGATTCCTCATCGATTCTACCGTATGGGTCGTCGGGTAGCAGCAAGGGACAGCTTCTCCCCGTCGGGGAATCGAACCCCGGTCTTCTGCGTGACAGGCTGAGAACGAGGAGCTACGGAATAAAGGCAGTCGCTCCCGTTCAGAGCAGCTGCAGCTGGGGAGGGGCAGGCAACAAATTCGAAGGTGTAATAAAAGTAATACAAGTAATAAAAGAGTTGCGACCTCTACACTTAAAACAGAGTTGTCTGAAAAACCCAAAGTGCCCTATTGACAATTGGAATGCTGCGGTTGTTGACACAATAGAAAAAGAAAGAAAGCAAAGAGGAGCAGGAGGGGATGCATCAAGTACTGTGAAGCAGGGTTGATCACAGCCTCAAAAAGATGGAGCGCTTCACGGATTTGCGTGTCATCCTTTCGCAGGGGCCATGCTAATCTTCTCTGTATCGATCCAATTTTAGTATATGTGCTGCCTTAGCAAGCACAAGTTTGCTGCCCCGCCCGAGGCCTATATACTCCTCGGGTTCCCGCCAGCTTTCACTAAGGTGGTAGGGCCCAGCGCGCTATCACGCCACTGCAGAACCTTGCACTACAGAGCGCTATGGGCCGTCGGTGCTAAGACTTGACACACTGACTGATGCAACAGCTCAATGTGTTTAGAGATAAGGTATCTTAGAGCTTTCGGGTTCACATATGGCCAAATCCAGCATGACGTACAAGAACATACACTGAAGGAAGGGGGCGGGCACACTTGTCAATGGTACCAGAGTAGAAGCACTGAAGGGGTTGTGGCCTCAACATTTTGGGAAAAAAAAGAGTTGGCCGAAAAAACGAAGAGTGCTATTCTGTTGGTGCCAAGGGTACCCGCCTACCCGCCTACCCGCTTAATGTAATTGGACACCCGTTACCCTTATGATAGCTGCTTACAAATGAAAACTCAGTGTGTCAAGCATATTGCCTTTAATTAAGGCGGTAGCAAAATCTGGTGAGAGTAGTTTAAATACACTGACTGTAGGATTGCCAAATGAGTAAAGAAACCTTATCAGCACGTTGGTGTAAAAGCGTACATTTCTTGTCTACTATCACCCACGGCTGCTTACACCAACAGTGGAAATAAGCACAGTTAGAATAGCAGAATATGGGCCCGTTTTATCAACGCAGCAGAAAGCAGTGCGGTCATTGCATCCTGCAGCCAAAGCCTGGCTCCCAACTAAAGCTAAGAAAGAAAGGCAGTCGCTCCCGTTCAGAGCAACTGCAGCTGGTGAAGGGCAGGCAACAAATTCGAAGGTGTGGTTGATTCATTCAAATAAAAGTACAAAATTAGCCTGCACCACGTGCCTGTGTACTAAAGACTTTGCCTAGTAGCAAGAAGAGAGTTGGAAACTAGCCTTGGATTTGAGGCACTTTGTCCCTAATTTCCGATGGATCAAAAATCTGCGTGATGACCAGCAAGTGAGCAGCTGATGAAAAGCATGCTGGCAGGAGTTTGCATCCTAGGTTACCCACGGTGAGCAGAGCGGTAGAGTAGAGGGAGCACGCAGGGCCAAGAGGGTGGATATACAGCTCGAGTTCCTGTTCATCATCGCATAAATCTTTCGCCTTTTACTAAAGATTTCCGTGGAGGGGAAAGCTTTCGAGAGTTTTGTATTTTTGGGGACTCTGCTGACGGCAGAGCTTTGCAAGAGTGTTAAAAGCAGAACCAATTTGACCGTGGCCTTCGGCCGAAAGAGTCGCCGCTTGACCCAATAGCTGCCCGATGCCTGGCTGCGTGTTTGAGCTCGGCCGCTCTGGTTGAGCCTTCTGCCAACGCAGAGCGAAAGGAAGCGCATCTTGTCGTTGTATGTTTTTGGAGCTTTTACCTGAGTGGAAGTGTGAAAGCAATTGCTTCGCCGTTTCAAGGCGCTGGTGGCGCCTGCTGTTCAAAACGCCGCAAATGCAATGAAAGCTCAGCCAAAGTATGCATACAAATACCTTTTACAAACCAACTCAAATGCAAATGTTTTATTGCAAGTGTCATCTGTCAAATGCACTTTTCAAATCATCTAATAATATTAAATATGAAGTGTTTGATTAAAATGTGTTACAATGATATGCTAGAGCTTGTTTTCAACGGGGAGCTTGGTAGATCAGGTCAATAAAGAGTTCCTGTGTTCTTTTCAGTGGCAGGTCCAAGCAAGGAGTGTTTCAGTTCTTCTGCTGACAACACGGGGCAGCATCCAGCCAGCTCCCTGCAGTCTGCGTTGGTGGTATAGTGGTGAGCATAGCTGCCTTCCAAGCAGTTGACCCGGGTTCGATTCCTGGCCAACGCATCGCTTTCGCCTCAAGCTGCCGTTAAAAAAGTCGTCCGGGCTCCCTGGCCATCTCTTTCTGTAGCTCAATATATGCATTTCATAAGACCTGATCTGAAGGAACCACCGATCGTTAATTTAATGCTGCTCAGGCGGGGATATAAGACTTTATATCAATGCACCATTTCAGCTTTAGATTCTGGAGGTACTTGCGCTCGTCGTTTGTCTTTAAATGGGGATTCCTTGTCGAGACCTTGGCTTGGAGAAAGGGGTTCCCCAGGTTCGTTGATGTGCTGAAGATCTTTTGGGTCCGGATTGATGTAGTAGAAAGCCAATGACGTTCTGGTGTCCTGGCAAACTAATGGAGTTTCCCTCGTGGCTGAAGTTTGAAGTTGAGGCGGCAAAGACTGCAGAGTCGATTAAACTTTGCGGCAAAACTTAACTGCGAACACAAGACTCTTAACGGAAAGAAAGAAAAACTAAAGTAAAAGAAAGGAAAGTGAGTGAGTGAGACGAGTGAAAGTTTGATGGCTTGAGTGAAACTGCTTGTCTGCTCTTCATCGTCTGGTCTTATTCTTTTTTTAATTCTAAATTTATTCTGATTTATTCATCTAGTGTACTGACCATTTAAACTGAGGTGTTTGTCCAACCTCTTTTAGGAGTTCTGACCAGTTAGGTGTGGTCTTTGTTCCAGAGGTGTCTTTTCTCCTCTCCTGGTCATAAATGACATGTTATCTGAGATCTCTTGACTTTCAGAGAGTACCGAGACCATAGTTTAGGCATGATTTCCCTGAAGGTAATATAATACATTTTGCACAGATTTCATTCAAGCCAAACTTTGAATTATGAATAGAGATTTACAATCAATACAAACGATGCTCACTTTCAATCAACCATTCAAAAGTGAGAACAATCACATGAATTGCGAGTGATCTGAGCATAACTGGCCACATGTGTAATGTGTCTACATGACATAGAATTATGCAGTCGAACGATGTTTGATTTCAAGTCCGTTTAGAGTTGTTTTTGGAACAACTTGATGCAGTTCATATATAAAAGAGTCTTTGTGGGGTTTCCTGTGGACTTGGATTCTGTGTCACTCAGAGGTTACACAGAAGAAGGTGGCCTGTTTGATCTCTCTGTCATGGGGATATAACACTCTGGTGTTATCTTCTTGCAGCTCAAGTTGCATTGTCTTTTTGACCACTTGGTCTTTTAAAAATCGCTTAAGTTTGACACGCTTGCTAGGCCATAAAGTACTCAGCTGAGGGGGTCTGGTAGACTGAATGGAGCCGCCTGTTGATCCTACATTGCGTGCTGATTTGGGATTTTCAGTGTTCGGATGAGATTTGTATGGAGTTATGTTTGAAAGAATCATCTGAGAGATTCCTCATCGATTCTACCGTATGGGTCGTCGGGTAGCAGCAAGGGACAGCTTCTCCCCGTCGGGGAATCGAACCCCGGTCTTCTGCGTGACAGGCTGAGAACGAGGAGCTACGGAATAAAGGCAGTCGCTCCCGTTCAGAGCAGCTGCAGCTGGGGAGGGGCAGGCAACAAATTCGAAGGTGTAATAAAAGTAATACAAGTAATAAAAGAGTTGCGACCTCTACACTTAAAACAGAGTTGTCTGAAAAACCCAAAGTGCCCTATTGACAATTGGAATGCTGCGGTTGTTGACACAATAGAAAAAGAAAGAAAGCAAAGAGGAGCAGGAGGGGATGCATCAAGTACTGTGAAGCAGGGTTGATCACAGCCTCAAAAAGATGGAGCGCTTCACGGATTTGCGTGTCATCCTTTCGCAGGGGCCATGCTAATCTTCTCTGTATCGATCCAATTTTAGTATATGTGCTGCCTTAGCAAGCACAAGTTTGCTGCCCCGCCCGAGGCCTATATACTCCTCGGGTTCCCGCCAGCTTTCACTAAGGTGGTAGGGCCCAGCGCGCTATCACGCCACTGCAGAACCTTGCACTACAGAGCGCTATGGGCCGTCGGTGCTAAGACTTGACACACTGACTGATGCAACAGCTCAATGTGTTTAGAGATAAGGTATCTTAGAGCTTTCGGGTTCACATATGGCCAAATCCAGCATGACGTACAAGAACATACACTGAAGGAAGGGGGCGGGCACACTTGTCAATGGTACCAGAGTAGAAGCACTGAAGGGGTTGTGGCCTCAACATTTTGGGAAAAAAAAGAGTTGGCCGAAAAACGAAGAGTGCTATTCTGTTGGTGCCAAGGGTACCCGCCTACCCGCCTACCCGCTTAATGTAATTGGACACCGTTACCCTTATGATAGCTGCTTACAAATGAAAACTCAGTGTGTCAAGCATATTGCCTTTAATTAAGGCGGTAGCAAAATCTGGTGAGAGTAGTTTAAATACACTGACTGTAGGATTGCCAAATGAGTAAAGAAACCTTATCAGCACGTTGGTGTAAAAGCGTACATTTCTTGTCTACTATCACCCACGGCTGCTTACACCAACAGTGGAAATAAGCACAGTTAGAATAGCAGAATATGGGCCCGTTTTATCAACGCAGTAGAAAGCAGTGCGGTCATTGCATCCTGCAGCCAAAGCCTGGCTCCCAACTAAAGCTAAGAAAGAAAGGCAGTCGCTCCCGTTCAGAGCAACTGCAGTTGGTGAAGGGCAGGCAACAAATTCGAAGGTGTGGTTGATTCATTCAAATAAAAGTACAAAATTAGCCTGCACCACGTGCCTGTGTACTAAAGACTTTGGCTAGTAGCAAGAAGAGAGTTGGAAACTAGCCTTGGATTTGAGGCACTTTGTCCCTAATTTCCGATGGATCAAAAATCTGTGTGATGACCAGCAAGTGAGCAGCTGATGAAAAGCATGCTGGCAGGAGTTTGCATCCTAGGTTACCCACGGTGAGCAGAGCGGTAGAGTAGAGGGAGCACGCAGGGCCAAGAGGGTGGATATACAGCTCGAGTTCCTCTTCATCATCGCATAAATCTTTCGCCTTTTACTAAAGATTTCCGTGGAGGGGAAAGCTTTCGAGAGTTTTGTATTTTTGGGGGCTCTGCTGACGGCAGAGCTTTGCAAGAGTCTTAAAAGCAGAACTAATTTGACTGTGGCCTTTGGCCGAAAGAGTTGCCGCTTGACCCAGTAGTTGCCTGATGCCTGGCTGCGTGTTTGAGCTCGGCAACTCTGATTGAGCCTTCTGCCAACGCAGAGTGAAAGGAAGCGCATCTTGTCGTTGTATGTTTTTGGAGCTTTTACCCGAGTGGAAGTGTGAAAGCAATTGCTTCGCCGTTTCAAGGCGCTGGTGGCGCCTGCTGTTCAAAACGCTGCAAATGCAATGAAAGCTCAGCCTCTGAATTTTTTTTTCAAGCTCTGGGGCTAGAATAAGGCTCCTGTTTAGCCTGCAATGTAAATTCCATATGTGTACACTCAAACTAGTAAGAAGGATAACCATCAAGGCAGCCTGAGTATGGCCAAAAATTTGGAAACGACTCTAACAGAGTTAGCCACCAGGGGTGTGTACACTCCAAAAAAATAGTTCAGTCTAAACTGAAGTTTTATGTAATTTAATTACATAGCATTTTTCCAACCATTTGGCTTACATAGTTTTAACATAAACAAACTAATAAACTTAATGTGTTTCATATTTGTCAGTCATACATAAATGAAATAGGTAAGATTTTTGTAATAGTTCACAAAAAATGCCCAGGTTAATTAACACTGTTTAGTGGTCATGTGTGTGCGCACTACTGAGTTAAAGTACCATTGAAGCAGTGTCAGAGTTAATGAGATCCTTAAGTGACGATTGAAAATTAATGATTAACACCTGCTGTTAACAGGCGGAATCACGGAAGGACAGAGAAACACAAGAACTGAAACAGAAGAAAGAACAAGCGTGAGATCACTGAAGACGGCGAGAGCGCTTGAGTGTTTACTTAATACCCGTTTCTGCTGTATTGCTAAGTTATTATTTGCTGCTAGGAAGGATTCGTTTCGATTCTTTGCTTATTTGTATGTTTGCGCTTTTGACTTGAATCTGTTTGTAATTGTATTGGCTGCCATTTAGAAGAACTGTAGCGGTTGTTAGTTTTGGCATTGCTGGGCTGTGCACTTAATTGCTGTATGTGCGCTTCCTGCAGTAGTTTCGATTTGGCCCATTCACGGCGAAACTCTTTTGCTGAGCTATTTGTTATGGCGGACACAGCTGTTTTCACTCATACATTGGTAAGAAAGCTATTTATTTAGTGTGTCCATGCTGTCGCGGAAGCGTCAGCGGAAACATTCAGTCATCGTGTTCAGCCTCCTCGTGTGAAGACCGACTCGGATAAAGACCCACGACTCTACCTGCGCGACTCCACCGAGCAAGGACACCGACAGGACACTTAAGTATCCCCCTCCCCCTTTTTCTATGCTCCCATACCCAACATGTGCTTTCAATACATTCCTATTGTCACTCGCCTACGCACCACCATCACCCGTAGAAGGCACCGCAACACTACCAACCTGCGTCCTATTTACTCCTCTTCTAGGCCTAGGTTTCTGTAGGCCTACGCAATTGTCAGTCAGCTGTTAACAAAGCTGACTTCATTCCAGCCTTTGCCACTACCTCTACTCTCAATATCTTAGGCTTGGCTGAGACATGGATTCATCCAGAGGACTCCTCAACCCCCGCTGCTCTTTCTAACAACTTCACTTTTACTCATAGCCCTCTTCAGTCAGGAAGAGGAGGGGGCACAGGTTTCCTCATTTCTAACAGTTGGAAATACTTAACTCGCCCTGCTCTATGCAACAATTATTTGTTTGAATCTCATGCCATTACAATTACAAACCCTGTCATCTTTTACTCATCTATTGCCCCCCGGGTCAATTGGGTACCTTTTGTTGAGGAATTGGACATGCTGCTGTCCTCATTCCCAGACGATGGCAGTCCACTTGTACTATTGGGCGATTTCAACATTCACCTTGATAACCCTTATGCTTCTGACTTCCTCTCTCTCCTAGCCTCATTTGATTTCAACCGACTCATCACCACAAGCACCCACAAATCTGGCAACCAATTGGACCTGATCTACACACGTAACTGTATCACTGACAACATTCTGGTCACACCTCTGTACGTCTCTGACCATTTCTTCATCACTTTCAATCCGCAGCTTATTTGTGCACCACCAACCACTTCATGTTTCCTTCAGAAGAAACCGGCACTCTCTTCCCCTTCTCATCTTTCCTCTGTTGTGTCATCCTCCCTTCCCTCACACACACAATTCTCATCTTTGGATGTAAATACTGCAACACACACTTATGCTCCATTTTATATTCTTCCCTAGACAGCATCTGTCCTCTGTCATCCAGACCAGCACAAGCAACTCCTTCTAAACCTGAATATCCGATGCACTTCGTGAAGACCGGACCAAACTCAGGGCAGCAGAAAGGAAATGGTACGAACCTAGGTCAGATGGGTCTTGTGATTTGCGCCAAGACCTGTTATCATCTTTTTCTGGTGGAGTCCATGCAGCTAAGTCCTCACACTTCCACGACAAGATCAACGGTGCTACAAACACGCGCTCCCTCTTCAAGACATTCAACGCACTCCTCTGTCCCCCTCCACCACCACTCACCACATCTTTAACTGCTGATCAATTTGCCAATTTCTTCACTGACAAGACAGCTTCCATCAGTAGCCAATTCCCTGCACCACTCACACAGGAACTCAGCCCCTCCTCATCCACAAATCTTCGCTCTTCCTTCTCTCTTCTCACGGAGGCGGAAGTATCAAAACTTCTCCTCTCCACTCATCCCACCACCTGCCCTCTAGACCCCATCCCCTCACACCTTCTACAAGCCATCTCTCCCACTCTTTTACCAGCACTTACACACATTATTAACTCGTCTCTCCACACAGGCACTTTCACTACCACATTCAAGCAGGCTCGAGTAACCCCACTGCTAAAAAAAAAACACGTTAAACACATCACTCGTAGACAACTACAGACCTGTCTCTCTCCTACCATTCATATTGAAAACACTTGAACAAGTTGTGTTCATTCAGGTGTCATCCTTCCTCACACAGAAGAACCATCTGGACGTCAACCAATCTGGATTCAAGAGCGGCCACTCCACCGAGACTGCGCTACTCTCTGTCACGGAATCCCTGCGAATTGCAAAGGCTGATTCCAAGTCATCTGTTCTCATTCTACTGGATCTATCTGTTGCCTTCAACACCGTAAACCATCAAATTCTTCTATCCACCCTCTCGTCACTTGGCATCTCAGGTACTGCGCTTCAGTGGTTTGAGTCCTATCTCACAGGTAGGTCTTTCAAAGTCACCTGGGGAGGTATCCAAACCTCATGAACTGATCACTGGGGTTCCTCAGGGTTCAGTTCTTGGTCCCCTCCTATTCTCCATTTATACTACATCTCTGGGTCCCATCATACAGGCACATGGTTTCTCCTACCACTGCTATGCTGATGACACACAACTCTACCTGTCATTCCAACCAGATGATTCCATAGTAGCTGCACGGATCTCAAGCTGTCTGGCGGACATCTTGACGTGTATGGAAAAACACCACCTGCAGCTCAACCTGGCAAAGACTGAGCTTTTAGTCTTCCCTGCCACTCCTACTCCTACTCTACAACACGTCATCAACATACAGCTCGGTACAACCACCATTACCCCATCAAAGTCGGCCAGAAATCTTGGAGTAATCTTCGATGACCAACTGACCTTCAGAGACCACATCTCAAAGACGGTGCGGTCAAGCAGATTTGCACTTCACAACATCAGGAATATCCGACCATTCCTGACTGAGCACGCAATGCAATTTCTTGGTCATTTCAAGGCTTGATTACTTCAATGCTCTTCTGGTTGGTCTGCCTTCAAGTGCAATCAAACCTTTCAAATGATCCAGAACGCTGCTACACGTCTTGTCTTCAACGAGCCTAAGAGAGCCAACGTCACGCCCCTCTTCATCTCTCAGCACTGGCTACCCCTTGCTGCTCGCATCAAGTTCAAAGGGCTGATGCTTGCTTACAGATCCACCACAGGCTCTGCACCTTCCTACCTCCACACACTGCTACAAAGCTACGTCCCCACCAGAAGACTGCGATCACTAAAGGAACAAAGGCTTGTGGTACCGTCACAGAGAGGCACAAAATCATTCTGCAGAACATTCTCGTTCACTGCGCCCTGCTGGTGGAATGATCTCCCTACTTTCATCAGGAACGCAAGAATCCCTGGCAATATTCAAGAGACAGCTGAAAACTCATCTCTTCCGTGAACACTTAATCCCCTCATTAAAAAAACCCCTATCCTTCCCTTTTCCCTTCCTACTCTAGTTTATGCTACTGAGCAGAGGTGTAATGTAACGAAGTAATAATACTTCGTTACCGTACCTGAGCATTTTTTGGGAAAATCTGTACTTACTAGAGTATTTATATTTCTGTCAACTTTTACTTTTACTCCACTACATTTCTTAAACAAAATGTATACTTTTACTCCGATACATTTCCCCAAAGCATTTTCGTTACTTACTACAAAATAAAAAAGCAAGAACACAGACCACAAGCAAGCATGAGCAAACAAGTGCTCGCACAACCGCGCTTGATTTCATTTTCCGGGTTGTGTTTGTTGCTGGAGCGGCTGAGGAGAGTGCGGCACGAGAGCGACCTCTAGAGGCGCTCTCTGATAAAACTATCACTGAAGCCCCGTACAGTTTGTGTTAACACGTGACGCCAGGCTGCGCGGGGACACTTCAAAAATGGATTTAGCGGTATGTTATACAGTACACTACAGTATATGTTTTCATATCACTAAATAAGTTTGTTGACTAGACGCTGCATTAGTGTGTTTGCCGTCGAGGCTGAGCGGATGCTGACGTTAGTAGGAACGTTACCTCAATCCGTTCAATGTGACAAAAACACCAACTGTTTAATGTCACGATTGTTACCCTCTATTTGCATTAGTTTATATCCATTTGTTCGATTTTATGCATTCTTTATCCAGCGAAGATGCATATTTAAATTGTATCCTAATCCTGCAGTCGACAGAAACATACATCAGAAATGTGTTCGATTTCAGTTTTTTTTTTATCGCACTTTAACACATATTTCATCAAGTGTTCTAAAATAGAATCCAATAACGAGTGAAAGTATACATATAATATGCCTTTGTGCGTAAATATGGCCATTTTTAAGCATGATTGTTTGGATTTATGTGAAATGGAAACACTTATAATAGAGTTCATTTGTGACATTAAAGGTTAATGAAAGTGTTGTTCATTGTTAATTTCAATATTTACATTTTAACATTTTAAAGTTGCCTCTTACATTAATAATAATGCACTATGAATTAACGTGAATGATCAAGGTATAATTAATGTATTAGTATTTTTTATATTTAAAACTTACAATAAACATTTTGCCATTTTTTAAAATTCAAAGCAAACAAAACAAGAAAGACTTAAACAATCTTGCTGCTCAAACTGTGTATAGAACAATTTTTACTAATATTTTATGCTTCTTTTGTATTTTGCATTTACTTTTACTTTTACTTTAAATACTTAAGTATGTTTAATATCAAAAAAATACTTTTCATACTTAAGTACAAAAAATATCACTTACTTTAAAACTTTTACTCAAGTAATATTCTAAACAGTGACTTCTACTTCTACCAAAGTCATTTTCTGGTAAGATATCTGTACTTTTACTCAAGTATGGCTTTCAAGTACTTTATACACCACTGCTACTGAGCAATGTATGAAACTTGTATTGTGAGCACTTCCTGTGTCTATTTGCCAATTCATGAAGGATTGCTTGTTTGTATTCCTCACTTGTAAGTCGTTTTGGATAAAAGAGTCTGCTAAATGACTAAATGTAAATGTAAATGTAACCACTGTCTCTTGGTTCTTTCAGCCGATGAAGAGCAAGAGAGATAACACCTCTCTCAACCTCTTCAACAAGCTTGACCTGAGAGCCCTGTATTTCAGTTTCCTCTCAGTGAGAGGGACTGAACCGCTTCCCTTGGGAAGATAGACAACATGATTTTGGGGTTTCCTAAAGGGCAAACGCTCACAGTGCGTGCAAACAGCTCTCTCAAGAACTGAACGTGTCCTCCACCCAAACAAACAACGTACAAGTTGTGGGTGTGATCACACCACTTAAAACGTTTGCTTACACACTCTTTACTTGATTTTGAACAATCAAACTGTACACATTTTGTTTATTGGTAGGTTATGGAGTCAGTCGCATCACAGCATCTTTCGGCTATAGAGTGAAACGCAAGACAGCGGTCTGAAGTTAGAAGTTCACGAGTCCATCTCAGGCACGAGAACCGGTGCTGATTCAGTGGAAATGGGATAACAGACTAGTTTACTACACTTGAATTTAAATGCTTATTTTTTACTTCTTAAATGTCTGTTACATGAGTTTAAATGTAGGCAATATAGTATACAAGTTATAGCAGAATATGTATACATGTTAAAATCAAATATGGTGTATAAGTGTACTCATCGGCAATAAAGGTCAATGTCATGCATACCTGTGGTTGTGTGGCAAAGGTTAAAAGGAAATTAAAAGTTGATATTATCAAGAATATGAAAGTTAATAATACTCATAAATAAAAAGTATTGGTTTTAAATGTTTCCCCCAATTATTTCTATTCAATTTATTTGTACCAAATGCATTTACTTAGATCTACTTTTTTATATATACTTACATTTACTCAGTTCATATGGTATATGTAATTGATTTCATTGCTTTAAAACTGAGTGTAATGTTCACCCTGGTTAATATGTAATCCATGTCACAATCTTCACCTCTATCCCATTCCTGCTTCGACCGCCCCTTTCTTGTTCAGCTCCTACTGTGCATAAAAAAACCTTTAAAGCCACTGGCAAAAACAGCAGTCAAGAAAAAAACTGAACTGAACGTAACATTTAAGAGAAGAGAGATGGAACTCTCTAGCTCATTGGTGTTGGTTTTAGTCTTAGCTGTGTTGATGTTGGTCAGATGGAAGAGGAAGGCGAGTGGACTTTCTTTGCCCCCAGGGCCACTGGCACTGCCACTGGTTGGAAATTTGCCAATAATGGACAAGAGTGCACCCTTTAAAAGCTTTATGAAGGTAAGAAGGATTATGAGTTTCTGAATGTTATACTTCCAATGTAAGCATGTGAGTTGCAGGGTATTGAATGGTTGTTGCATTTAGATGTTTACTAATGCATCACAGTGCAGTGAATACAACTGTGTCACATGAGGTTTCATTGTTGTTTATCAAACATTGGTTTTAGTTTAGTAATTTACAAGGCTCAGAACCGACTGATGAGTTCGCACTGGTGTGTGACAGTAAATTCAATTCTCCCAACAGTGGAGTAAAACCTATGGGCCTGTGATGACGGTGTACATCGGACCCCAAAGAGCTGTGGTTCTGGTCGGTTATGAAACAGTGAAAGAGGCTCTAGTGGACCAGGCAGACGACTTCAAAGACAGAGCACCCCTTCCCTTTCTTTACAGAGTTCTGCGAGGCTACGGTGAGATTAGTGTTTGTGTTTGTCAAACACAGATGTTGTCAGTTTAATGTAGTTGAGTCTAGATGTCGATCTCTCTGAATTGTCTGTAGGTTTGGTCATCAGTAATGGAGATCGTTGGCGTCAGCTGAGGAGGTTCACTCTCACCACACTGAGGGATTTTGGAATGGGACGCAAACGAATGGAACAGTGGATTCAAGAAGAGAGCAGGCATTTGCTGAACAGTTTTGAAGAAACCAAATGTGAGGGAAAAGAGCATTTGACATTTGCATCCCAAGAGTTCACTACAAGTACAGCTGTGAGAGTTGTATGCTAAAAAGTTTTTCTCCTTTAGCAACACCAGTCGACCCAACCTTCTTCATGAGCCGGGCTGTGTCCAACGTGATCTGTTCTCTGGTGTTTGGGCAGCGCTTTGATTATGAAGACAAAAACTTCCTGCACTTGCTCCAGATCATCTCCAGACTCCTGCGCTTTGGCAGTAGCCCTTGGGGTCAGGTGAGCAGATGTTTCAAAACCACTGCATTCTGTTTCAGCTGTGTCTTTATATGCAAAGACTGTTTCCTGTCACAACCCCAACAGATGTACAACATCTTCCCTAAACTAATGGAGTTTTTGCCTGGTAGGCATCAAGTAATGTTTACAGAGGTAGAGGACATCAAAGCCTTCATTAGGACAAAAATCAAGGAGCACGAGCAGAATTTGGACTTCAACGACCCAAAGGACTTTATTGATTGTTTCCTTATCAGACTCAAAGAAGTACGTAAAGCAAAGTGTAAAACTTTGGTTTTTCTTCTTCTCTTATCTCTTTCATCTAAAGATTGTTCAGCATTTATTTAGAAAAAGTATACAATTTCTGTTTTGTTTCTTTGTGTGCTATGGCAGGAACAACAAAATCCTGACACAGAATTCCACAAGGATAACATGTTGGGGACTGTTTTAAATCTGTTCATAGCTGGTACAGAGACCACCAGCACAACTATCAGATATGCCCTGATGCTGTTGATCAAGTACCCCCGCATACAGGGTATGTTCCTAAGACGAGCACTTGAAGGACAGCAGAAATAGAATGGGGCATCAGTTCACCATCAAATTAGTTTTTGTCGTGCCGCTCTCATCTGGTGCAGACACGGTGTAACTCTGTGACACTGTTCACTGCTTATCTGGTGTACTTAAATTATATATTTATTATGTCTTTATTTTCATATTTAAGAATTTTCACAAATGATTTTTTTTGGTGTATTTGATCTAGAGCAAATGCAGAGGGAGATTGATCAAGTTATTGGACAGAACAGAATCCCTACCATGGAAGACAGGAAGTCCCTCCCATTCACTGACGCCGTGATTCATGAAGTACAACGCTATCTCGACCTTGTCCCGCTAAATTTTCCCCATTATGCCACGCATGACTTCTCGTTCAGAGGTTATGTTATACCAAAGGTATCAATGAACACATACAATGGTCAGCTCCTTTTAATCTCGGAAATTACTAGATTTTTGAAAATGCATAAAATATTTAGCAATAATCTCTATTTGGTGTGTTGTGTTGAATCTGGATATGTTCTGTAATTTCCTCAGGACACAGTAATTCTTCCCTTGCTGCACTCTGTTCTAAGGGATTTGGGACAGTGGGAAACTCCTTGGACATTTAACCCAGAGCACTTCCTGGATGCCAATGGCAACTTTAAAAAGAATCCAGCCTTTTTTCCCTTTTTCTGCAGGTAAATTCTAAAGTCTCTCATGTCATCCCAGAGTTAATCAATGTTATCTCTCTAGCTTTGAAAATGAGTAGTTTGTCATTGTGGGACTGAGTGCACTCCCTATCTACATCTCAGTACACACAATACATTTTGGGTTTTCATGTTTAATGGAGACATTTCCACATTTCATCTAGACATAATGATTTTATATACTGTAAAAACAGCACAGGTAGCAAAGACTTCTGGCCCTGATTTGGCATTCAGTCGGCACTGGCATAAGGCATGTGAACCGAACATGGCCCTGTTATGGTGGAGATGGAACCGTCTTTAAGACTGCAAACAAGATATGGGCCAGTTGTTAAGTGTATTATTTGGCCCACATGTAAAATATAGAACTGTGGGCCACATATGTGTGGCCAGTCTTTTCCCACAGATATTTCATAACTGATAATATTTTCATACACACAGCTGTTTCCCCTATTCCTGTTTGCAACGTGGGTTTATTGCTCTCTATCAATAAAGTTTCATCAATGAAAATTTTTTTTCATTTGGGCATTTTTTATTTTCATTGTGTATAAAGGGTAGTCGTGGCCTAATGATGAGGGAGTTGGGCTTGTAACATGAAGGTTGTTGGTTCGATTCCCACGCTGGTGGGGATTGTGAATGAACAGCACTCTCTCCACCTTCAATACCAGGACTAAAGTGCCCTTGAGCAAGACACCAACCCCTAATTGCTCCAACGATGAAAGTCGTCACGACTTTCACTTTCACTTTTAAGTGGCTAGATCAAGGTTTTGTTGAGGCTGACATGTGGAACCAATTGTTTGGTCCTGAATAGTACCAGAATAGGGCCAGCTATAGTCATACATTTGGCTGAGATATGGCTATGCCATGGGCCATATGTGGCCCGAGTTCTGGCAACCAGAACTGGTCCAGTCATGTACCGTAATTCACTGCTGTATTAGGGCCAAGTGAAAGTGGGTTGTGTGGCCCATCACTGGGCCAAACCAGTTTTGCTATGTGGAAGTATATTCCATCCCTAAACGCTCACAGAAAACCTTCTGCATTTTTACATTTTCAAAAAATCCTTCTGTATTATTGATTAAAAGCTGTTTTCCTCATGGGACCAAAAAGTCCTCAAAACATCAGGTTTACTAGAGCCACACACTCACACACCTTGCATCATTTGATTTTCCACCTCTTAAATCAAGCATGGATCTAGTACATTTTAAGCAGACCTATATAATTAGAGAATAGCCTCAAATTTGAAGCTCCAAATTGTAGTACTATAATTTCTATCATAAATAACATGGTGTTTTTTGCTCTTACATCTCTGCAGGTAAACGCTCTTGTGTCGGGGAGTCTCTGGCTCGTATGGAGCTCTTTCTGTTCATCGTGTCTCTGCTTCAGAAGTTCAGCTTCAGTAGTCCAAAGGGTCCAGAAGGCATCGACCCCAGCCCTGAATTCAGCAGCTTTGGCAACGTGCCTCGATTCTATGATCTTATTGCATCGCCGCGCTGAGCAACATGGAAACTGCTACTTGTCTCATTTTACCAGAATATGGACAAGTACAAATTGATGAAAGCTACTTTAGGATATATCTTTTGTATATAAAATTACCACCATTAAACTGAAAAGCAGTCTTGCATTAATGCTATAGTGCAGTGGTTCTCAAGTAGTTCAAAGTACAACCTTTGATCAAATCAGATCACAAAGTATTACTAAATCACCAGTTTCTTTGAGTGCAAGTTTAAGAAATTTTTTTGCTGCATTGAAAATTATGCTGTGTTGTGTATGAAATGTGCTGTACATAGAAAGTGGTTGTGCATTACCATGTCAAAAAGTGAATGAGACAAGATCTTGGTCCTTTTCTAAATTTGAAAATCACTGACAGATAATTCAATGGACATTCCATCATTTTTAGAGACAGAAAATGGTATCTGGTGTTGGTATCATCAGCTTGTTACAATGATTTAAATGTTTGCCTTTTCAAATTTATAAATGAAACTAAATAAAAAAAAAAATTGTAAATTAAAAATTAAATATTGTCTGGCCGTCCCTAGAGTAAGACTGAAGCACAGGGGAGATCGTGCCTTTGCAGTAGCTGCCCCTAAACTCTGGAATTCATTATTGTATGAGGATGGCCCCAAAGTCATGTGATTTCAGTAAACAAGGCTTTGCTACGTCATAAGTGTTTTGCAGTTTCAATAGTTCATGTGACTTTGGCAGTTTGATACTCGATCCAAACCACTGATTTGAAGCAAAAGATTCGTAAAGCTTGTTTTGAAATCAGCTATCACTAGATATTGTTGAAAAACTAAAATTATTTTGGTTTTTGGAGCACAAAAAAGTATTCTCATCACATTATAACATCAAGGTTGAAGCACTGTAGTCACATGACCTGTTTTAAATATGTTTCATTGTCTTTCTGTTCATCTGAAAGTGTTCATTATCTTGCTGTCACTCACTGAACCATCGGATTTAATCAAAAATACCTTAATTTGTGTTCAGAAGATGAACGAAGGTGCAGAACAACACGAGGGAGAGGAATTAATGACAGAATTTTCTCTTTAAAACTGAAAACTAAAACCGAAAGTATTTCTGTCAGGTGTTTCTGTTTGGTCATGTGCACAAGAAGAGGACTTTCTGTTTCTGTTTAATCTCAGTGACCGTGACCTGATGAGAACTGCAGATCAGCCACGATCATGACGGTAAGATACACATTCAAAATGACATATTCAGAGAAACACTTATACACACAGGTGAGGCAGAGGAGAAATGTGATGTTTTTGTTTTGCGTGTTACTGTGGCTGATGGAGAAGAACAAAATGAATGGAAGTACAAAGATCATGTTGTGTATATCTGCTGAATAATTTTTTCCTCATAGACTTGGGAACGACTGAACGAATCAGTTCAGGGAGAGATGTAGCTATGTTGTTTTGGTTTTCTATTATTGTCTAATCTTGCACTTGCCTTTAAATCACTTTCAGATTTTCTGTTCTTTTGTGCTCTAGATGACAGACGAATGCATCACAATAGAGTCAGACCTCAGTGAGTCAGATGAGGACAGAGACGAACTGCCACCGCCTGAGTTTACATGCCACTGTTGCTATGAAGTCCTCGTAGATCCCACTACGCTCAACTGTGGCCACAGTTTCTGTCGGCATTGTGTGGCGCAGTGGTTGCATTCTTCTCAACGGAACGAATGCCCAGAATGCAGAGAGAGTTGGCAGGGCTTTCCCAAAGTCAACATTCTCCTCAGGTGAGAGAACCGTCACCATCTCCTGGACATCTGCTCAGGGGTGCTTCAAGGATTTTAATCTCAGGCCCTAATGAGGGTATGATAAAAAAATATTATATGGTATGTATACTAATCCTATAGCAGCATTCCACTGTATTGCATAGATACCCGTAGATAGATCATTTTACTTCTGAGCACAAAGACAAGATTGCCTAAGTCCTTCTTCCCTGTACAAACGGGGTACAAACCTGTTCCCTTTACGAACACAAAAACAAAGCACACACACTCACACACACACACATGCATTTTTGTGCTGGTACCTTTGCTGATTTAGGCCTGTCTGACTCTTTTGAATTCTTCATATTCTTTTAATCATCACTGTTGTCTGTGTAATGTTGCATAATTATATCATAAACAAGAACTGCTTCAGGGGTATTTTTGCCACCATACACTGTTGAAAAATTACTGTAAATTTTACAGTATAATACTGGCAGCGGTTGCCAGCCAGTTACTGTAAACTTTACAGTAGTGTTACTGTAATTTAATTTACAGAATTTCCCTGTATTCTCTGATTACAGTAAATAACTGTATTATTTTAAATTACGAAGGGTCAATTTACAGCAATATTCTGTAAATTTGAGTCAAACCAACACGTGACCCCAGAATGCATTGCAGTTTACAGAAATATGCTGTATTATTAAAAAAACAGCCAGTGGCTGTAAAATAATGCTGTCATTTTTACAGTAATTCATAACAGTGTATCTTGATTCTTGTGGGCTTTCCCACTGCATTCCAATTTGTTTTTGTGTGTATGCTAGGGATGCAGTGGAGAAGAATTTTCCAGCTGAGATAAACAGACGGAGGAGGGCTGTCCAGAGTGACCCGCGGTTCCATTATTTTCTCCAGATGTTCCAGCAGTACGGACAGATGCTGACCCAGCAAACACCTATTTCAGAAGGCCTACGGCAAGCTGTACAAAACAGCTTTTTTTCCGGAGTCATGTTGACATTGATCTGTGTTGGGGTGAGATGCTCTTTGTCTTGTACTCGTTGTACAATTTTAGGCTATTCTGCATAAAAGTGCAACATAAAATGGAGAATCTTTAGAGGACACTTTGCGCCTCCAGCCAACACCCATCCAGGTTTTTGATAGTTGGCCATGGTGACAATGACTGAGGATAATTAAAGCTTTAATCAATTCTTTACATTACCATTGAACATTCTTAGGTCATTCTAAGAAACATTCTTTTAAAACTGTGGGATTCCACAGACATAATGACAGTTTCAACTGACTTTTAGCATTATAATCCTCTGAGCGCACACACTAGATGATTCAGCCTAGATCGCAAGCCACACACCTGTCGATTGTAGGAGCAATTCACACGAGATCTCACAGAAACTCACGAGATCAAATGAGACTTGAGACAATTAATGTTGTCAGCTGGCACTCCTGGTACATATCCTGGTTTGCAGTGGAAAACTAAGGAGGAAAAAGAATATGGGTGATCTTCTTTCTCAATACTCCACTTTTGAGGCATGGCTGCCAAGTTTTGGCTATAAAAGCACGTAACACCCGGTAGGTGGCGCTTGCTCACTCTCGTAGGCTATCGCGGGTATCACGTCAGATGCAGCGCGATCAAGAGTCATAAATATCAAGCATATTGGATATTTACGTTTTGGGAACGTGGAGGCTCCGACGTGATCAGGAGCAGTAAAATAATCGTAATGACACCACACAATTGAAGACTTTTTGGGCAAAAAAGTCGAATCGGGCCAGACACCCCCAGTCGTTGGTGCAAATCGGCATCAAAATCAGGCTTAAAATCTTCAAGTGTGTAGCCAGCCTAAGAATGTTAAATTTACTGTCAAAGATTATGAGTGTGAAAAGCATGTGCATGTTCACAAAAGAAGGATTTATTCTGAGATTGGGTATAGGGTATGATTAATATGATTCATTCTGAAAAGGCTCAAAAGAGAATCTATTGATATGCAAATTAGGTTTAGCCAACATATGTGAGGTTGTGCAGGGCAACTGATACTGGATGCAATGAAAGTTCCACCAAAGTAGTTTTTATAAAAAAAAATTCCAAGGGTATGAATAATTTTGAGCACAACTGTACATGTTGTACCCAGGTTTATTAGATCCATGTTGTACAGTGCGATGAGATTGCCAAAATTGCACACAATCAAAGATTGATGATGAGTTGAGATTGTGTACAGGACTTAATAAGCACTGTGTGAATGTTTCTAGGTTTTGTTGTCAGGGTATCACTGGATCAGTGCTGATTCTGATTATGACATCTTGGTCCAGAAGCCAATCAGCAGGTGGAATGCTGATGATGTCAGTCTTTGGGTGAAGCATATGGGTCCCTGGACAAATCAGTACAGAGAAATGTTCCACAGAGAACAAATTAATGGCAGGTGGGCACCAATCACACACGAAGAAACAGTTATTACATTACCCCTCAATGACTTTCTTAGTTATTTGTAATAAAATATGTATCCAACATGATTCTAGTGGCAAAGTAAAAACACTTGTTTATCCATACTAAAATGAAAATGATCATTTACCTCTTCAAGATATGCTATTCCAAACTCTTAAACTTGTGTTTACTTTCTTTTTTATTGCTGACAGACAAATATTTTAAAAAAGACAGACCTTTACAGATATTGATTTAAAATATATATATATATTGTTATCTAATCTTGCCCTCCGAATGTCTTAAATTTGTACAGGGAGTGCAGAATTATTAGGCAAATGAGTACTTTGACCACATCATCCTCGTTATGCATGTTGTCTTACTCCAAGCTGTATAGGCTGGAAAGCCTACTACCAATTAAGCATATTAGGTGATGTGCATCTCTGTAATGAGAAGGGGTGTGGTCTAATGACATCAACACCCTATATCAGGTGTGCATAATTATTAGGCAACTTCCTTTCCTTTGGCAAAATGGGTCAAAAGAAGGACTTGACAGGCTCAGAAAAGTCAAAAATTGTGAGATATATTGCAGAGGGATGCAGAAGTCTTAAAATAGCCAAGCTTCTGAAGCGTGATCATCGAACAATCAAGCGTTTCATTCAAAATAGTCAACAGGGTCGCAAGAAGCGTGTGGAAAAACCAAGGCGCAAAATAACTGCCCGTGAACTGAGAAAAGTCAAGCGTGCAGCTGCCAAGATGCCACTCGCCACCAGTTTGGCCATATTTCAGAGCTGCAACATCACTGGAGTGCCCAAAAGCACAAGGTGTGCAATACTCAGAGACATGGCCAAGGTAAGAAAGGCAGAAAGTCCACCACCACTGAACAAGACACACAAGCTGAAACGTCAAGACTGGGCCAAGAAATATCTCAAGACTGATTTTTCTAAGGTTTTATGGACTGATGAAATGAGAGTGAGTATTGATGGGCCAGATGGATGGGCCCGTGGCTGGATTGGTAAAGGGCAGAGAGCTCCAGTCCGACTCAGACGCCAGCAAGGTGGAGGTGGAGTACTGGTTTGGGCTGGTATCATCAAAGATGAGCTTGTGGGGCCTTTTCGGGTTGAGGATGGAGTCAAGCTCAACTCCCAGTCCTACTGCCAGTTTCTGGAAGACACCTTCTTCAAGCAGTGGTACAGGAAGAAGTCTACATCCTTCAAGAAAAACATGATTTTCATGCAGGACAATGCTCCATCACACACGTCCAAGTTCTCCACAGCGTGGCTGGCAAGAAAGGGTATAAAAGAAGAAAATCTAATGATATGGCCTCCTTGTTCACCTGATCTGAACCCCATTGAGAACCTGTGGTCCATCATCAAATGTGCGATTTACAAGGAGGGAAAACAGTACACCTCTCTGAACAGTGTCTGGGAGGCTGTGGTTGATGGTGAACAGATCAAAACACTGACAGAATCCATGGATGGCAGGCTTTTGAGTGTCCTTGCAAAGAAAGGTGGCTATATTGGTCACTGATTTGTTTTTGTTTGGTTTTTGAATGTCAGAAATGTATATTTGTGAATGTTGAGATGTTATATTGGTTTCACTGGTAAAAATAAATAATTGAAATGGGTATAAATTTGTTTTTTGTTAAGGTGCCTAATAATTATGCACAGTAATAGTCACCTGCACACACAGATATCCCCCTAAAATAGCTAAAACTAAAAACTTAAACTTCCAAAAATATTCAGCTTTGATATTAATGAGTTTTTTGTGTTCATTGAGAACATGGTTGTTGTTCAATAATAAAATTAATCCTCAAAAATACAACTTGCCTAATAATTCTGCACTCCCTGTATATCAGGAGATATTCCAGGAGTTTTCCTGGAAAGAGCTCTGTATTTCTAAAACCCTTAGTACGACCATGCTTGCTAAAATCAAAGCTAAAGGCAGTCCAATGCTTGATGTATACACTGTAACAGCAGTTAATGTGCATTTATGACTATTGATCTGTGCGTGTTTGTCAGTTTGTTGGCTCGTCTCAGAGATGAAGAACTGTCTGCTGCTCCATTCAGGGTTGAGAATCCATCACACAGACAAGTCATCCTGGATGAAATCCAAAAAATCAAAGAGCTCAAAGTCAAACTGCCACGGAATCTCTGGGAGTACAAGGTGTGTATTGTGTTTTTCTGAAAAATTACGTTTCATTCTACAAAGAGCCCAGTGAAATCAAAGTTTCAGATTCACCCGCTGACATGGTTTCATACCACCATCAAACATTCCCATTAATGTCCAGTCAATAGAAATGGGCCGTTATTCATACATCTCATCTGCACCCTATTATTTTTATTGTATCTGGTTGAACCAAGCTTTGGTCAATTGGGGTTTGGTGCAATGATAATCCACCAAGGCTTGGAATGTACCCCCTTTATACTCATAGGTATTTGGTATGTGCCAGCTTGATCATGGGTGGCCCGTGGAGCACCAGAGACATGGGTCAAGGCCACCACCTCCATCAATATACACTGATTTCAGACTCTCTTTTTTGCCTTCACCCATGGTAATTGGGTTAGTAAACCTAGGTAGAAGAAAGGGAGATGTTGAAAAAAAGTAAGCATAGGTTAGAGCCAGCATTGAGGGAATGTTTTCAGTTTTCAGCGGAATGGGACTGGTCAACGAGGTTGGGTAGAAGTGTTGAAACAGGACTCGCCGACCACCTAATGAGCTGCATGGCGGTCCTCTGACAACTGGAGAGCTTTATCCAGAGACACCAGACCTATTCAGTCACCTTTCTTGCAAATTGGGTGACAAATTGCTCCAACACCAGCTTTGAGGGCCAAATTTCAGTGCAAAGCATGCCATTTCTGGTTGCCAGTAGGTGGCGCTATGAGTAACTGAATATTGGCACGCAGATGCCTTCAGGCTAGGTCTCTAATAAAATGTGAAGTTTGGGGCAGGTTGGACATGCCTGACTGACAACAGCTTCCTCTTTCATGGCGAAACATCAAATTTTGTCAGGACGCCACGGTCACGCCCTTCAACTCAAGATCTGTGTGATTTAACACCACTAAGGCCTTTATATTAGACTGACCAAATATGATGCTGATCTGGTTAAAACTCTATGAGGAGTTAATCACAGTGTAAGACATGTAAATTCCTGTTGCCCGCAGGTGGCGCTATGACTGTAATTGAATATAGCCATGTAGATGTCTTCAGGCCAGGACTCAAACTTGGGAAGTTTGGGGCAGATCCGACTTTGTGTTACAACTTTCTAGGAGGAGTTTGTACAATGCCTGGAAATGGCAAAAACTGCAAAAATTTTGGAGAGAAAATATCTGACTTTCTGTTCGGTTTTCAGATTTTGAAAATCTCATTTTCCGTTTGTTAAGCTAAACGAAAAAACAAATAAATGTGCAGTCTTTTCATTTCTTGTTATTCCATTCCGTTCACACTTGTAGTTCATTTGGTCCAGACCAAAAAACAAAAACAAAACATCTAGTCCTGGTCCTCTTAGCGTTCACACTGGCATTTCTAACAGCGAACCTTAAGTTACCGAGCCAAAGGCGTAGGGATACAGTCACGAGCTGATTGGTCGGCTTTTATGACGTATATTTCTCGACGGAGCCGCTTACCGAACATTCAACACAACGCTGTGTTCTGGATTAAACTCCATCATTTCATGCTTTATTTTTACCAGCTGAGAATCACGAAGAGCTCATCAAATGTTCAAAACATTCAAAACAGCAGCAGAATTTCCTCCGTCGTACACAGAAACAGAAACTTCACATCCTCGTTGCTCCACGTTTGCCCTCAACTCATTTTGGATACGCCGATCTTCCCGCGTCGTCGAATCAGCTGACCTGTAGCGTCGCATCTTGTGACATCACGTCCTGTTTTTGGTTCGTTTACGTGTCTTTGGTCCGTGTTGCGTTCATATATCAATCGAACCGCACCAGAGTTCGATCGGAAGCGGACCGAGACCCATCTTTTTAGCGGTCTCGGTCCGTTTGTTTGGATGGCAGCGTTCACATATGAACCGCACTAACTGAGCAATCGCACCAGGGTTCGTTTTAATCCAACCAAACATGACGAGTGTGAACGCAGCCTAAATGATCAAAATGGACCCAAACTAAATTTTAAAGAGAAAATAGTCCTTACATTCTTTTTTAAAATGCATTCATTTTTTATTATTATTATTATTGAAAAAGTGAGAGGTGAGATTACATAACAGGAACCCAATAGGCACAACAAGAAAAAAAATGAGATAAAATGAAGTAAAATAGATACAGAAATACACAGAGTCCTTATTTTTAGTGTTGGAATGAGGATTCACATTTTCAAAAACATTCACACAAACGTCTACTCTTTTCACGGATAATATTGCTCTCATGGTTGTGTGCAATTCTCTTTCCTGCCCAAGGCTACAAATCTCGGAAAAGCCCTGTTTCTACAGTTTGGTCTGAGAGAATTTCCACGTCTCACTTTTCTCTACTTGTACCTGTTTGATTATGAAGACACCTTCCTGCCGTTCATACACACCTGCTGCCCTTCACATACAAACAACGCAGTGCGAGATGCCTCGCCTGACAGCACGCTGGTTTGTGTCTGAGAACTCTCCCCATTGTTAACATACAACAGCTGAAATATAAGAACACAGAGTAATTTTGTGTGTGTGTAGCAGGAGCCAAGCCGGAGTCAGTGGGTGGAGTTTCGGGTGAAGGTCTGTCTGTTGCCCTATCTGCTACTGATTGACTTTGCATGGGAATGGCTGAGCGTTCATTACTGGATATCATGGATTGTCATTGTTAATGCTATGTTAATGACAATATTGGAGTTATTTTACATCTGGACACTATGGAGAAGACGACAGATGAGGTACACACATACTTTTACTATACTTACATGTCATGTGGGTACATGCAGTAGTGTGATTTGATCACAAATGTTTTGAATGTTTAGATGTTGCTGACCACCCTTACGAAAAAGAAGAAGAATACTCAAGTATTCTTAAGTAATGTTGAAGTATATTTTTTAAGTATACTTTAAGTAGTAACGTGCTAGTACACTGTTAAAAAATTACTGTAAATTTTACAGTATAATACTGGCAGCAGGGTTGCCAACCGGTTACTGTAAATTTTACAGTATAATACTGGCAGCAGGGTTGCCAGCCGGTTACTGTAAATTTTACAGTATAATACTGGCAGCAGGGTTGCCAGCCGGTTACTGTAAATTTTACAGTATAATTCTGGCAGCAGGGTTGCCAGCCGGTTACTGTAAATTTTACAGTATAATACTGGCAGCAGGGTTGCCAGCCGGTTACTGTAAATTTTACAGTATAATTCTGGCAGCAGGGTTGCCAGCCGGTTACTGTAAATTTTACAGTATAATACTGGCAGCAGGGTTGCCAGCCGGTTACTGTAAATTTTACAGTATAATACTGGCAGCAGGGTTGCCAGCCGGTTACTGTAAATTTTACAGTATAATTCTGGCAGCAGGGTTGCCAGCCGGTTACTGTAAATTTTACAGTATAATACTGGCAGCAGGGTTGCCAGCCGGTTACTGTAAATTTTACAGTATAATACTGGCAGCAGGGTTGCCAGCCGGTTACTGTAAATTTTACAGTATAATTCTGGCAGCAGGGTTGCCAGCCGGTTACTGTAAATTTTACAGTATAATACTGGCAGCAGGGTTGCCAGCCGGTTACTGTAAATTTTACAGTATAATTCTGGCAGCAGGGTTGCCAGCCGGTTACTGTAAATTTTACAGTATAATACTGGCAGCAGGGTTGCCAGCCGGTTACTGTAAATTTTACAGTATAATACTGGCAGCAGGGTTGCCAGCCGGTTACTGTAAATTTTACAGTATAATTCTGGCAGCAGGGTTGCCAGCCGGTTACTGTAAATTTTACAGTAGTGTTACTGTCATTTAATTTACAGAATTTCCCTGTATTCTCTGATTACAGTAAATAACTGTATTTTTTAAAATTATGAATGGTCAATTTACAGCAATATTCTGTAAATTTGAGTCAAACCAACACGTGATCTCAGAATGCATTGCAGTTTACAGCAATATGCTGTATTATTAAAAAACAGCCAGCGGCTGTAAAATAATGCTGTAATTTTTACAGCAATTCTTTACAGTGTAGTAAACTTGTAAGTGTACTATTTCAATACGTTTGGGACTAAATTGGCCCAACTGAAGTATAAGTGTACTATAAGTGTAACAGCAGTAAACTGTAAGTATGCAACTAGTTCACTGCTATATACTACATGTGAACTCATAAGAATACTAGTAGTTTACTATTTAAATACTAGTAGTACATTTTTAGTACATGAAAGTACATTTTGAAATATACTCTTAATATCACACTTGTAGCTTACTTTTTATATATTATTTATGCACTTTAAGTTTACTACTATGTTCCTATTTATTCTTGAAATATACATTTAACTGTACTTTAACTCTTTCCATTTGAAAACAATTTATTGTAGCTTCATGAATCCTTTTTTTTTATCAAAATTTAAATGTGGGCCAGTTTCATTTAAAAACTATCTAAACAAAAAGCTGACAAAATTGCATTTTTGGATCGGATTCAGAGCGATGATCAAAACACAGACATTTTATTCAATAACGTCGGGCAGTTTTGATTTGCATGCTGTTTGATGATCACATTATTTGACATTTGCATAAGCGATGTTCTATCATTGTTCCACCTTCTCCTGAGTTTTGATCCGGAGATTCTGTATTCTTTCAGAAGATGCGCTATAGCGCCCCCTATCATATAACACTGATAGCCTGAAAATTTAGTAAATGGCAAGAGTAAAGTAGATTTGAAGTACACTCCTATGTACACTGCAAGTGGACTAGCCTAGACAAAAATTCAGATACTCAGAATTAGGGACATATCTGTTTTCTTTATAAATCAATATTTTTAAACAATGTACGTTTATAAAGACAGTATTTAAAATTGTGAAAAAAAAAAGGATTTAATAAGCTACTAAATCAAAAGACAATCCAAGTACACTTAGAATACGTAATTATACTAAGTATATCTCGATCAAAAGACTATAGGCCAAATATATACTTAGACTTTTCTGTCAATATAAGTCAAGTACACTTAAGTGTATTTCTCAGAAGTATATAAAAAGTAGACTTTTTAGTTTAAAAGAAGTATACTTATAGCACACTTGAATAAACTCCTTTTTCGTAAGGGCACTTGTAAGCAGGTCACCCAAAACATTTCTGAAAACACTAAAGTTTTCATCAAATGTTGTGTGTGTTTGTGTGTATATTTCAGCACCCTCCCTCAGATGTTTTTGTGGAGGATGTTCAATCTGCTCTTGTTCGTGCTGCTGTGGCCTGTGCTCCCTCAGATCTACTGTGACTTTGAATTCTACGGCGGACTCTTTTTCAGCTCAATCATTTACATCTGGGCCCGGAAACCTTTTTTTAAGCTGGCACAGCAATGACAATGACAAATTTAGATTTATTTTTCTTCAAGTTCAAACATGAAGCACTGAAACCTGCGAAGGAATTTTTTAATTAATTAAAGTTTTTATTTTTTTTTTAAAATTAGAATATAGAATCATTTATTTAGCACTTTATACAAATATTAGACTATTTTTAGAATAACAACCATTTACTTGATTCTTTCAGTGAAGTGTCACTTTGTTAATTTTCACATAATTAGATGTTTTTTTGGAACTGAACCTAATTCTGCACATGCACAGTTTAAATGAATTTGTAAATGAATCAGATTCTAATTAATCAATAAAATGATTCAGTTTAAATTATATATATTTTTTTTTCATTGAAGTGCATGGATGTAATTGACAAACACTTTGAAACTCTTTATGTTTGCTGTTGTTTTTGTTTTGTTTGTGGCCTGTTTTGTGATGTTCTGTTTATCTGACTATTTTGTTATTGTCACCATTGTAGTGGTTTGTATGATGAGTGTTGATGTCTAAATGAATTGACTATTCACAAAGCCCCGCCCCCTTTAGTTACTGTTGCTATGTCCGACAAATCATGCGCTCTCACGCCACACATCATGTTCTCACGCAGTGAAAAATACATCGGAGCAAAGAGGACACTGACAACATATGAAACAGTTTCATATTTAAAATATTGTAATGTTTTAAAGAAGTTTAATCAATAAATAGCGTCTAGTGTGTCTTTAATGTGTCGTGACAGATCGCTGTAGCTCCTCGTGAACCTTCATACTAGTTCATTTATAGCATCAAATAAACAGGAATAGTCACATTGGGTGAGGAATGCCATTGCTTTTTCCTATGAGGCGCTGGTGGGCATCAAGGATCATTCGACCAGGGGGGTCGCCTCTTCTAGAGCTTTGGTGCCCCCATGCTGCGTGTTTGTGATGTGGCAGACTGGTCCTCTTACATACATTCATTCTGGGCTCTCACATCCTTGAGTGAACATCACAAACTCATGTATGAGACCTCTTGCGTTCTTGTGAGCACACACTACACAACCGTAGTGGTCCAGACACCTCCAGTGCAGCGGCGTGGGTATTCTCCTTCCCATAGCGCTGAATCAAGCGCAGCATTAAAGGTAGCTTTTAAAAAAGAACCCCTCGGGTTACTTGACTGTAACCCTGTTCATGAAAAAGCGGGAATGAGATGCCCCACTTAATTGCAGCGTCAATGATGTCCCAGGACTGAATATTCAGACAAAATATACCTGACGATGCACCTGTGGCACATCTTATTATAACCTCAGGCGCATGCTGATAATGTCACCACGACAGGCTATAAAAGTTCTAGGTCAATTTCATTGATGTGTTGTACAACAGCTGGTCAAAGAGTTTTCCCATAGCGCTAAATCAAGCGCAGCATCGCGTTCCCGCTTTTTCAGGGAAAAGGATTACAGTGAAGTAACCAGAGATGTACTTACTGGCAATTTAATTTATTCTCAAATATTATCCAACTCGTCTGCCCGTTCTTGTCATCACCACTCACTGTCCTCAAAGTCCTTATTCGTCTTCATATGTCTAAAAGCAGAGTCAAACTGAAGATTTAACTCGAAACGAAATCCACTCATTCTTCAATTCTACTTCAAGTACATCAGGGTGTTAAAATGTCTTTGTCTCAAGTAAACTGTAGTAAACTTGTGGTGAAATAACGTTCACAGACATCTCCACCCTGTGAGGAGTATTAAAAAAGAAGTACAAGAATGTCAACCTAAGAAGTCATGGTCAAGTTTAATTATTTAGCCCTTTAAAAAAAAGCATAAATACTGACCAAAGTGCTGCACAACATACCAAACAAAGCATCCTCGTACAATACAATTAAACACTAATAATAAAATAAAAGAGAGCACTAGACTGTTGGGAATTTAAAAGACATCCAGGAATAGGTTTTGAATAGACAATAAATAATGAAGTGGATAAATATGAATTATTGCAAATAGAGTTAGAACCACCATGGTTATGACAAAGCTAGATGTAAACCTAAACAAGAATAAAGCAATAACACAATAATAAATAGAGGAATACAAGCCAATTTATTTATTTAATTACTTTTTTTCACATTTACAGATATTTACAGACAATAATGGTTGCATTAAAAATGTGCAGTATGTGTTAAAACATTTGAGAATACATTTTAAATGATGTACATGACATTCAAAGAATTAAATTATTAGATAACATATACTAAGAATTAAATTAAAATGGAATGAAAAAGCAGATTGAGAAAGTTCCTTTAGGAAGAGGGGGAATTAAATCAATCATTAAACCAAAAAGAGTGGAAGAAGAAGTGGGACATTGACTGATACAGGAAGATTTTATTATAAAATTAATCAGTCAAAGAAATATACAATGTGGGAAAGATGAGGTGAGTTTAACAAGATTACAATGTGGACACACAAGGACTAAATTCATCAGGCTTTTGTGAACGTGAAATATAACCCAGAGGGAACATACAAGTTAATATTTGTAATGAAACACAGGGTTAGACAAACGACTTTGATAGGGAATCACAATAATAAAACACAAAAGTATAGATGGGAACATCTTTTTTTTTTTTTTTTTTTTTTTTTTTATTAACCAGACAAGTGTACAATATGCAGAAATTTACATATTACATATACAAAAAAAAATAAAAATAAAACCAAACAAAAAAACATGCCAGAGTGTACAGACCATTGAGTCATTAAACAAAAACTGAACAAGTCTTCCTTGCTTTTTTATTAATAATGTTCTGAAGAAAATGAATAAAATTTGGTTTGGATCCTGACCATTTGTTCTTGTGTATGTGAAATTCTCCCATAATAATAAACAGTTGTACAATAAAAGTAAAATTATTATTGTCATTGGAATAATACATACATATATCAAAATTATTTCATTTAAATATAACATTTGTTTTCCTCTTAATGAAATTTTCCACATCCACCCAAAAAATCTTTGTGTAAATACAATCACAAAACAAGCGGACAATAGATTCTTTTTCCATATAGAACAAAAATCACATGAATAATCGATCTCTAAATGAAACCTCTCTAACACACTTTTAGCTGGATATATACCATGTCAAATTTTAAATGTAACCTCCTTTACTTTATCATTTAAACACTATGGTTCACAAATACACCAAGCTTTTTTCCCATTTATATTTCTAAATACACTGGTCCACAATATGCTTTTATGACTAGCTGTTTCATCTATTATAATATTCCTAATATGTTTATTTGTACAGCTGTGTTTGAAAATATCAATGTCTCCTATAAACATGCTGCCACTTCTACAAGCTCTTACAAAATGTATAACTTGTTGAGGTATGGCGTCAAATACAACAGCATACTCCTTTGGTGTAACTGGAAACCCAAATGTATCCAAGAATTCACTATATGATAATAAATTAGATGGGAGCATCTATTTGGCACGGGATCTGCAGAAATGAAATGATGAAAGATCACACACGTGACTTTGATCCACGTGAGAAAAGAAACAGCAGGTGGCGGTATGCGCTGAATTCGACAGAAGAAGAAAAGCTCGCTCACGACAGCGCCGCGCGTCACAGATAAACACGACGACGTCCTACAAAATAAAAGTCGTAGAATAAAACAACTCTATTGAAGACAGAGACGGATATTAACAGTGTTGCCTTTCTGTTGTGACGAATAAATTAGAATTTCAAGGAGTTAAAACCCGCATCACAGGAGTCCGTGTTGTGAGATTGTCCATATATCGGTCAAAGGGCATCAATGGCTTCTGTGTTCAGTTCTGCGTTCAGAAGTAAGTCACCCAGTTTGACCAGCTAACTGCATTTGTTCATACCTGCAGAATCGCATTAATCGTTTGTAGATATGCTACGAGTATTAAGTATTGAATATTGGTAAATGTTAAGTGTCAAGACTCTAAATTGTGTTGGTTTTAAAGCAGTTTGTTATTCATGGTCAGTCCTCACAGACGAGGTGAAAGGTCACACACTCAATCATGTTTATTTCTCTCTTTGAGGGAATAATTAAATGCATTTAATGGAGAAATCTAATGTTAAAAAGGTGTAGCATGCAGGATTTAAATTAATATAATGTATAAATGTCTATGGTTGTTGATCTTATTGATTATTATGATTACATTTTTTACTTTCACATTTAACTTGTATTTTGTAAACATATTTCACGTGGGTAATAAATATACTAGTATCAGTTAATTTTCTTTCTTGATGCATTCAGATGTTTGCCGAGATTAACTTTAACCTAGATTAATAAATGCTGTAAAAAAAAGTATTGTTTGTTGTTAGTTCATAGCTTTATAGTTGTTTGCGCAAAACTCGAAAGAGAACGATTTAAGATTACAGATTACAAAATATATGCTTTAAAAAGTCATTTGTAACGTATTTCGTTACATTACTCAAGTTTAGTCACTTCATCTAAATCCTTTAGAATACTTTGGAATACTAATAAGTGTGAAACAAACACAAAGAAGGTCATTGAGAGTTTTTATCTCACAATTCTGACTTTTTCCCTCAGAATTGAGTGATATAAAGTTGCAGTTGTGAGTAATGAAGTCAGAATTATGAGATATAAACTCACAATATTGAGAAAAGGCAGAATTATGAGATATAAACTCACAATATTGAGAAAAGTCAGAATTATGAGATATAAACTCACAATATTGAGAAACGTCAGAATTATGAGATATAAACTCACAATATTGAGAAAAGTCAAAATTATGAGATATAAACTCACAATATTGAGAAAAGTCAAAATTATGAGATATAAACTGACAATATTGAGAAAAGTCAGAATTATGAGATATAAACTCACAATATTGAGAAACGTCAGAATTATGAGATATAAACTCACAATATTGAGAAAAGTCAGAATTATGAGATATAAACTCACAATATTGAGAAAAGTCAGAATTATGAGATATAAACTCGCAATATTGAGAAAAGTCAGAATTATGAGATATAAACTCACAATATTGAGAAAAGTCAAAATTATGAGATATAAACTGACAATATTGAGAAAAGTCAGAATTATGAGATATAAACTCACAATATTGAGAAAAGTCAGAATTATGAGATATAAACTCACAATATTGAGAAAAGTCAGAATTATGAGATATAAACTGACAATATTGAGAAAAGTCATAATTATGAGATATAAACTCGCAATATTGAGAAACGTAAAAATTATGAGATATAAACTCGCAATATTGAGAAAAGTCAGAATTATGAGATATAAACTGACAATATTGAGAAAAGTCAGAATTATGAGATATAAACTGACAATATTGAGAAAAGTCAGAATTATGAGATATAAACTCACAATATTGAGAAAAGTCATAATTATGAGATATAAACTCGCAATATTGAGAAAAGTCAGAATTATGAGATATAAACTCACAATATTGCGAAAAGTCAGAATTATGAGATATAAACTCACAATATTGAGAAAAGTCAGCATTATGAGATATAAACTCACAATATTGAGAAAAGTCAGAATTATGAGATATAAACTCGCAATATTGAGAAACGTCAAAATTATGAGATATAAACTCGCAATATTGAGAAAAGTCAGAATTATGAGATATAAACTGACAATATTGAGAAAAGTCAGAATTATGAGATATAAACTCACAATATTGAGAAACGTCAAAATTATGAGATATAAACTCGCAATATTGAGAAAAGTCAGAATTATGAGATATAAACTCACAATATTGAGAAACGTCAGAATTATGAGATATAAACTCACAATATTGAGAAACGTCAGAATTATGAGATATAAACTCACAATATTGAGAAACGTCAGAATTATGATATATAAACTCACAATATTGAGAAAAGTCAGAATTATGAGATATAAACTCGCAATATTGAGAAAAGTCAGAATTATGAGATATAAACTCACAATATTGCGAAAAGTCAGAATTATGAGATATAAACTCACAATATTGAGAAAAGTCAGCATTATGAGATATAAACTCACAATATTGAGAAAAGTCAGAATTATGAGATATAAACTCGCAATATTGAGAAACGTCAAAATTATGAGATATAAACTCGCAATATTGAGAAAAGTCAGAATTATGAGATATAAACTGACAATATTGAGAAAAGTCAGAATTATGAGATATAAACTCACAATATTGAGAAACGTCAAAATTATGAGATATAAACTCGCAATATTGAGAAAAGTCAGAATTATGAGATATAAACTCACAATATTGAGAAACGTCAGAATTATGAGATATAAACTCACAATATTGAGAAACGTCAGAATTATGAGATATAAACTCACAATATTGAGAAACGTCAGAATTATGATATATAAACTCACAATATTGAGAAAAGTCAGAATTATGAGATATAAACTCGCAATATTGAGAAACGTCAGAATTATGAGATATAAACTCGCAATATTGAGAAAAGTCAAAATTATGAGATATAAACTCGCAATATTGAGAAAAGTCAGAATTATGAGATATAAACTCGCAATATTGAGAAACGTCAGAATTATGAGATATAAACTCGCAATATTGAGAAAAGTCAAAATTATGAGATATAAACTCGCAATATTGAGAAAAGTCAGAATAATGAGATATAAACTCGCAATATTGAGAAAAGTCAAAATTATGAGATATAAACTCGCAATATTGAGAAAAGTCAGAATAATGAGATATAAACTCGCAATATTGAGAAAAGTCAAAATTATGAGATATAAACTCGCAATATTGAGAAAAGTCAGAATAATGAGATATAAACTCGCAATATTGAGAAAAGTCAAAATTATGAGATATAAACTCGCAATATTGAGAAAAGTCAGAATAATGAGATATAAACTCGCAATATTGAGAAAAGTCAAAATTATGAGATATAAACTCGCAATATTGAGAAAAGTCAGAATTATGAGATATAAACTCGCAATATTGAGAAAAGTCAGAATTATGAGATATAAACTCGCAATATTGAGAAACGTCAGAATTATGAGATATAAACTCGCAATATTGAGAAAAGTCAAAATTATGAGATATAAACTCGCAATATTGAGAAAAGTCAGAATTATGAGATATAAACTCGCAATATTGAGAAAAGTCAGAATTATGAGATATAAACTCGCAATATTGAGAAACGTCAGAATAATGAGATATAAACTCGCAATATTGAGAAAAGTCAAAATTATGAGATATAAACTCGCAATATTGAGAAAAGTCAGAATTATGAGATATAAACTCGCAATATTGAGAAAAGTCAGAATTATGAGATATAAACTCGCAATATTGAGAAAAGTCAGAATTATGAGATATAAACTCGCAATATTGAGAAAAGTCAAAATTATGAGATATAAACTCGCAATATTGAGAAAAGTCAGAATTATGAGATATAAACTCGCAATATTGAGAAACGTCAGAATAATGAGATATAAACTCGCAATATTGAGAAAAGTCAAAATTATGAGATATAAACTCGCAATATTGAGAAAAGTCAGAATTATGAGATATAAACTCGCAATATTGAGAAAAGTCAGAATTATGAGATATAAACTCGCAATATTGAGAAAAGTCAGAATTATGAGATATAAACTCGCAATATTGAGAAAAGTCAAAATTATGAGATATAAACTCGCAATATTGAGAAAAGTCAGAATTATGAGATATAAACTCGCAATATTGAGAAACGTCAGAATAATGAGATATAAACTCGCAATATTGAGAAAAGTCAGAATTATGAGATATAAACTCGCAATATTGAGAAAAGTCAGAATTATGAGATATAAACTCGCAATATTGAGAAAAGTCAAAATTATGAGATATAAACTCGCAATATTGAGAAAAGTCAGAATTATGAGATATAAACTCGCAATATTGAGAAAAGTCAGAATTATGAGATATAAACTCGCAATATTGAGAAAAGTCAAAATTATGAGATATAAACTCACAATATTGAGAAAAGTCAGAATTATGAGATATAAACTGACAATATTGAGAAAAGTCAGAATTATGAGATATAAACTCACAATATTGAGAAAAGTCAGAATTATGAGATATAAACTCACAATATTGAGAAAAGTCAAAATTATGAGATATAAACTCACAATATTGAGAAAAGTCAGAATTATGAGATATAAACTCACAATATTGAGAAAAGTCAGAATTATGAGATATAAACTGACAATATTGAGAAAAGTCAGAATTATGAGATATAAACTCGCAATATTGAGAAAAGTCAGAATTATGAGATATAAACTCGCAATATTGAGAAAAGTCAGAATTATGAGATATAAACTCGCAATATTGAGAAAAGTCAAAATTATGAGATATAAACTCGCAATATTGAGAAAAGTCAAAATTATGAGATATAAACTCACAATATTGAGAAAAGTCAGAATTATGAGATATAAACTCACAATATTGAGAAAAGTCAAAATTATGAGATATAAACTCGCAATATTGAGAAAAGTCAGAATTATGAGATATAAACTCGCAATATTGAGAAAAGTCAAAATTATGAGATATAAACTCGCAATATTGAGAAAAGTCAAAATTATGAGATATAAACTCGCAATATTGAGAAAAGTCAGAATTATGAGATATAAACTCACAATATTGAGAAAAGTCAGAATTATGAGATATAAACTCACAATATTGAGAAAAGTCAAAATTATGAGATATAAACTCGCAATATTGAGAAAAGTCAAAATTATGAGATATAAACTCGCAATATTGAGAAAAGTCAGAATTATGAGATATAAACTCACAATATTGAGAAAAGTCAGAATTATGAGATATAAACTCACAATATTGAGAAAAGTCAAAATTATGAGATATAAACTCGCAATATTGAGAAAAGTCAAAATTATGAGATATAAACTCGCAATATTGAGAAAAGTCAGAATTATGAGATATAAACTCACAATATTGAGAAAAGTCAGAATTATGAGATATAAACTCACAATATTGAGAAAAGTCAAAATTATGAGATATAAACTCACAATATTGAGAAAAGTCAAAATTATGAGATATAAACTCGCAATATTGAGAAAAGTCAGAATTATGAGATATAAACTCACAATATTGAGAAACGTCAGAATTATGAGATATAAACTCGCAATATTGAGAAAAGTCAGAATTATGAGATATAAACTCACAATATTGAGAAAAGTCAGAATTATGAGATATAAACTGACAATATTGAGAAAAGTCAGAATTATGAGATATAAACTCACAATATTGAGAAACGTCAGAATTATGAGATATAAACTCGCAATATTGAGAAAAGTCAAAATTATGAGATATAAACTCACAATATTGAGAAACGTCAGAATTATGAGATATAAACTCGCAATATTGAGAAAAGTCAAAATTATGAGATATAAACTCACAATATTGAGAAAAGTCAGAATTATGAGATATAAACTCACAATATTGAGAAAAGTCAGAATTATGAGATATAAACTGACAATATTGAGAAACGTCAGAATTATGAGATATAAACTCGCAATATTGAGAAAAGTCAAAATTATGAGATATAAACTCGCAATATTGAGAAACGTCAGAATTATGAGATATAAACTCGCAATATTGAGAAAAGTCAAAATTATGAGATATAAACTCGCAATATTGAGAAAAGTCAAAATTATGAGATATAAACTCGCAATATTGAGAAAAGTCAGAATTATGAGATATAAACTCACAATATTGAGAAACGTCAGAATTATGAGATATAAACTCGCAATATTGAGAAAAGTCAAAATTATGAGATATAAACTCGCAATATTGAGAAAAGTCAAAATTATGAGATATAAACTCACAATATTGAGAAAAGTCAGAATTATGAGATATAAACTCGCAATATTGAGAAAAGTCAGAATTATGAGATATAAACTCACAATATTGAGAAAAGTCAGAATTGTAAGCAAGGAAGTTGAGATAAATTGCAATAATTGCAAGAAATTCAGTACTGCAAGTTTTTATCGGGCAATTCTAACTATAACTTGCAATTATGAGTTTATATCTCCCAATTTTGGGGAAAAAAAGTCAGAATTTTGAGGTAAGAGTTGCAATTACCTTTTTTACAATTTCAAAGGGACTCAGACACAACTATCTCAAAACATGAAAACAGTCGTGGATCATTTGTAATGACAGGACAGTAAAGATTCAATATGTACATTTTTGAATTGGGCAATTTTTATAAATCCAGTCATTTTGTCTTGTATGTGAACATCTGTTATGTGAAATACCTGATTCAGGACAGTACTAGATCAAATTAACATGCAATATTTATGATCGCTCTTACTTTGTTAAAATTATTCAAATGTTGCATATTCTGCAAGGGTATGAAACTCCTGAACTCTTTTTCAGACGGTCAGAGTCAGAGAATCACCAATCGCTGTTTAAATGACATTAAAACTCAAAGTAATCACTTTGGTAATCTAAAACACTTTTCAGATGGAACTGTAATCTGATTACCAGCCATTTCAAATGAAATACACTTACTCACATTTTGCATTTTAAATGCATAACTAAGTTACACATTTCGTTACTCCTCAACCCTGTGTGTGTGTTTGAGTTAAATAAACATTTTTGTTTTATTCTATAAACCTCTGATAACATTTCTTCCAAATTCCAAATAAAAAATATTGAGGTCATTTATTTGCAGAAAATAACAACTGGTCAAAATTATGAAAAAAGATGCCATATTTTCAGACCTCGAATAATGCAAAGAAAACAAGTTTATATTAATGTTTAAATATAGTTATAGAAATAGTTCAGAAATCACATCTTTCATGCATCTCGACATACTCCCGATGCAGTTGGGAGACTTCATGCCACTCCTGGCACAAAAATTCAAATAGCTCGGGCTTTGTTTGATGCTTGTGACCTTCCGTCTTCCTCTCGGTCAAATTCCAGAGGTTTTCAATGGGGTTCAGGTCTGGAGATCGGGCTGGCCATGACTGGGTCTTGGTCTGGTGATCCTCCATTCACACATTGATTGGCTTGGCTGTGTGGATTGGAGCATTGTCCTGCAGTTAAAAAAACCCCAATCCTTCGAGTTGGGCAACATTCGCAGAGCAGAAGGAAGCATGTTTTCTTTCAGTCGTACGTCCTTCACATGATTCTGATCTTTGAGCCCAACACCTGGTCCTCTAATGGTCAGACAGAGACCTGGACAGGCCTACAACCCACAGTAAGGCACTAGGCAGATCCAAATAAATGCTCTAAATTTTTTTCATTTCATTTTTCATCATTTAGCAGACGCTTTTATCCAAAGGTGGTGTCTTGCTCAAGGGCACTTTAGTCATGGTATTGAAGGTGGAGAGAGTGCTGTTCATTCACATTCCCCACCTTCAATTCCTGCCAGCGTGGGAATCGAACCGGCAACCTTCAGGTTACAAGCCCGACTCCCTCACCACTAGACCACGACTCTAAATGACAATATTGCTGCAACATTTTTGCACATACGTATGTTTTCCTCACCAGTTGTTCAGTGTCATTTCAAACACTCGTGTCCTCTACATGTCAGAAGTGTAAACCTGTGATTTTTTTCTTCTTCTGTTTTGTGATTAGAACAGGGTCTGTTCGTACCTTTCCTGAACGCTGTGAGAGGAATGTCTTCATCAGGAGGGCCCACCCCCCCCTTCACGACCCTGTCAGTCAGCCGGCCGGTTGACACCATCACTCACGTTGAGATCTGCCGTCCGGAGAAACGCAATGCGATGAACAAGGCATTCTGGCTGTATGACGTCGTGTCCATAATACACGCTGATATCTATGTTAATTCATTTACTTTCTTTTTAAAATTTCCTGTAAGGTTTTCTGTGGTGAAAATCAAGTTTTTAATGTTGTTTCTATGTCTATGTGGCACTTTTAATATGCTTTCAAATTCATATGTCGACACCATTGCTGAGTATTTTCTTACCTTGTAAACCAATCACGTCAACATGCCGGCGGGCTTTAGCATATCATTAACTATGCTGTGAAGCAGTGGCGTTTCGAGAAGCCAGGATCTTATCCCGGTATATTTTTCTGTTGTTATGAAAAATTGGATAGATATAGCAATGTAGCTGGAGTATATTATGATGTTATGATGAACTATATTTCTTTTTCCACTGACGTTCTGAGTTGTTCAAAGCGTTTATAAGGATACTGATTGTTAGAAGGCAGCTGTCTCGCAAACTGGAACATGGTTTAGCTGCTTGATAACTTAGTCAAGCAAAAGGCGAATACCGTTATGTGTCCGACATTGTACATATACAGTCACCTAAAGGATTATTAGGAACACCTGTTCAATTTCTCATTAATGCAATTATCTAATCCACCAATCACATGGCAGTTGCTTCAATGCATTTAGGGGTGTGGTCTGGGTCAAGACAATCTCCTGAACTCCAAACTGAATGTCAGAATGTGAAAGAAAGGTGATTTAAGCAATTTTGAGCGTGGCATGGTTGTTGGTGCCAGACGGGCCGAGTATTTCACAATCTGCTCAGTTACTGGGATTTTCACGCACAACCATTTCTAGGGTTTACAAAGAATGGTAGTCTCTGCTCAGACTGCTGCCCCCGCGACCCGGCCCCGGATAAGCGGTGGAAGATGAATGAATGAATGAACAAAGAATGGTGTGAAAAGGGAAAAACATCCAGTGTGCGGCAGTCCTGTGGGAGAAAATGCCTTGTTGATGCTTGAGGTCAGAGGAGAACGGGCCGACCGATTCAAGCTGATAGAAGAGCAACTTTGACTGAAATAACCACTCGTTACAACCGAGGTCTGCAGCAAAGCATTTGTGAAGCCACAACACGCACAACCTTGAGGGGCTACAACAGCAGAAGACCCCACCGGGTACCACTCATCTCCTCTACAAAGAGGAAAAAGACGCTACAATTTGCACGAGCTCACCAAAATTGGACAGTTGAAGAATGGAAAAATGTTGCCTGGTCTGATGAGTCTCGATTTCTGTTGAGACATTCAGATGGTCGAGTCAGAATGAGAACATGGATCCATCATGCCTTGTTACCACTGTCAGGCTGGTGGTGGTGGTGTAATGGTGTGGGGGTGTTTTCTTGGCACACTTCAGGCCTCTTAGTGCCAATTGGGCATCGTTTAAATGCCACGGCCGACCTGAGCATTGTTTCTGACCATGTCCATCCCTTCATGACCACCATGTACCCATCCTCTCATCCATCCCATGTCTCAAAGCTCGAATCATTTCAGATTGGTTTCTTGAACATGAGTTCACTGCACTAAAATGGCCCCACAGTCACCAGATCTCAACCCAATAGAGCATCTTTGGGATGTGGTGGAACGGGAGCTTCGTGCCCTGGATGTGCATCCCACAAATCTCCATCAACTGCCTATCGATATGGGCTAACATTTCTAAAGAATGCTTTCAGCACCTTGTTGAATCAATGCCACGTAGAATTAAGGCAGTTCTGAAGGCAAAAGGGGCTCAAACACAGTATTAGATGGTGTTCCCAATAATCCTTTAGGTGAGTGTATGTACATATGATAAAATGCATTATCATTCTGATACATCGACTTGTATACAAGTTGAGCGAGTGAATCTCTGAGCTAGTGTGAATGAATGGAGGTGGGGCTAATTTGCATATATACATTTTACATTTAATCATTTTGCAGACTCTCTTATCCAAAGCGACTTACAAATGAGGAATACAGCAAGCGATTCATCATGAAGAGGCAAATAGACTCAAGAAGTGCTCATTCCACCGGCATGGAACAGTGAACGAAAATGTTCTGGAGAGTAAAGCCTAAAGTATACTTCGGTCATCCGCACACCCTGTACGCGTGCAGACCAATTTTTGAGACCACACGGATGGTCCACACACATCAGCGCATGTGCGAGTGACTTGAGCGCTTGAAAACTGCAGTCCACTTGACAGTGTGCATTTGCCGAACGCATCTTTCCACACTCGCAGCCACAGAAGTATACTTTGAAAGGCTCGCATGCTCAAATGTGCGCGAGAAGTTGTGTTGCATGTGCTGTTAGGAAAGACCTGATCTTCCCGATGTTGTGTAGTGCAAAGCTCAATGACCAAGCTGCCTTTGCAGTGTGGTCTTTGAAGGTCAGCTGGTCGTGAGAGATTACTCCAAGATTTATTGATGGGGTAATCGATGATGTACCAAGCTGGATGAAATCATGCTATAGAAGACATGAATCTCTGTCTTTGCCAGGTTGAGCTGCAGGTCATGTTCTTTCATCCAAAAAAGCAAAGTTATGAGAAAGCATGGGACCCAGTGATGTAGTGTATATGGAGAAGAAGAGGGGGCCAAGAACTGAACCCTGAGGAACCCCCATGACCAGTAGATGAGCTTTGGATATCTCGCCCCTCCGAGCAACCCTGAAAGACCTACCTGTGAGACAGGATTCAAACCAGCGAAGTGGAGTTCCTGTGATGAGAGGGTGGACAGAAGGATCTGACGATTCACGGTGTCAAAGGCAGCAGATAGATCCAAGAGAATGAGCTTTTGCAGTCCGCAGGGCTTCAGTGACCGACAGTAGCGCAGTCTCGGTTGAAAGGCTGCTCTTGAAACCAGATTGGTTGTTCTGTACATGTTCATGGATCCGCATATATTAAATAAAGCAAGGGTGTAGACCAGGGGTGGCCAACGTCGGTCCTGGAGAGCCACAATCCTGCAAATTTTTGCTCCAACCCTAATCAAACACACCTGAACAAGATAATCAAGGTCTTAAGGGTTACTAGAAAGCTACAGGAAGGTGAGTTTTTATCAGGGTTGGAGCTAAACTCTGCAGGATTGTGGCTCTCCAGGACCGACGTTGGCCACCCCTGGTGTAGATGTACATTCAAGCTATTTTAAGGCACGAATAAAAGAATTTTCACTGGATAAAAGGCTTAAATATGTCATTTTGGTGATCAAAGATGAGTTTTAAGGGATGAAATTATTGACTACAGGAGGACTTTTAAGTCAAGTCACCTTTATTTATATAGTGCTTTATAAAATACAATACCAAACGAAATAACAATGATGCAAACTGCTATAAAAAAGACAATAGTGTCATTAATCACTTCAATTCAGTTCAAGAACATTTAATAAAATGTTTACGAAGTATATCTCATCATTTATACTAGAAAGAAATGTATAAAAGTGCCATTTTATGCCATTTCTCTTAAAATCTCTTAATGTGAATGGCAGTGTGAGATTGGAATTATAAGTGAACAATCATGTCCATTAACTAAAATAATTGCATTCACGTCATGACTGAATTAGAGTGTGTATGTGTGTATTTTACCTGCAGTGAAATGGTTGACTGCTTCAATCAGATAGCTGAAGACTCAGAGTGTCGTGTCGTGGTTTTCTCAGGCGCTGGAAAGATTTTCACTTCCGGTAAAGCTTTCAAACACTGTCTTGACACATTATTCTTGCAACACCTTACCCAGTTTGACCAGTTGCTTGTCAGTTTTGTTGGCGATTTGTTGATTGGTCAGACTGTTCATATGAAAATACATTTTCAAATTTGCACATTATATTTGATCTCAAAAACATTTTGGCAACCTGCAACTGAAATGAAATTGGCATTGTTCATTTTGGCAACACGGTCTGATAGCGGGGATCTAATTCAGCAATTAATAATAATACATTTTCTGAAATGTTCAACACTTACAAATGCATATTTATGTATTATATGCCAAATATGAATATTTCATCATTAACTGAATAGTAATAATCTGTGTACAGGTATTGACCTCATGGGCATGGCCAGTGATATCCTACAGCCTGAAGGAGACGACACAGCCAGGATCTCATGGAACGTGCGGCGCACCATAGCTAAATACCAAGAGACCTTCTCTGTTATTGAAAAGGTTACTATTTCAAAACATCATTCCTTTACTGTACATACACTATAAGGACAAAAGTGTTGGAACACCTCTTATTGACCAAAGTCTGGTGTTGTGTAAAGTCAAGCTCCTAGTCATGCTGACTGCATTTACAAACGGGTCGTTCTGAAGAGCTTAGTGAATTCAAGAGTGGAACTGTGATAGGATGCCACTTTTCCCATAAGTCAGTTCATGAAATTTCATCCATGCTAGATATTCCACAGTCAACTATAAGTGGTTTCATTGGAAAGTGGAAGCGTTTAGGAACAGCAGCCACTCCATGAAGCGGAAGACCTCGTAAAGTCACAGAGCGAACCGGTCACCGAGTGCAGAGGCTTATAGACCAATTTGGCGGAGACGTCACAGTTTCGTCACTCGCAACTACGTGCGCATAATGGTGGCAGAAAAATAGCAGTAACAAGTGGAGGAAAATGGGCAAAATTGTACCTTTCGGAATTCAAAAAATATAGTCTTCATTTTTATAGATTACCGTCGTTGAAGACGCCATTCGAAGCTAAACTACTATTAAAGCACGAATTTGATGTAAACAGTAAGTCTGCATAATATTCACATATGCAGTTCATAGGAGACATACATACATAGTTACGAAGTGAAATAATATTTAAACCTATAACATTTTACATAAGTAACAATATTTTTATTTCACAATTCTGACCTTTTTTTCTTGAATTTGCGTGCGTACATCTCCCAGTTTGGACTTTATAACTCACAATTGTGAGTTTATATAATTGTGCATGTTTATATTCTGAGGAGGAAAAGCTTCTGTTTTAACTTAGAATTGTGAGATATAAACACGAAATTAACTTTGTTTATTCTTTTATTCTGGGGCTTCCACTCACTGCTACTGCAGAACTGTTATTTTGTGTCACCAGGTAGGCTCCGCCCACAAAAAACATCACAACAGAAAAATTGGTACATGGTGTGTAAAAGTCAACAGCGTTCTGCTGATTCCACAGCTGAAGAGTTCCAGATTTCCACTGGCATTAACATTAGCGCAAAAACTGTGCGGCGGGAGCTTCACGGAATGGGTTTCCATGGCCGAGCACATGGAGAGTACGCAAGCCTCACACCACCGAGTACAATGGCAAGCGTCGGATGGAGTGGTGTAAAGCACGTGGAAACCTGTTTAGTGGAGTGACAAATCACGCATCTCTGTTTGGGTGTCTGATTGGTTGGGATTAGTGGATTCCATGAGAATTAATAGAGGGATAATAGTATTGGGCCATTTTTCTGGGGTTGGGCTTGGACCATTTACTTCCAGTGAAGGGAAATCTTCCAACTTTGTGGGAACAGTTTGAGGAAGGTCCTTTTCTATTCCAGCATCACTCTTCCACCCAGAACAAAGCAAGATCCAAAAAGACATGGTTGGATGGGTTTGGTGTGGAAGACCTTGACTGGCCTCAACCCCATTGAACACCTTTGGAATGTTCTGGAATGGCGATTGTGAACCAGACCTTCTTGTCCAACATCAGTGCCTGATCTCACAAATGCTCTATTGGATGAATGGGTAAAATTTCCTTTAGAAACGCTCCAAAATCTTGTGGAAGCTGTTACAGCTGCCAAAGGGGTACCAACTCCATATGAATGTATATGTATTTAGAATGAGAGGTCATTACAGTCCCTGTTTGTGTAATGGTCAGGTGTCACAGTACTTTTGTCCATGTAGTGTTAATGGGAATATATGTATTGAATGCCATATATGGTATGTAGATACAGCAATATGGGAAATATACTCAAAAGTTTATACAAAAAAAATGAAGATTCCATCTTTATGCATATTTATACATGAAAAAATGCATGACATGAAGATGATTAGAAGGTGTTTAGATGAACATTAATATTTGGCTATAACATTCAATGACAACTAGACTTTCTCCCAATGCACAAATCATATGTTTTATCATGTCTCTTGTGTTTTTTTTGTACAGTGTCCAAAACCAGTGATTGTGGCCGTTCATGGAGCCTGTATAGGTGGAGGTTAGTTTCCCAAACATTTTATACTTTGTGTTTATAGAACAGATTCTTTCAGATTTTCTTTTTTAGTATTATTTGATTTTGAAGCGATCAGTATTTGTACTCTGTTGTATTTTTTTGTTTATTAGGGGTTCAAGCGCGTAGCACTGAAACCCTGTTGTAATTGTTAAAATTTCCAAGGATCGGCATTCTCCCCTAAAAGTGATCAGATAGACCAAACTGTAAGCCGTAGAGACTTGAAACTTTTAGGGCTGGTAGTACAACGTCAGCAAGGCTCGCCCCGATCGGCCTGATGGGGGCGCTACAACGGTCAAAAGCACGAAATGACTTTTGAATAACTCTTGAACTGTTAGGCGTGGACTCTTTGGAATTCTTGTCTCAAAACGCATGCCTCGATTCCCTTGTCGTTCTGGCGAAATTTTCAGGTATTTTGGGTTTTTTGAAAAAACTACTTTTGCAAACTAGTTCTAGGTTTTTAGCGGAAATCAAACCAGTGCGGCGAGATTCTCCAGAGTCAATTGTCAATAATTATCAAAAAAAGTTGAAATTTTGAATCCCTAAGGGCCACCAAGACGTTGGTGGTGGGTGGAGCCACTTTTAATAAAATGGTTGTAACTTTTTGGGACGGAATTAGATATTTTCACCAATCTCAGCACACCTATATAAGAGATTATTCTGTGGTCACATGAAAAAGGATGCGGCAATTGGCCACTTGGTGGCACTATAACAGCTAAAAAACATGAAAATGGCTATAACAACTTCACCGTTAGTCTGACTGACTTGAAAATTGGCTTGCAGTGTCTTTGTCCAAGGTGCCATGACTGTCTATAAGGACATTGACGTATCTCGAAAAACATCGATGAATTGAGCAGCTATCAGTCGAGGTTAACAGAGGCCAATTGACTCACCGCCCTACAGGCCTTCGAGAAATTCAAGAGAAACGCCTTTTCCACTTGTGTAAAGGAATGTGTATCGCACGATTTTTCGCACACGTCCATGACATCCGTACCGCATGGTAGAACCATTCATTCCTTGCAACGTTGCCTCTAAGACCGCCGCCTCAACCTCGATAACTGTTAAAACGCTTTATAAACCATATACTTCCTATGGTAAATTGCCTGTTTTTGCTGTAAATGGTCTCGTCCATCTATGATCGAGATTATACCTTTTTACACGTGCTTAAACTTCGATAATTGCTGCTTGCTCGCAGCTATATTTATTATGATAGTTATTTTATCTTGCTATAATTATGACAGACATTAAAATGGCTCTAACTCTGGAATTATTGATCTGTTTGACTTGAAATTTTGCATGCAATGACTTTGTTTAAAGGTACTTTAATTGTTGATGAGGACTGTTACATATGCAAAAAAAGATGGCCATCAATGACCAATAAGCATTGAATAAGCCAAACTTGGGTGGGGCTTTTGAGGAGGTGCTATGATGTAATGATACAGACACAATTAATTCATATAATTCATTCATTCATGATGGGCTTTGTATTAGTGAAGTTATTTTCTCCACTTTGTTGCTAATCTTCGTCACGTATATAAATGTTATTATTTCATTGTCTTCTTTTACAGGAGTTGACTTGGTCACGGCATGTGATATTCGACTGTGTACACAGGATGCCTGGTTTCAGGTCAAGGTGTGGACATTCTTATTACATTGTCATTGTGATTTTAATGAACATTTTAACTTTAAATGCCATTTTAGAATAAACGTAGGTTTAAATTTGAATGTCTGAACGCCCTTTCCTGTTCAGGAGGTTGACATTGGTTTGGCAGCTGATGTCGGGACTTTGCAACGTCTACCCAGAGTGATTGGAAGTCGAAGGTACTTGTTTAATTTTGCCCTGTTTTTATGCAATTGATATTACAGTTTGCTCCCTCTGTCTTTCAGTCTAGTGAATGAGTTGGCTTTCACTGCAAGGAAGCTGTACGCTGATGAAGCCAAGAGCTGTGGATTGGTCAGGTGAGATATTTAAGCAATAAGATATGAGATGATATGCTGTTTTGAACAATATTGAACAGTGATTTTTCAAATAAAAACTCTCCTACTATAGATTAAAGAGCTCTGTTGTGACTGGCTAGACTCAGTGAACACAATTACACTCATCAGCCACGGTTTTAGGTACACCTGTTCAGCTGCTCATTATCGCAAACATCTAATCAGCCGATCACATGACCTCGACGAGGCATACAGACATGGTCAAGATGATCTGCTGAAGTTCAAATTGAGCATCAGAATGGGGAAGAAAGGTGATTTAAGTGACTTTGAACATGGCACGGTTGTTGGTACCAGATGGTCTGGACTGAGTATTTCAGAAGCTACTGATCTACTGGGATTTTCACGCTCAACCATCTCTCGGGTCTCTAATGGTCCGAAAAAGAGAGAATATCCAGTGAGTGGCAGTTTTGTGTGGTGAAAATGTTGATGTCAGAGGAGTTAAGCTGGTTCAGCTGACAGAAAGGCAACAGTAACTGAAATAACCGCAACCAAGGTCTGTAGAAGAGCGTCTCTGAACACACAACACGTCCAGCCTTGAAGCAGATGAGCATAACGGTCCCACTCCTGTCAGCCAAAAACAGCCAACTGAGGCGACAATTCACACGAGACACCAAAGCTGGACGGTAGAAGATTGGAAAAACATTGCCTGGTGTGATGAGTCTTGATTTCTGCTGTGACATTCAGATGGTAGAGTCAGAATTTGGTATAAACGACATGAAAGCATGGATCTATCCTGCCTTTCATCAACGGTTCAGGTGGTGTAATGGTGTGGGATAATTTATTGACACACTTTGGGCTTCTTAGTACCAGTTGAGCATCGTTTAAAAGTGTTGTTGCTGCCCATGTCCATCCCTTCGTGACAACTGGTTGCTGCCCATATACCTTTATGTTCCCATCTTCTGATGGCTACTTCCAGCAGGGTAACAACACGCTGTAGAATTTTGTGCACCAGCCAAATTTTCTATTTCAAAATGTTATGATTTAAATATAGAAAGAAATTTGATGTTAAGTGTTTAATACTTGGACTAATCTGTTCATATGAATTGACTTGCTCCTCCTTGACGCGTCACTATGGAGCGACAGTGAACAGGAACAGGTTTGTGCTCACCATTTTGGAAGTCTCCATTAACTTCAAGGGGCTAAAGAAAGTTTTTTTGAAAGACTAGCCATCGCACACGTCACGTCACAAAGCTCACAAATCATCTCAAACTGGTTTCTTGAACATGACTGTGCGTTCACTAAACTCAAACAGCCTCCGCATTCACCTGATCTCAATTCAATAGAAGAGCTTTGGGATGTCCTGGAATGGGAGATTCGCATCATGGAGATGTGCAGCTGACAAATCTGCTGCAACTGTGTGATGCTATCATGTCAATGTGGAGCAAAATGTTTCCAGCACCATATTGAATCTATGCCTCATAGAATTAAGGCAGTTTTGAAGGTAAAACAGTCCAACCCTGTACCTAATAAAGTGGCCGGTGAGTGTATATTTACATGAACAATTTCTGTGGGACATTGTTTGTAAATTTAAGTTGACAGGGGTGCATTTGTTCTCTCTTGTTGCCCACAGTCGTGTGTTCCCAGATAAAGAGACTATGATGGCCGGAGCTCTGGAGATGGCAGGAGAGATTGCCAGCAAAAGTCCTGTCGCAGTGCAGGGAACGAAAGTCAACCTCATTTACTCCAGAGACCACAGTGTTCCAGAGGCCCTGGACTACATTGTGAGATCACAACTCACATCAGTCAAATATCCAGACATACAAGTCTATATAAAATGAGTGTTATAATAAATATAGCTGCGAGCTGCAAATATCAGGTGTTTCAAGGAGTAACGTTATAACAACATTCAACACATTCAAGTGTCTCTAATATGATTAACCCTTGTGCATTGTTCAAATTCACGACCCTTTCGTTATGTTCAGCCACGATTTTAACTGCTTTAAAAATGTAGCAGATAAATATTTTTTTCAAATTTTTTTGCTTAAATCTATTAATCAACCTCAGTCCTGATCAAAACTACTAATTTTTTTTTTTAAAAATTCAGGATTTTAACTCTTTAAAATGTTAAAATCTGATGCTGCACAAAAACTAACAATGCATCAAAGCCAATGTTGTTTCTAATCTTTGACACGTTTTTTCCCCCAAATCAGTGACATCATTTATGAATTTGGCAATTAAAGAGTTAAAATCCTGAATTTTTTTTTTTTTAAATTTAGTAGTTTTGATCAGGACTGAGGTTGATTAATAGATTTAAGCAAAAAAATGTGAAAAAAATATTTATCTGATACATTTTTAAAGCAGTTAAAATCATAACGAAAGGGTAGTGAATTTGCCCACAGAGTACTGTTGAGTTTTTGAAAATTTTCAAAGCATTTTCCCAAAATATGTGTCAAAATAAGATTTGTCACCAAAAATAATTCCATTTGCTGAAACACGGAGAAAGTTATGGCCAAATTAATACTCAAAAATTCCCCATAGTGGATGAAAACATCCCGAACCGCACATAAGGGTTAAAATAAAGTGTTTGTTGGAAAAATTTTTGACACATTTCAAGCATGGCTCTCCTCTGAGAAAACCCAGTGATCAGGTGTTTTCAATCTCATCTGAAATGAGTGTTAGGGGTAAAACATTATGTAATCCGATTACTTTTTGATGTAAGGAGTAAAGTAACTCATTGAAACTAACATCCGTAACGTAATCCGATTACTTTTTGATGTCAGGAGTAAAGCAACTCATTGAAACTAATATCCGTAACGTAATCCGATTACTTTTTGATGTCAGGAGTAAAGCAACTCATTGAAACTAACATCCGTAACGTAATCCGATTACTTTTTGATGTCAGGAGTAAAGTAACTCATTGAAACTAACATCCGTAACGTAATCCGATTACTTTTTGATGTCAGGAGTAAAGCAACTCATTGAAACTAACATCCGTAACGTAATCCGATTACTTTTTGATGAAAGGAGTAAAGCAACTCATTGAAACTAATATCCGTAACGTAATCCGATTACTTTTTGATGAAAGGAGTAAAGTAACTCATTAAAACTAACATCCGTAACGTAATCCGATTACTTTTTGATGTAAGGAGTAAAGTAACTCATTAAAACTAACATCCGTGACGTAATCCGATTACTTTTTGATGTAAGAGGTAAAGTAACTCATTAAAACTAACATCCGTAACGTAATCCGATTACTTTTTGATGAAAGGAGTAAAGTAACTCATTAAAACTAACATCCGTAACATAATCCGATTACTTTTTGATGTTATGAGTAAAATAACTCATTAAAACTAACATCCGTAAAGTAATCCGATTACTTTTTGATGTAAGGAATAAAGTAACTCATTAAAACTAACATCCGCAACGTAATCCGATTACTTTTTGATGAAAGGAGTAAAGTAACTCATTAAAACTAACATCCGTAACGTAATCCGATTACTTTTTGATGAAAGGAGTAAAGTAACTCATTAAAACTAACATCCCTATCGTAATCCGATTACTTTTTGATGTAAGGAGTAAAGTAACTCATTAAAACTAACATCCGTAACGTAATCCGATTACTTTTTGATGAAAGAAGTAAAGTAACTCATTAAAACTAACATCCGTATCGTAATCCGATTACTTTTTGATGAAAGGAGTAAAGTAACTCATTAAAACTAACATCTGTAACGTAATCCGATAACTGTTTGATGTAAGGTGTAAAGTAACTCATTAAAACTAACATCCGTAACGTAATCCGATTACTTTTTGATGAAAGGAGTAAAGTAACTCATTAAAACTAACATCCGTAACATAATCCGATTACTTTTTGATGTTATGAGTAAAATAACTCATTAAAACTAACATCCGTAACGTAATCCGATTACTTTTTGATGAAAGGAGTAAAGTAACTCATTAAAACTAACATCCGTAACATAATCCGATTACTTTTTGATGTTATGAGTAAAATAACTCATTAAAACTAACATCCGTGACGTAATCCGATTACTTTTTGATGTAAGGGGTAAAGTAACTCATTAAAACTAACATCCGTGACGTAATCCGATAACTGTTTGATGTAAGGTGTAAAGTAACTCATTAAAACTAACATCCGTAATGTAATCCGATTACTTTTTGATGAAAGGAGTAAAGTAACTCATTAAAACTAACATCCGTAACATAATCCGATTACTTTTTGATGTTATGAGTAAAATAACTCATTAAAACTAACATCCGTAACGTAATCCGATTACTTTTTGATGTAAGGAGTAAAGTAACTCATTAAAACTAACATCCGCAACGTAATCCGATTACTTTTTGATGAAAGGAGTAAAGTAACTCATTAAAACTAACATCCGTAACGTAATCCGATTACTTTTTGATGAAAGGAGTAAAGTAACTCATTAAAACTAACATCCCTATCGTAATCCGATTACTTTTTGATGTAAGGAGTAAAGTAACTCATTAAAACTAACATCCGTAACGTAATCCGATTACTTTTTGATGAAAGAAGTAAAGTAACTCATTAAAACTAACATCCGTATCGTAATCCGATTACTTTTTGATGAAAGGAGTAAAGTAACTCATTAAAACTAACATCCGTGACGTAATCAGATTACTTTTTGATGAAAGGAGTAAAGTAACTCATTAAAACTAACATCCGTGACGTAATCCGATTACTTTTTGATGTAAGGGGTAAAGTAACTCATTAAAACTAACATCCGTAACGTAATCAGATTACTTTTTGATGTAAGGAGTAAAGTAACTATTAAAACTAACATCCGTAACGTAATCCGATAACTGTTTGACGTAAGGTGTAAAGTAACTCATTAAAACTAACATCCGTAACGTAATCCGATTACTTTTTGATGTAAGGAGTAAAGTAACTCATTAAAACTAACATCCGTAACGTAATCCGATTACTTTTTGATGTAAGGAGTAAAGTAACTCATTAAAACTAACATCCGCAACGTAATCCGATTACTTTTTGATGAAAGGAGTAAAGTAACTCATTGAAACTAACATCCGTAACGTAATCCGATTACTTTTTGATGAAAGGAGTAAAGTAACTCATTAAAACTAACATCCCTATCGTAATCCGATTACTTTTTGATGTAAGGAGTAAAGTAACTCATTAAAACTAACATCCGTAACGTAATCCGATTACTTTTTGATGAAAGAAGTAAAGTAACTCATTAAAACTAACATCCGTATCGTAATCCGATTACTTTTTGATGAAAGGAGTAAAGTAACTCATTAAAACTAACATCCGTGACGTAATCAGATTACTTTTTGATGAAAGGAGTAAAGTAACTCATTAAAACTAACATCCGTGACGTAATCCGATTACTTTTTGATGTAAGGGGTAAAGTAACTCATTAAAACTAACATCCGTTACGTAATCAGATTACTTTTTGATGTAAGGAGTAAAGTAACTATTAAAACTAACATCCGTAACGTAATCCGATAACTGTTTGACGTAAGGTGTAAAGTAACTCATTAAAACTAACATCCGTAACGTAATCAGATTACTTTTTGATGTTATGAGTAAAATAACTCATTAAAACTAACATCCGTAACGTAATCAGATTACTTTTTGATGAAAGGAGTAAAGTAACTCATTAAAACTAACATCCGTGACGTAATCCGATTACTTTTTGATGTAAGGGGTAAAGTAACTCATTAAAACTAACATCCGTGACGTAATCCGATTACTTTTTGATGTAAGGGGTAAAGTAACTCATTAAAACTAACATCCGTGACGTAATCCGATTACTTTTTGATGAAAGGAGTAAAGTAACTCATTAAAACTAACATCCGTAACGTAATCAGATTACTTTTTGATGAAAGGAGTAAAGTAACTCATTAAAACTAACATCCGTAACTTAATCAGATTACTTTTTGATGTAAGGAGTAAAGTAACTATTAAAACTAACATCCGTAACGTAATCCGATAACTGTTTGACGTAAGGTGTAAAGTAACTCATTAAAACTAACATCCGTAACGTAATCCGATTACTTTTTGATGTAAGGAGTAAAGTAACTCATTAAAACTAACATCCGTAACATAATCCGATTACTTTTTGATGTTATGAGTAAAATAACTCATTAAAACTAACATCCGTAACGTAATCCGATTACTTTTTGATGTAAGGAGTAAAGTAACTCATTAAAACTAACATCCGTAACATAATCCGATTACTTTTTGATGTTATGAGTAAAGTAACTCATTAAAACTAACATCCGTAACGTTATCAGATTACTTTTTGATGTTACGAGTAAAATAACACATTACAAGTCCCGCTTCTCTCGAGCCGTGTGTCGCGCTCGTCTCTCATTAGCATTCACTCCAGCCACGCCCTGCTTCATACAACACTAATGTTAATAAACCCTCAATACATTAGCTCAGCCATGAATATGATTTCTGCTCTATTCCATCGTGAAGACCACATCTCCCATGTCTTTGTTTTGAACAAGCGACTTCTAGAGGCGAAAATTACATATTGTGCCTTTAAACCGGGAGAGCCATAATCTAAAACGCAGTAGGAGAAAGGTGGATTATTCTTACTTATACTTGAGGGATGTAGGATTCAGTTCTCAATGTGCTCTTCAATGCTCATCAATGTGTCTCATGGTAAACGGTATCACGATTTGTCATCCTGTGATTAAATGCAGATCCTGTTCTTGTGTTTCCTGTTTGTGTAGAACACCTGGAATATGAGCATGCTCCAGACTCAAGATTTAATGAAGTCAGCACAGGCAGCGATGGAGAAGAAAAGCCTCAAAGAAATTATTTTCTCCAAGCTGTGAGAAGACTCTCACAAGACCTGCTGAGTTAGATCCGCTCGCTTATCCAAAGCGTATCTTGCGAGTACGCGCATCACCTTCAAGTGAATGCAAACTCTTTTGGTTTGGAGTTATGTCTCTCTAGGACTGGTTAATTAAAATGAATGCCTGAATTAATATTTTCTGTGCGTGCCTTAAATTCTGGCTCACAGATGTCAGATAATTAACCAAAAAAATGCTAAACGTTCAGTGCTGAATGCACACTAAAAACTAAAAGTGTACAGGTACCTTATTATTCATGGTTTTCGTACCTCTATTATTTGTCGGTGTTCAGTATTAAATGATATGATGTTAGATTTTTAATTGTGATAATATTTTTGCATCTTAATAAAAAATGAATTCTAATGTGAGTGTATAGGTCGTAGTACAAGGACTATGTGAAGAGAAACTAGTTTGGTTTTGTAATATGAACATCATTGCAGCGTGGCTATCATGTGGTTTCCTCCGCGTCCAGGTTTCGGGTGTTTGTTATATCGTTTTGTGAAGGCGTTCACAGAACTGTGCACTATATCGGATTACCGATTCTCCAGCTGGGTATAAAAAGTCTGCTCCAGACTGGAAACCATCATCCACAACCAAAGCAGATAATCTGTCTGGGATAATCATTTACAATGATGTCTGTGATGAGCTGGGTTTCTGTGGTTCTGCTCTTCCACCTGGTTTGCTCTGGTAAGACTGATTCTGCAAAATACCATTTAAAAAATAAGTTGTGAAAGTAATATATCTAATCATAGCGAGGTTGCTAGTTTGAGTTATTTCAGTGGGTAAATGCAAGAATTATCTCTTATTATTGATAATAACAGAAGATATAAGAGTATCCCCTGATTTCAAAGACATGGTTTAACCTTAGTCTCGGACTAAAATGGGAGTTTGACCTGTTTTAACTCAAAGCAACTTGTCTGAAAACAAGTCAGTGCCATTGTTTTGTCTCAAGATGTACACCAGTAAAGCTAATTTAAGATCTTAAATGACCCTTCAAAAGACCCGCCCCCTTTAGTTACAGTTGCTACGTCCGACAAGCCACGCGCTCTCACGCCAAAAAGAATACATTGTGAAAAATGCATCCCAGAGCAAAGAGGACACTGACAATGCGTGGACAGACAAGACAGAGCAGGTTACTTTTGATATGAAACAGTTTCATATTTAAAATAGTGTATTTTTTAAATAAGTTTAATCAATAAATAGCGTCTAGTGTGTGTTTAATGTGTCGCTCCTCGATCATCTCTTCATACTAGTTCATTTATAGCATCAAATAAACATGAATGAACATCAGAAGGAATGTTGTTTCAAGACGTGATTCAAGTTCACCAACGTTCATCTACTGACTCCCCTGACCGCTTTGATGGCGGATTCGGGATTATGATTGGTCAGATCGCCTGTCAATCAAACTGCCTGCGAAGGGTTTCTGGACGCAGTGCCATATGAAACATGACTAAATTCTACCTAAATATTACTTCGTATTGAAATTCAAATATCATGTTTTTACTTCTAATCTGGTTCATGCATTTTCACTTGCAGTTCGATCTGTTATGATGTTTCCCGTCTTTCTGACATCATGTTTAAGGGAATGAGGTCACATGATTCAAGTTTCTCATAAGCATGTTGATCCCAGAAAATCGCCACAAACCTGCCTTCTGTGTTATCCCAAAGATGTCCTGGGATTAATTCCAGGATGGGAACCTAGTAACATTGCCCTGTGTGAATAAAAGTCGTAATGGGTGTCATAGTGATGACGCTGAAGCTGAGATAGTTTGCCAGCTTAAGCACAAAGTATCATTCACTTTTTATGCATACCGTGCGCATGACATGAATTAGTTTATCAACAAGGTGGCAACCGTTCCCTGGGGGCGTCAATTCACAAGGTACTCAAAGAAAAACTGCATGAACAGAACGGGCCGGAACCCATGCAAGCTACAGCAACGGTTGAGGCCTATATACATGAGAGACTGTGTGAAGAGGTTAGAAAATACTCTCATTTGTACAACTCTAGCATGAAAGAATACAGAGGTGTTTATATGTGTTGTGAGACTGCATGGATCGAACACCTGTGTGCGCGTATGAGTCAAATGAACTTTTTTCTAAGGCTAACTGTGCTCGTATACTAGCGTATGCTTAAAAAACGAAGCATACCCAGGGCTTTATGTAACGATAGTTTGTGATCAAATCGGAAGACAAATGTGGTTTCTACATTTTTACCGAGTTTTAACTCGCTTTCTTTCATTTTGTTTGCTTTGAATTAAAAAAAAAAAGGCAAAATGTTTAATGTAAGTTTTAAATATAAAAAATACTATCGACTGCAAGATTAAGATACAATTTATATATGCAACTTCGCTGGATAACGAACGTATAAAAGCAAACAAATGGATATAAACAAATGTAAATAGATGGTAACAATCGTGACATTAAACAGTTGGTGTTTTTGTCACATTGTTTTTAACTGCTTCAGGTAACGTTACTACTAATGTAAGCATCCTTTCAGGCTCGACGGCAAACACACTGCTGTTCTCCACTAATGCAGCATCTAGTCAACAAACTAATTACTTTAAAACGTACTGTATAGCATACCACTTTGTTGTCTGTTTTAAAATCTGTTTTTGAAGCGTCCCATGGTTCTGTGCGGCGCGCAGCCTCACGTCACGTGTCAAAACAAACTCTACGTGGCGTCAATAAGAGTTTTTATTTGGCCTCTAGAGGTCGCTCCAGCAACGAACAACCCGGAAAATTCTTCCGACTTTATTTTGTAGTAAGTGACGGAAATGCTTTTGGGAAATGTATTGGAGTAAAAGTAAACGTTGACAGAAATGTAAAAACTGAAGTAAGGTACAGATTCTCCCAAAAACGGCTCAAGTATTATTACTTCATCACATTACATCTCTGAGTGTGAATGAACCAAAATCAAACGATTCCAGGACACATCCGGGGTATCCGGGTCTTCATCAGTATGTTTAATCTCCAGTTGGGGTGATACTTGCTCGTAGACCTTCGACCCCAACTATGTTCAGAACATAACAGCACAGAGCACGGCAGTTTGATTGACAGGCGATCTGACCAATCATAACCCCGAATTCTCCATTTTGTCCATCAAAGCGGTCAGGGGAGTTAGTAGATGAACGTTGGTGAACTTGAATCACGTCTTGAAACAACATTCCTTCTGATGTTCATTCATGTTTATTTGATGCTATAAATGAACTAGTATGAAGAGATGATCGAGGAGCGACACATTAAACACACACTAGACGCTATTTATTGATTAAACTTTTTTTAAAAATGACAGTATTTTAAATATGAAACCGTTTCATATGTTGTCAGTGTCCTCTTTGCTCCGGGATGTATTTTTCACTGCGTGAGAACATGATGTGTGGCGTGAGAGCGCATAGCAACAGTAACTAAAGGGGGCGAGGCTTTGCGAAGGGTCAGTTGGATGGTTTGAATGGTATCACAGTGTTTTCAGCATTGATGATGAATATATTTATAATTTTTTTTTTACTAGGTCAAATTCTGTGGCGAATGAAGGACCATGTGCATAAAATCCAGCTGGCCAGAATAAAACACACGTCCACTGCCACTCCTAAAAAAGGCACAATTCACCAACCCCTGAACCACTTTGACAAGAAAAATGACAAAACCTTCCCACAGGTACAAATTATGAGCACGACATTACACCCGTCCTGCTCAGAATGCGATATCATCAGGGTGACACAAGAACAAGAAATGTGTCGTTTAAATTCTTACATTTAAAATAATGAATAATTGATTTAAATGAAATGATTATAAAATGTCGTTTTAATTACATTAGCATGTCAACTACAATAGTCAACATTTGAAGTGGATGTTTGATGAACTTTTCATTTATTCATTAATATTTGTTCTGCACAGAAATTCTTCGTGAATGACGTTTATTGGCAGCGGTCCGATGGACCAGTCTTTCTCTACATAGGAGGAGAGGGACCCCTCTCAAAATTCAGTGTGTTGTTCGGTCAGCACCTTTTTTTTTCTTTCTTTCTTTCTTTCTTCAAGTCATATTATTACATTCAACCTGATCTCCTGAGTAAAACAAAGCTACAAAACACCCATCACCTCCCCCCACATCTCACTGCTGCTTCCAGGTGAAATGTCCACTGGGTGGCGCCAAATGCGAGTGTTATTTTCTGCAATGCATGATGGCATACACTAACAGGAGTTTAAAACAAATCAGGAAAAGTATCATGCTGTCAGTTACTACAAAGCATATTTGTATAACTTTTTGGAGGGCTGTTTTGTTGTCTGCTGCAAAGACTCACCTGATATTTCATATGACGTTTACTGGTTGCCTCAAAAATATGCGTTTACATTTATTCATTTAGCAGACACTTGGCTTACAAATAAAGATATATATTTTGTTCAGTTCCGTACTTACTATATCCCAAATGTTTCCAACCAGCTGTAAATCGTGAGAAAATTGCTATTTTAACCAAGGATCCGGGACGTGTGAGGGAGTCTCCTGTCATGTCCGCGTTACCCTCGGTTTCCGGTTTTATTTTGTAGAAACCATGGAAACACCAAAGATGCTTTAATATAAATCACATGTGGGGACACAGACAAGAGAACATCTCTTTTGATGCATTATAGACAGAAAACTAGTTATTGTAATATAGCTCAACACGTTTAGTCTTATTGATTAAATTAATTTTTTTAAAATTTTTTCCGAGTACCATGTTTTACCATCCCTCAGAGAGAATTTTGTCAAGTAGCTAACAGCATAATCCGATGCAGATTTATTTTAACAGTAATACGGAATTTTCTCCATCATACAATAAGTTTTCAAATGAATTGCATGTCATTGATCAACACAAGCATCATTTAATACGATATTGTAATCTGGATCTCTCACAGCAGCCGCGAGCGAACGCTCAGAGTAACGTTATCACCTCCTCTTCAACACACTCAAATGTGTCTAATATGATGAACAGAGCTGCGTTTCCTCACACTGTGTCATAATAAAAGTCTCGCTGCTCTCGAGGCGTATGTTCGTATCAATCGTCTCGTCCACCTCTGCTCTGCTTCACACTCATTTTTTGGTTAAAAATGATCCAAAATCAGTTTTTGAGCATGTACATAACCAGCCAGTGTTCAAAGCCATCTACTTACCTTAACCAAAAGTGGCAGATTTGTGACATGTTCAGACTTCCAAGACGTAGAATCTGATTCTGAAGTACAGTGACTTGCAGTGACTGACAGCAAACATTAGATTCATCCGCCGAGGAGCACAACCCACGTAAAGATGATAATTCGGCAAACAACTGCAATTGCAAGTTTTAAACAGAGATGGCGACAAAGAGGCAAAACTTACGGACTGCAGCTTTAATTTTAGGATTACTAATACAGAAATGGAAAAAAAAAAAAAAATGCATCGGTGGCTTGTCCATTTGACCACTCTCCATCTGTCAGGCCACCATGTGGACATGGCAGAGAGACATGGAGCGCTGCTGGTGTCGCTGGAGCACCGCTTCTACGGAGAGAGCGTCAACCCTGACGGGCTGGAGACGGAGCAACTGAGAGATCTCTCCAGCCAGCAAGCGTAATGATGACAGCTTTTCACAGATCAAAACGATCATCAAAATGACATTTAGGATAATTGTTGTTTCATCTTCTTCCTGTCCCAGTTTGGCCGATTTGGCTGTGTTCCATCATTACATCAGCCGGCGTTTCGGGCTCTCCCAGAGGAACACCTGGATCAGCTTTGGAGGTTCCTACGCTGGAGCGCTCTCTGCTTGGCTAAGAGGAAAGGTTTGTTCCCAAACAAATCTGTGTTGTTTAGTTCAAGAATTCACTACAACAGTGTTGGTTCCACTTTATATTACTACTACTTTAAGTCCTTGCATCAAAAATAATAGTCGTGGTCTAGTGGTGAGGGAGTCGGGCTTGTAACCTGAAGGTTGCTGGTTCGATTCCCACTCCGGCAGGAATTGAAAGTGGGGATTGTGAATGAACAGCACTCTCTCCACCTTCAATACCATGACTAAAGTGCCCTTGAGCAAGACACGAAACTCCTTGTAATCTGAAGGTTGTTGGTTCGATTCCCACGCCGGCAGGAATTGAAGGTGGGGATTGTGAATGAACAGCACTCTCTCCACCTTCAATACCATGACTAAAGTGCCCTTGAGCAAGACACGAAACTCCTTGTAATCTGAAGGTTGTTGGTTCGATTCCCACGCCGGCAGGAATTGAAGGTGGGGATTGTGAATGAACAGCACTCTCTCTACTACCTTCAATACCATGACTAAAGTGCCCTTGAGCAAGACACGAAACTCCTTGTAATCTGAAGGTTGTTGGTTCGATTCCCACGCCGGCAGGAATTGAAGGTGGGGATTGTGAATGAACAGCACTCTCTCCACCTTCAATACCATGACTAAAGTGCCCTTGAGCAAAACCCGAAACTCCTTGTAATCTGAAGTTTGTTGGTTCGATTCCCACGCCGGCAGGAATTGAAGGTGGGGATTGTGAATGAACAGCACTCTCTCTACCTTCAATACCATGACTAAAGTGCCCTTGAGCAAGACACCTTGTAACCTGAAGGTTGTTGGTTCGATTCCCACGTCGGCAGGAATTGAAGGTGAGGATTGTGAATGAACAGCACTCTCTCCACCTTCAATACCATGACTAAAGTGCCCTTGAGCAAGACACCTTGTAACCTGAAGGTTGTTGGTTCGATTCCCACGTCGGCAGGAATTGAAGGTGGGGATTGTGAATGAACAGCACTCTCTCTACCTTCAATACCATGACTAAAGTGCCCTTGAGCAAGACACCTTGTAACCTGAAGGTTGTTGGTTCGATTCCCACGCCGGCAGGAATTGAAGGTGGGGATTGTGAATGAACAGCACTCTCTCCACCTTCAATACCGTGACTAAAGTGCCCTTGAGCAAGACACCAACCCCTAATTGCTTCCCTTGTAAGTCTGCTAAATGATGAAAAATGTAAAAAATGAAAAACAATACAATTTACTTATTGTGTTTCTGTTGTTTTGCAAAACACTTGTACTGCTTTGTGATTAAAGTTAGGGACAGGTTTGGTGGTATGGGTAGGTTTAAGGGTGGGTTAAGGGTATGGGAAGGTCAACAGTGTAATTCGGTCAACGGGTCTTTTTTTTTTTTGTCCTTAATAATAACGATAAACAAAGATATGACAGCCAAAGTATGTAAAGGTAGAATCCAAAAGGTTTTAATTATATTTTGCAACATATAAAGGTATTTTAAAGATTTTCAAGTGTCAAAAGGTCATTCGGTTTAACCGTCCAAAGGCCAATACAGCCAGTTCATTTGTGATTAAAATTTCTTAAAATGTAATAATTGTATATTATTATTTTTTTATTCTGGCATAATTTTATAACGTCATAAAAATTATGTGTAGAAGTCGTTGCTTTGTTATGAGAAAGAATGTCCGGAAAAAATTAATTTCAGTGATGTCATTTGGAGTAACCGATATAACGGGACCGTTTTGGATCAAGTCATGCGGTCAGTATCATGTGACAGGATGTGACATCATTCAGACACCTGCAAAGGACTACATGGTCAAAGAAACTATCTCTCTTTTAACTATTTGAAAAAGTCATATTTTCACTTGTTCATACGCATGTCCCGAAACATCATGTCAATCGGTACAACCGCTATAAACAAGGAAATGTTGTAATATTTTAAAAACTTTTACTAAATGTAAAATGTTCAAGCTAACTATAGTTAGCTTGCTAGATATCAGTCTGTTACCATTGATTGAAATGTCGTCATTCGGTGTAACCAAAAGTGACATTCGTTAAAACTGAAATTTAAAAACTGAAAAGTTTTATCCGTCTTGTAAAAGATGACAAAAGCAGTGTTGATTGATTATAAAAAAAAATTACATAATCTCATTGTTAACACTTAATAATACGTTAAAATCAGTTATATCTCTATTGTGTTTTATGCGTCAATGACCCAAAAACATCTGTAATTACATGCAGGTTTGTTTTTAAATTTAAGTACAATGTCAAAACTTGAAAGTGCATCATGTCCAATGATTATATTAAATGTTAATAAAGACACCTAAGTGGGACCGAAGTTCATCATTTGTTTTACGTCTTGAAGTCGAATCAATTTTAGAGGATCAAATCTCTTAACCTTAGATAATAAGACTAATAAATAAATTATGTTGATGTACTTACTATTAACAAATGAAACCTTGTTGTAAAGTGTTACCGAATTCTGTCATAATTTTCTGTTGTTTTTTGTAACACTGTAGAAACTTCCTAAGCTGCTTTTTTCCATTCAGAAACTCCACAAATAATGTCTAAATGTCTTCTAGTTTCCTCATCTCATCTATGGAGCGGTGGCGTCCTCCGCCCCTGTTCAAGCTCAACTGGACTTTAGCTCTTATAATAGGGTAAGAGTTTCATTCTTGTACCTATCATTATTATTCGTACAGAAGCACAGTATATTGGCTACCGTATCAGTATCGGACGATATATGTTCAATTGTGATGCTATCGTTATTGACCAGATTTGGCTGATATCTTAAAGCCGATAAATAATGGATTATATCCTTGCTGAGATACTTGAGATGCGCACTGTTCACCATGATGGCTTTGAATTGTTTGAAATATGATTGGAATCACTTTGAAAGGGAAAATACAGTTAAGTACATATCTCATATAGGAACACTTGTGGACTTTGTGGTAAAAAAGACCGCTACAGGGAAAAAAATACAGATTTTTTGGTGTGTGTGCAATCTTTAAATCACCCATAATTCAGTAAAAAAAAGAAACAGCAAGTACACACACACGCATGTTGTGTTTTCATGTTTTATGAGGACGTTCCGTAGGCGTAATGGTTTTTATACTGTAAAACTGCACATTCTGTCCCCCTACACTACCCTTACCCCTAAACCTACCAATCACAGAAAACATTCTGCATTTTTACATTTTTAATAAAACATTTAGTATGTTTTTAAAGCTATTTGAAATATGAGGACGCATGAAATGTCCTCATAAAACACGTTTACGTCGTAATACCCAGTGTAATACTAAATATACAAACGTGTCCTCATAAATCATGAAAACAAGTACACACACACACGTTGTGTTTTCATGTATTATGAGGACGTTCCATAGGCGTAATGGTTTTTATACTGTAAAAACTGCACATTCTGTCCCCCTACACTACCCGTACCCCTAAACCTACCCATCACAGAAAACATTCTGCATTTTTACATTTTTAATAAAACATTTAGTATGTTTTTAAAGCTATTTGAAATATGAGGACGCATGAAATGTCCTCATAAAACACGTTTACTTCGTAATACCCAGTGTAATACTAAATATACAAACGTGTCCTCATGAATCATGAAAACAAGTACACACACACACACACACGTTGCGTTTTCATGTTTTATGAGGACGTTCCATAGGCGTAATGGTTTTTATACTGTAAAAACTGCACATTCTGTCCCCCTACACTATCCTTACCCCTAAACCTACCCATCACAGAAAACATTCTGCATATTTACATTTTTAATAAAACATTTAGTATGTTTTTAAAGCTATTTGAAATATGAGGACGCATGACATGTCCTCATAAAACACGTTTACGTCGTAATACCCAGTGTAATACTAAATATACAAACGTGTCCTCATGAATCATGAAAACAAGTACACACACACACACACGTTGCGTTTTCATGTTTTATGAGGACGTTCCATAGGCGTAATGGTTTTTATACTGTAAAAACTGCACATTCTGTCCCCCTACACTATCCTTACCCCTAAACCTACCCATCACAGAAAACATTCTGCATTTTTACATTTTTAATAAAACATTTAGTATGTTTTTAAAGCTATTTGAAATATGAGGACGCATGAAATGTCCTCATAAAACACGTTTACGTCGTAATACCCAGTGTAATACTAAATATACAAACGTGTCCTCATAAATCATGAAAACAAGTACACACACATGTTGTGTTTTCATGTTTTATGAGGACGTTCCATAGGCGTAATGGTTTTTATACTGTAAAAACTGCACATTCTGTGCCCCTACACTACCCTTACCCCTAAACCTACCCATCACAGAAAACATTCTGCATTTTTACATTTTTAATAAAACATTTAGTACGTTTTTAAAGCTGTTTGAAATATGAGGACGCATGAAATGTCCTCATAAAACACGTTTACGTCGTAATACCCAGTGTAATACTAAATATACAAATGTGTCCTCATAAATCATGAAAACAAGTACACACACACACACGTTGTGTTTTCATGTATTATGAGGACGTTCCATAGGCGTAATGGTTTTTATACTGTAAAAACTGCACATTCTGTCCCCCTACACTATCCCTACCCCTAAACCTACCCATCACAGAAAACATTCTGCATTTTTACATTTTTAATAAAACATTTAGTATGTTTTTAAAGCTATTTGAAATATGAGGACGCATGACATGTCCTCATAAAACACGTTTACGTCGTAATACCCAGTGTAGTACTAAATATACAAATGTGTCCTCATAAATCATAAAAACAAGTACACACACACACACACAATATGGCTAAATTTAGTCAGAAGACTCAAATAAGAGGTTGAAATCAGATTTATTTCAGAAGCATTTTGGCTTTTGACCAGTATAATGCAAAAACTGACTCATCAAATCAACATTTCAAACAAAATATTTCTAAACCTATACAAAGATATATATCCAAAATCCACAACCTAATAAAAGAAAATAATTATCTCTAAAAACAACTATGCAGGCTTCTGGTTACAGCACTAATCGCCCTTCAAATATTGGATTTCACAGGGTCTCTATTGTAACATGAAATACTGCTTATAATAATAATCATAGAAAAGAACATATTATTTTCAATGGGGAAAATTATTACTGCATAAATATTAATTAGTGCCATAAAATTCTCTCAAAATACAAAAAAAAAAAAAAGAAATACTATTGAACAAATATATGTTACCTTGGTTTTACTGGGGAACGAGGTTACATTTCAGGTTTGGTCACTTTTGAGCGTAAAGAACACAAGTGTGACTCCCAAATGGGGGTTAAACTCACCGAAACATAGAAGAAACTCTGAGCTAGAGCACAAAACTTTCAATAGTTATTGCATAACTTGTGTGGTTTGGCATTAAAAACTCTTTTTGCAGGTGGTTGCTCATAGTCTTATGAATGAGGCGGTGGGTGGCTCTAAAAAGGTAAGATTTTTTTCACATTTAGGGTTGCTATGAATTTCACTGTGTTTATTTGTGTGTCTATCCGAGTGTGTGTGTGTGTGTGTGTGTGCTCAGTGTGTAGCAGAAGTGAAGGGGGTGTTTGCAGCAGTAGAGGCAGCTCTGCTCGTGGGGAATGAGAAAGAGGTGGGAAAAGACTTCGGCTGTTGTGAGACCCCTTTGAAACCAGAGGACAAGATGGAGCTGTTGCAGAGTTTGGCTGATATCTTCATGGGAACCGTCCAATACAATGAGGAGGGGGTTGCATTCAGCATCGCAGAGCTGTGTGGCATCATGACCAATAAGACCGAGCAGAAAGAGGAGGCGTATGACCGACTGCTCAAAATAGTGGCGGTAACAATTCTTGATCTCATTTATGTAGTATATTATGCAGTATCTCATTTATGCAGGTCAATGATATTTTCTCTGTCCTAACTCAACCTCTACTCATAAACCTACCATCACAGAATCATGTGACCAGCACTAGATTTAAATCAAAACACCTTTTGGTTGATTTCTAAGCTTTTTATCCAGTGAGAACCAGTCAATGTCTCACTAGAGGCTTGAGAAAGTATTTCACTAATGTAAGAAGTATTACATTATTATTGCAATAAAATGTTCATAATAATTTTCTCAAACTCATGAACTCATAATGCAATAACAGGTTTTACTTTAAGAGAAATTACATTACAAACTCACCATTGTCACATTGTAACCGCTATCAAAACATAAAAAATATTGGTATTCCCTTATAGTGCATGGTTTACATCAGATATAGCATTATACTGTATGGGAATTTTAATTTCTCATAATGTAAAAATTCTTATTACTATACATTATGAGCTCAAGATTTTATCCATTTTGATCAAATTATTACATTACAATAATTTACTACATTATGAGTTGCTACAAGGGTCATTTATCATTGCTATTATCCACTATACTGTATTTTTTTTTTTAAAGTAGGCTGTATTATTATCAATAGCAGAACGCTAGTATTGTAATTTTGCACAGAGTCAATGTTGTGCAACTAAAATGAAAAGTACAATATCATTTCTGACCAGCTGAGGGCATCACTGACTGAAAATGATGCCTGATTCTTTTAAATCTCTTTCATTTGAAACAAAACCGTACACCCTTGCACAGTTTTCTGTCACTATAAAATACATTTTGTTAAATTAAAACAGTATTTAAATGATAACATTATCAGAGATTATGTGGATAAAGCTCAACAGCACCATTGGGGCACAGGTGTAGGTCTTATTATGAATATATTTTTGCCTTTTTTTTTTTTTTTTTGCCTCGGCCATTCAGCTGTATCGTGCCCGAGAGAATGTCCCGTGTCTGGATGTCTCTCGTGAGAAGCTTGTTCTTGAACTCAATAACACTAAAGCTGGATCCAGTTACAGACCGTGGCTCTTCCAGACCTGCACTGAGTTCGGCTTCTGTGAGTATTAGATCATTTGATCACTCTCTGGTTCTCAGTTAAACATTCACACAACATTTAGTGTGGTTCGTCAGATCACAAAACTCACGGTTCGGATCATATTATGGGTTTTTTAGTCTCAGATCAGCAAGACAAAAAGCTGTGAGGTAACTTTGCTTTCCATTTAAATACTCTGATACAAAAGCAAAAACTACTAACCTAACTAACAAAGTAAAACATTATTAAAGGAAAGTGAACAGTCAGTAAAAAGAACACATACACAAATTACAAGCAGAGATAAATACTGTACAATCAGGGCTGAGAGGTTACTTTTAAAATGTATTTCACTACAGCTTACAAAATACATGCTTTAAAAAGTCATTTGTAACGTATTTCGTTACATTACTCAAGTTTAGTCATTTAATCTAAATACTTTAGAATACTTTGGAATACTAATAAGCGTGGAACAAGTTTTTATCTCACAATTCTGACTTTTTCCCTCAAAATTCCAGGATATAAAGTTGCAATTGCAATTTATAAAGTCAAAATTATGAGATTTAAACTGACAATATTGATAAAAGTCAAAATTATGATAAACTCACAATATTGAGAAAAGTCAGAATTATGAGATATAAACTCACAATATTGAGAAAAGTCAGAATTATGAGATATAAACTCACAATATTGAGAAAAGTCAGAATTATGAGATAAAAACTCACAATATTGAGAAAAGTCAGAATTTTGAGATATAAACTCACAATATTGAGAAAAGTCAGAATTATGAGATATAAACTCACAATATTGAGAAAAGTCAGAATTATGAGATATAAACTCACAATATTGAGAAAAGTCAGAATTATGAGATATAAACTCACAATATTGAGAAAAGTCAGAATTATGAGATATAAACTCACAATATTGAGAAAAGTCAGAATTATGAGATATAAACTCACAATATTGAGAAAAGTCAGAATTATGAGATATAAACTGACAATATTGAGAAAAGTCAGAATTATGAGATATAAACTCACAATATTGAGAAAAGTCAGAATTATGAGATATAAACTGACAATATTGAGAAAACTCAGAATTATGAGATATAAACTGACAATATTGAGAAAAGTCAGAATTATGAGATATAAACTCACAATATTGAGAAAAGTCAGAATTATGAGATATAAACTCACAATATTGAGAAAAGTCAGAATTATGAGATATAAACTCACAATATTGAGAAAAGTCAGAATTATGAGATATAAACTCACAATATTGAGAAAAGTCAGAATTATGAGATATAAACTCACAATATTGAGAAAAGTCAGAATTATGAGATATAAACTCACAATATTGAGAAAAGTCAGAATTATGAGATATAAACTCACAATATTGAGAAAAGTCAGAATTATGAGATATAAACTCACAATATTGAGAAAAGTCAGAATTATGAGATATAAACTCACAATATTGAGAAAAGTCAGAATTATGAGATATAAACTCACAATATTGAGAAAAGTCAGAATTATGAGATATAAACTGACAATATTGAGAAAAGTCAGAATTATGAGATATAAACTGACAATATTGAGAAAAGTCAGAATTATGAGATATAAACTGACAATATTGAGAAAAGTCAGAATTATGAGATATAAACTCACAATATTGAGAAAAGTCAGAATTATGAGATATAAACTCACAATATTGAGAAAAGTCAGAATTATGAGATATAAACTCACAATATTGAGAAAAGTCAGAATTATGAGATATAAACTCACAATATTGAGAAAAGTCAGAATTATGAGATATAAACTCACAATATTGAGAAAAGTCAGAATTATGAGATATAAACTCACAATATTGAGAAAAGTCAGAATTATGAGATATAAACTCACAATATTGAGAAAAGTCAGAATTATGAGATATAAACTCACAATATTGAGAAAAGTCAGAATTATGAGATATAAACTGACAATATTGAGAAAAGTCAGAATTATGAGATATAAACTGACAATATTGAGAAAAGTCAGAATTATGAGATATAAACTGACAATATTGAGAAAAGTCAGAATTATGAGATATAAACTGACAATATTGAGAAAAGTCAGAATTATGAGATATAAACTCACAATATTGAGAAAAGTCAGAATTATGAGATATAAACTCACAATATTGAGAAAAGTCAGAATTATGAGATATAAACTCACAATATTGAGAAAAGTCAGAATTATGAGATATAAACTCACAATATTGAGAAAAGTCAGAATTATGAGATATAAACTGACAATATTGAGAAAAGTCAGAATTATGAGATATAAACTCGCAATATTGAGAAAAGTCAGAATTATGAAATATAAACTCGCAATATTGAGAAAAGTCAGAATTATGAGATATAAACTCACAATATTGAGAAAAGTCAGAATTATGAGATATAAACTCACAATATTGAGAAAAGTCAGAATTATGAGATATAAACTCACAATATTGAGAAAAGTCAGAATTATGAGATATAAACTCACAATATTGAGAAAAGTCAGAATTATGAGATATAAACTCACAATATTGAGAAAAGTCAGAATTATGAGATATAAACTGACAATATTGAGAAAAGTCAGAATTATGAGATATAAACTGACAATATTGAGAAAAGCCAGAATTATGAGATATAAACTGACAATATTGAGAAAAGTCAGAATTATGAGATATAAACTCACAATATTGAGAAAAGTCAGAATTATGAGATATAAACTGACAATATTGAGAAAAGTCAGAATTATGAGATATAAACTGACAATATTGAGAAAAGTCAGAATTATGAGATATAAACTGACAATATTGAGAAAAGTCAGAATCATGAGATATAAACTCACAATATTGAGAAAAGTCAGAATTATGAGATATAAACTCACAATATTGAGAAAAGTCAGAATTATGAGATATAAACTCACAATATTGAGAAAAGTCAGAATTATGAGATATAAACTCACAATATTGAGAAAAGTCAGAATTATGAGATATAAACTCACAATATTGAGAAAAGTCAGAATTATGAGATATAAACTGACAATATTGAGAAAAGTCAGAATTATGAGATATAAACTGACAATATTGAGAAAAGCCAGAATTATGAGATATAAACTGACAATATTGAGAAAAGTCAGAATTATGAGATATAAACTGACAATATTGAGAAAAGTCAGAATTATGAGATATAAACTGACAATATTGAGAAAAGTCAGAATTATGAGATATAAACTGACAATATTGAGAAAAGTCAGAATTATGAGATATAAACTGACAATATTGAGAAAAGTCAGAATTATGAGATATAAACTGACAATATTGAGAAAAGTCAGAATTATGAGATATAAACTGACAATATTGAGAAAAGTCAGAATTATGAGATATAAACTCACAATATTGAGAAAAGTCAGAATTATGAGATATAAACTGACAATATTGAGAAAAGTCAGAATTATGAGATATAAACTGACAATATTGAGAAAAGCCAGAATTATGAGATATAAACTGACAATATTGAGAAAAGTCAGAATTATGAGATATAAACTCACAATATTGAGAAAAGTCAGAATTATGAGATATAAACTGACAATATTGAGAAAAGTCAGAATTATGAGATATAAACTCACAATATTGAGAAAAGTCAGAATTATGAGATATAAACTCACAATATTGAGAAAAGTCAGAATTATGAGATATAAACTGACAATATTGAGAAAAGTCAGAATTATGAGATAAAAACTCACAATATTGAGAAAAGTCAGAATTATGAGATATAAACTCACAATATTGAGAAAAGTCAGAATTATGAGATATAAACTCACAATATTGAGAAAAGTCAGAATTATGAGATAAAAACTCACAATATTGAGAAAAGTCAGAATTATGAGATATAAACTCACAATATTGAGAAAAGTCAGAATTATGAGATATAAACTCACAATATTGAGAAAAGTCAGAATTATGAGATATAAACTCACAATATTGAGAAAAGTCAGAATTATGAGATATAAACTCACAATATTGAGAAAAGTCAGAATTATGAGATATAAACTCACAATATTGAGAAAAGTCAGAATTATGAGATATAAACTGACAATATTGAGAAAAGTCAGAATTATGAGATATAAACTCGCAATATTGAGAAAAGTCAGAATTATGAAATATAAACTCGCAATATTGAGAAAAGTCAGAATTATGAGATATAAACTGACAATATTGAGAAAAGTCAGAATTATGAGATATAAACTGACAATATTGAGAAAAGTCAGAATTATGAGATATAAACTGACAATATTGAGAAAAGTCAGAATTATGAGATATAAACTGACAATATTGAGAAAAGTCAGAATTATGAAATATAAACTCGCAATATTGAGAAAAGTCAGAATTATGAAATATAAACTCGCAATATTGAGAAAAGTCAGAATTATGAGATATAAACTGACAATATTGAGAAAAGTCAGAATTATGAGATATAAACTGACAATATTGAGAAAAGTCAGAATTATGAGATATAAACTGACAATATTGAGAAAAGTCAGAATTATGAGATATAAACTCACAATATTGAGAAAAGTCAGAATTATGAGATATAAACTCACAATATTGAGAAAAGTCAGAATTATGAGATATAAACTCACAATATTGAGAAAAGTCAGAATTATGAGATATAAACTGACAATATTGAGAAAAGTCAGAATTATGAGATATAAACTGACAATATTGAGAAAAGTCAGAATTATGAGATATAAACTGACAATATTGAGAAAAGTCAGAATTATGAGATATAAACTGACAATATTGAGAAAAGTCAGAATTATGAGATATAAACTCGCAATATTGAGAAAAGTCAGAATTATGAAATATAAACTCGCAATATTGAGAAAAGTCAGAATTATGAAATATAAACTCGCAATATTGAGAAAAGTCAGAATTATGAGATATAAACTGACAATATTGAGAAAAGTCAGAATTATGAGATATAAACTGACAATATTGAGAAAAGTCAGAATTATGAGATATAAACTGACAATATTGAGAAAAGTCAGAATTATGAGATATAAACTCACAATATTGAGAAAAGTCAGAATTATGAGATATAAACTCACAATATTGAGAAAAGTCAGAATTATGAGATATAAACTCACAATATTGAGAAAAGTCAGAATTATGAGATATAAACTCACAATATTGAGAAAAGTCAGAATTATGAGATATAAACTGACAATATTGAGAAAAGTCAGAATTATGAGATATAAACTCACAATATTGAGAAAAGTCAGAATTATGAGATATAAACTCACATACTAAATTCACAATTGCAAGAAATCAGAATTATAAAGTTATAAATATTTTTCTTACAAAAACGTATTACTTCGCTTCAGAAGGTGTTTATTGACCCTCTGGAGTCGTGTGGATTACTTTTATGATGGATGGATGTGCTTTTTGGGGCTTCAAAATCTTTAGCCCCTCATTCACTCCCATTATAAAGCTTGGAAGAGCCAGAATATTATTTAATACAACTCTGACTGTGTTTGACTGAAAGAAGAAAGTCATATACGCCTATAATGGCATTTTTGGGCGAACTATCCCTTTAATATACAGCAATATTATCTGACTGACACTATTAACTGAGAACTTAGCTGGACGATGACATCTGCTGCTTTATTAATGAAATGAGCTTATTTCATTTACACAGTTTTTGAACTAAATCAACACTGAACAATGACACTATTGTCTTTTAGAGCTTCTTCACAGCAGAATTGAGCTCTGTTTGCATCACTGAATCATTATTTTCCTGTTTATCACTTTAAATCTGTATTGCATTAAGCGCTATAGGGGAAATCTTCCATACATTTTTTAATTTCTAATCATGCTTGGTCTCTTTTGTGTTGGTTTATGGAGCAGATCAGACATGTGAGGACACTTTCTGCCCTTTCTCACGTATGGCAACCCTTCAGTCTGAGACGGAGCTCTGCTCTCGACTCTTCGACATCCCTCCGGACAGTCTGCCTGTCCGCATTGACTTCACCAACCAGTACTATGGAGGGAACCGGCCCCAAACACAAAGAGTGCTCTATGTCAATGGTGTGCGATAGTGCCTTTGGCTTTCATGTAGATATCAGATCATATTGGATAAAGCTTGAATCACTTATGTTCATTCATATGCGTGTAATGACAGTGAAGTTCAGAGTTCAGTGATTGACCTGTTTTCTGACCAAGGCAACATTGACCCATGGACGGAGTTAAGCGTGGTCTGGAACGACACTGCGGCGGACGATGACCGAGTCATTCTCATCGACGGCACCGCGCACTGCATGGACATGAACTCGGATAAATCGATGGATAAACCTGCACTGCACCAAGCCAGGAAGGTAATGGAGTTTGTAACAAAAAAAAAGATTAATAATTTTAGTTTTAGTTTTAGTTTTTTTCTCACGCAATTTTCATGTCGTTTTCCCCGTAGGAGATTGAAAGACGTGTGGCCATGTGGCTCAAAAGCGCAGCATGGCACCATACGGTTTGATCAGCATGACTTTCCCATAATCAGATGATGACCGAAGCGTGCCAACTGAGTTTCTTTTTATCTTTTTAATTGAAAAAGAGAGATCAGGGTGCTTGAAATCTTTTTAACCTTCATTAGGAGTCGTGAGACTGGCGGAGTTTAACAAATATCTGAATTATTTCCATGTAATGGAACTAAAATATGTACACTCGCATGATTGCAGTCTTAAATGCTCTAAAAATAGCTATCGCTTGATTAATATTACTAAAGACAATTACAATCCTACTTTACAGCAGTGGTCTTTAACTACTATGCACTTACATTATAAAAGTAAGCATTTGATATGTGCTTATCATTATAAACATGTTGTCCTGCAAAATTTGCTTACATTGGGACTCCATAATCAAAGATATAAAATATCACCCATATAAACAGGGCTGGGCGGGTTACTTTTAAAACGTATTTCACCACAGATTACAAAATACTTGCTTTAAAAAGTCATTTGTAACGTATTTTGTTACATTACTCAAGTTTAGTAACTTAATCTAAATACTTTAGAATACTTTGGAATACTAATAAGTGTGAAACAAACACAAAAAAGTCATTGTGAGTTTTTATCTCACAATTCTGACTTTCCCTCAGAATTGTGTGATATAAAGTTGCAAATGTGAGTTATAAAGTCAGAATTAGGAGATATAAACTCGCAATATTGAGAAAAGTCAGAATTATGAGATGTAAACTCACATACTAAATTCAAAATTGCAAGAAAAAAAGTGAGTATTGCAAGTTTAAATCTCCCAATTCTGACTTTATAACTTGCAATTGTGAGTTTAAATCTCGCAATTCTGATAAAAAGAAGTCAGAATTGTGAGGGAAAAAAAAAATTGTGAGAAAAAGTCGCAGTGACGAGTGAATTATAAAATGACTCCCAAAACATGAAAACAGTGGAAAACATGAAACTGAACTCGTCTTTTTCAGACGGTCAGAGTCAGAGAATCACCAATCGCTGTTTAAATGACATTAAAACTCAAAGTAATCACTTTGGTAATCTAAAACACTTTTCAGATGGAACTGTAATCTGATTACCAGCCATTTAAAGTGAAATACACTTACTCGAATTTTATATTTTAAATACGGAACTAAATTACTTGTTTCGTTACTCCCCAACCCTGCATATAATTATAGATTAAACTCTGAATGAGATCAGTGAATCAGGCCGATTGTGACCCAATGTCATCTGATGATATATTCTTACAGCTTTTTTTGCCATAACAAATGTATTTTAAAGACCGTGACAGCAGTCAAAGAAAAACTAATGTCCAAAAGTAAAACAATAATAAATAATAAATCACCAACATCTAAACCTCTGTTAATTCTCAATAAGAACATCTGTAGATGTTTGATTCAAATCAATCTGGTTAGTAATAAGTGAAGCTGGTAATGATGTTAATGGAGTCGTTTAATCAGATCTTTAATGTCTTTTATCTTCTGTTGATTTCATCTCAGGCTGTGGCTGAAGTCAGCTGTAGTTTCTTTTTTTTCTGTTCTTCTTGTTTCTCTCCTTCATTGATTCTGCTTGTTAACAGTAGGCGTTCATCAGTGTCTGAATTCACTCATTTGTTTTCATTCACTCTCAAGTGGACTATTTATATAATAGGTGTCTGTACAACAGAAAATACGTCCTGCACCTTTAATCGATGCTACACTTTAAACATGCTGGGTTAAAAATAACCTAAGTCGGGTTAAAAATAGACAAATCCAGCGACAACCTCCGGGGTAGTTTTATTTAACTCAACTATTGATTAAAAATGACTATATTGCTTGCTTAAAATAAACCCAAAATAGATTGGAAATGAACATTTATTAATGATTTTAATGAATAATAATTATACAACACACTTTCATTAAATTGCATATGAATAAATATTCACTTTTTTATTTTTATTGTTCCGTCTAGTAATTATGTGTCTGATTTTTACAAACAAATAGCAGGTTAGTCAAACATTTAACCCAATTGCTGGGTTTGTCCATTTTCAACCCAGCATTTTAGAGTGAATTCTTACTGTTCCTGTACTACAATGCAGATTATTTATATGCTCAGATTTATATGAATATTTGTGTGCAGTATATAACAAAAATGAGAGATTTTTGACTGTGTGCCAATGCTTTAGTTTTTTTCAGTAAACTAAATTTGTAATCTGAGTTCACTTCTAATCGATCACAGTATACGGAGTATTAATAAGAGCTTTTATGATAATAAAATGCATGTGTAATTCATCATTTATGTGTGTTTGTGCTCTTGGTAAATGTAACGATCATGCTGCTCTGAGGCTTTGACAAACTCTCAAATTCACGTGCTGTTCTTCAAACTCCTGAAGATGAAGCCATTTCCGTCCACGACAAAGCCACCAGCTTGTTTTCTACAACAGGAGGCGCTGTTGGCGTGACATACTCCCACTTCTATGAACCGTCTTTAGCTGGAAAAATGAGATGAAGGTTGTTCTGTCAGTTAGAATCAGAGAGGAGCGTTTTTAAAATTCAGTGCATGATTGATGATTTACTGCAGCTGCTTCAAATGTAACTCCAGATCTAATTTATGTAATCGATGAGTCTTGCAAAAATTTTTGCAAGTTTAATTATGCAATTCCAGATCAAGAAAAATATGTTGAGATGCATGATGTTAGAGGATTATCCTGGTATTCTCATATCCTCCCATGGCATGATCTGTACATTACAGGAGAAATCAATCGTTTCTATGCAAACAATTTACAAATAGGGGCATGTGAAGTGCTGTCTGAACAACAGCAGAAACACAAAATCAATCACACTCAGTCTGTGGATGTATGAGTGTGTGTAAGGTGAGCAGGAGCCAGTTGTTACAAGGCCATCTGCTTGGCGGCAGTGTGTGTGTGTGTGTGTGTGTGCGTGTGAGAGGGGGTGGTTTAGGGGACAGGGGGTGTGTTCAGCTCCTGCTGTTTGGTCCTGCCTCTCGCTGATTGATGATCTCCACTCCCCCAGGGTCGACCAGGTCATGACCTCCCACTACTGACCCCCCCTCCGAGAGAGCTCATTCAGCACACACACACACACACACACACACACAATATACACTCCATTTGGCTTTTTCCCTTTAAAACAGACATATGAATGCATATACACTTGCCAATATACTGTACATGATCACTCACAATGTCTTAAATATGATATATAACTGTAGGATCCTGCAGTGTGACATGCTCCGCTTCATCTAAACCTATTTTATTATTATTTCCCATAATATGAATTTATATTAACTGAGAGTATTAGTATTTGCAATTTAAAAAGTGCATTTGTCCGACTCCAGGACTCTGATGCTTTTACATGTCATGTCAACTGCTCAAATTTAAGACCACAAGACTGAGTGAATGCAAATCAATAAATAATTTTCAACTAATTGTTTCATATATTGTATATATGCAATTAAAAAGATATTTCTATAAATATTTGTACATTTGAAACAGTACATGTCAACTGCCCATATATATTTGTCACAATTCCATATTCAAAACATGAATACACTCCTGCTAAAAGCAACTTGTTTATATATAAATATATGTGTGTGTGCGTGTGTGTATAAATATTTGATATATATGTGTTTATATATATATATATATATATTTATATATATATATATATATATATATATATATATATATATATATATATTAATAAAATAAACAAAAATATGTATATAAACATATATAAAATTTATATTATAAAAATATTTTATATATAAATACAATATTTTTGTTCAATATATAAATATAAATACATATATATGTACATTTGTATATATATATATAATACAAATACACACAGTACACACATATATTATGTAAAAACAAGGATATCTTGGATGTGAGTCATCATTTGACAGCACTATATATATATGTGTGTGTGTGGTGTGTGTGTTCCCTACATTATGGGGACATTTTTTTTTGGTCCCCATGAGGAAACAAGCTTATAAATCATACAGAATGATCTTTTTTGAAAATCTAAAATAGCAGAACATTATGTGTGATGGGTAGGTTTAGGGCTAGGGGTAGTGTAGGGGGACAGAATGTACAGTTTGTACAGTATAAAAACCATTACACCTATGGAATGTCCCCATAAACCATGAAAACACAACTTGTGTGTATGTGTGTTGTGTGTTTTGCTTAGAGTATCTCATGTTTCCGATAATAATATCATGCATCATTTTTATATTTTCATGACTTCAGACAAGTTACACATACTATGTTTAGACTTTTGAGCAAAACACTGTAAATAATATCACAATGAATTCCATTTTTTTAAAATCAGCCTGCAGACGGGCTTTATCTCATCACTGCAACCAGATAAGCAGAAGCTAAGAGTCTGTCGTAGATCTCTCTCGCTCTCTCTCTCTCTCTCTCTCTCTCTTTAGCCTGTTCCCTTGATCAATGAGCAAGTGCCAGAGCCACGGCTATTAATCAGGGCCTATCGGCTATCTGTCTACCACAACAACCAATCACAGCGGCCCGACAGCTACTCCATAACAAATGGAGCAGGGCGGCAGGCGGAGAGGAGGGGTGAAGGCATACTTTATCTGATCTTAGCCAGGTCACAGCACAACGACACTTACAGATGACTACAGATGCTGATTGAAAACACACATGCGGTCTGAAACAAAAGCACACACGCTTGTGTAAAACAGGGATGCCATGCTACATTGTACAAATACATGGTGCAGACATGTGCCGTGTCAAGAAGAGCTCTGTTTCTGGAATAAAGATCAGTTTGATAGGATGCAATCACAAAGAAAATGGAGTTTGGCTTGACAAATCCTTCCTTTAAAGCTCATTAAGCATTTGCTGAATACAGCATTAAAGTCCACATGAAATCAAGTTTTTTAGCTGTTAGTATAGATATGTTTCTTACCGTTATCTATTAGCAAGTATGCTGCAAAATTCGTATTTAGAAGATATAAGCGTCTCTCACTTCCACCAGTATGATTTTGATGACATCACTCTGCACTTCAGCTTCTCATCAGATTCTGTCCAATCAAATGCTCTCCAGAATAGAAAAAGTCCCGCCACCTACATTGACGCGCTGAACTGAGCTCCGAATGGACAAATCAGTGTACAGGATTCCAGCTTTTTAAGTCTTAAAGTGACAGTAGCCTAATAAACCTGCTGTCCATCAAACAGCAAAAGACACTCGCTGCTCTTTAATAAGGATTAGTTATATTTCATGTACACAAATAAATATTTCTGCTTGAAAGAATAATGTAAGCAAGCTGTTGTGAAGAATGCATATATCATTCATTGAAAAACTTCTTTAGAAGTTTAATTTTATACATAAAGACATGTCACAGCAGTTAAATCTGTGTCTGTATTGCATGTTCAAACTTTAATATCGTTCATATTAACAGGTTATTATTCCAAGACTATGTAATGGTTTTGAAAAGTTTAGAGAAATTCTTAATTAATGCATTACTATTTAACTAAACCCATTCGAATTCATATGACTAAAACTAAATCAAAATTCGAGATTAGAAGGAGAAACGGTTGGCGATTAGAAAGAAACTGAGACTTTACCAAGCTCAACAGCTCTGGCTGAGCTGTGATATAAACTCAACGCTATTGGCTACTTTGAAAAAGGGGGAGGAGCTGTTCGATAAGTCCCGCCCTGTCTTCCTGTTCCTTTCAGTTGAAATTATGTCAACGCACTGAATAATGCATCAGGCACTTCAGTGGGCCTTTAAGGGTTGGATAGATGAATGTGGGCCGTTTGATCGTCCACTTAAAAAAAGCCTGATCTGTTAGACAAGATATAAGTCAGAACCGGCTGAAAGGACGGCACCAAGTTTGGTGAACGAAGCTTGAAATGTGAAGCTGCTTTGAAACAGTCTTTGCGTCATAAATAAATGTGACTTGACTCGAAAGCTCTGGGAGGAGTTAGTCAGAAGTATTGATCTCGGGTTAGGGATTTAGAAAAGAGTATGTACGACAACATGACACATAATGACAACTAATTTAAACTAGTTTAGAACGTGTCTTGAGTACATTCAGTGAATTTTCCTTCAATCATTGCATTTCATTTTGAAGATCACCTCTGGTTCGGCCCATTATTTTAGGTCAGAAACTGCATACTGCACTCCACTCTACAGAACTAGTGCACTTCAGAGCATTTGTTACAGACAATGTACATTTTGCTGTGAAAATTACAATGAAATATGTCTGTTGATTAGGGCGGACAGTATCACATTCTCTATTATAACATGATTTTGATAATTTGATGACTTTAGTCAGACACTCCTTAGTGGCATTGATGGTTCCATGAAGAACCTTTAACATCCACGGAATCTTTCCAAGGTTCTTTACAGTGGAAAAGCTTCTTTAACCCTGAAGCGTCCTTCATATAGAAGCCCTTAACTGATCAAAATCGTGCATTTGGGCACGAACGTCTCAAGTGTGATCCCATTTTTTTTTTTGGAAATAAATAGAATTTTACTAGCTTCGATAAAATGAAAACTTTTTGTGATTTTTCGGGTATTTTTGAATTTATTTACCTCTAAAAGTACCCTATTTTATGTAAAATATGCTTATTTTTTATGCTTTGTTTAATATTTCTTTTACTTCTGTAAAAAAAAAAAAATCATTCCTGTAAGTTCAGTCAGCCTAAACCTAAACATCTGGTGACTATGGTAACATCTTGTGACGTGTGCCGATATAAAAATATCAAAAATATAAATACCCACTGTATGGCAGTACTCAATAGCTGCATATAGTTTGCATTTACATTTACATTTACATTTAGTCATTTAGCAGACGCTTTTATCCAAAGCGACTTACAAGTGAGGAAAACTAACAAGCGATTCTTCATGAATTGGCAAATAACACAGGAAGTGCTCACAATACAAGTTCAGTACCATAAGCTGGAGTAGGAAGGGAAAAGGGAAGGAAAGGTTTTTTTTTGTTTTTTTTTTTATGAGGGGATCAAGTGTTAACGGAAGAGATGAGGTCATCAGTTTGAAATCAGTAAACCGTTGTTGTAACAAACCTCTTAAGATTTTATGGAAGCCCGTTCATGCCACTGTGAGAAAAAAAAAGTACTCTGTAAGTCATAATAATGAGAAACTTTTCTCATAATAATGACTTAACATCTCTAATAATGACTTAGTATCTCATAATAATGACTTAACATCTCATAATAATGACTTAGTATCTCATAATAATGACTTAACATCTCATAATAATGACTTAGTATCTCATAATAATGACTTAACATCTCATAATAATGACTTAATATTTCATAATAATGACTTAACATCTCATAATAATGACTTAGTATCTCATAATAATGACTTAACATCTCATAATAATGACTTAGTATCTCATAATAATGACTTAACATCTCATAATAATGACTTAGTATCTCATAATAATGACTTAACATCTCATAATAATGACTTAACATTTCATAATAATGACTTAACATCTCATAATAATGACTTAGTATCTCATAATAATGACTTAGTATCTCATAATAATGACTTAAGATCTCATAAGAATGACTTAACATCTCATAATAATGACTTAGTATCTCATAATAATGACTTAGTATCTCATAATAATGACTTAACATCTCATAATAATGACTTAACATCTCATAATAATGACTTAACATCTCATAATAATGACTTAACATCTCATAATAATGACTTAACATCTCATAATAATGACTTAACATTTCATAATAATGACTTAGTATCTCATAATAATGACTTAGTATCTCATAATAATGACTTAACATCTCATAATAATGACTTAACATTTCATAATAATGACTTAGTATCTCGTAATAATGACTTAACATCTCATAATAATGACTTAACATTTCATAATAATGACTTAGTATCTCATAATAATGACTTAACATCTCATAATAATGACTTAGTATCTCATAATGACTTAACATTTCATAATAATGACTTAACATCTCATAATAATGACTTAACATCTCATAATAATGACTTAACATCTCATAATAATGACTTAATATCTCATAATAATGACTTAACATCTCATAATAATGACTTAGTATCTCATAATGACTTAACATTTCATAATAATGACTTAACATCTCATAATAATGACTTAACATCTCATAATAATGACTTAGTATCTCATAATGACTTAACATTTCATAATAATGACTTAACATCTCATAATAATGACTTAGTATCTCATAATAATGACTTAACATTTCATAATAATGACTTAACATCTCATAATAATGACTTAGTATCTCATAATGACTTAACATTTCATAATAATGACTTAAAATCTCATAATAATGACTTAGTATCTCATAATAATGACTTAACATTTCATAATAATGACTTTGTATCTCATAATAATGACTTAACATTTCATAATAATGACTTAGTATCTCATAATAATGACTTAGTATCTCATAATAATGACTTAACATCTCATAATAATGACTTAGTATCTCATAATAATGACTTAACATTTCATAATAATGACTTAGTATCTCATAATAATGACTTAGTATCTCATAATAATGACTTAACATCTCATAATAATGACTTAACATTTCATAATAATGACTTAGTATCTCGTAATAATGACTTAACATCTCATAATAATGACTTAACATTTCATAATAATGACTTAGTATCTCATAATAATGACTTAACATCTCATAATAATGACTTAACATTTCATAATAATGACTTAGTATCTCGTAATAATGACTTAACATCTCATAATAATGACTTAACATCTCATAATAATGACTTAGTATCTCATAATAATGACTTAGTATCTCGTAATAATGACTTAACATTTCATAATAATGACTTAACATCTCATAATAATGACTTAGTATCTCATAATAATGACTTAGTATCTCATAATAATGACTTAACATCTCATAATAATGACTTAACATTTCATAATAATGACTTAGTATCTCGTAATAATGACTTAACATCTCATAATAATGACTTAGTATCTCATAATAATGACTTAGTATCTCATAATAATGACTTAACATCTCATAATAATGACTTAACATTTCATAATAATGACTTAGTATCTCGTAATAATGACTTAACATCTCATAATAATGACTTAGTATCTCATAATAATGACTTAACATCTCATAATAATGACTTAACATTTCATAATAATGACTTAGTATCTCGTAATAATGACTTAACATCTCATAATAATGACTTAACATCTCATAATAATGACTTAGTATCTCATAATAATGACTTAGTATCTCGTAATAATGACTTAACATTTCATAATAATGACTTAACATCTCTAATAATGACTTAGTATCTCATAATAATGACTTAGTATCTCATAATAATGACTTAACATCTCATAATAATGACTTAACATCTCATAATAATGACTTAGTATCTCATAATAATGACTTAGTATCTCATAATAATGACTTAACATCTCATAATAATGACTTAACATCTCATAATAATGACTTAACATCTCATAATAATGACTTAACATCTCATAATAATGACTTAACATCTCATAATAATGACTTAACATTTCATAATAATGACTTAGTATCTCATAATAATGACTTAGTATCTCATAATAATGACTTAACATCTCATAATAATGACTTAACATTTCATAATAATGACTTAGTATCTCGTAATAATGACTTAACATCTCATAATAATGACTTAACATTTCATAATAATGACTTAGTATCTCATAATAATGACTTAACATCTCATAATAATGACTTAGTATCTCATAATGACTTAACATTTCATAATAATGACTTAACATCTCATAATAATGACTTAACATCTCATAATAATGACTTAACATCTCATAATAATGACTTAATATCTCATAATAATGACTTAACATCTCATAATAATGACTTAGTATCTCATAATGACTTAACATTTCATAATAATGACTTAACATCTCATAATAATGACTTAACATCTCATAATAATGACTTAGTATCTCATAATGACTTAACATTTCATAATAATGACTTAACATCTCATAATAATGACTTAGTATCTCATAATAATGACTTAACATTTCATAATAATGACTTAACATCTCATAATAATGACTTAGTATCTCATAATGACTTAACATTTCATAATAATGACTTAAAATCTCATAATAATGACTTAGTATCTCATAATAATGACTTAACATTTCATAATAATGACTTTGTATCTCATAATAATGACTTAACATTTCATAATAATGACTTAGTATCTCATAATAATGACTTAGTATCTCATAATAATGACTTAACATCTCATAATAATGACTTAGTATCTCATAATAATGACTTAACATTTCATAATAATGACTTAGTATCTCATAATAATGACTTAGTATCTCATAATAATGACTTAACATCTCATAATAATGACTTAACATTTCATAATAATGACTTAGTATCTCGTAATAATGACTTAACATCTCATAATAATGACTTAACATTTCATAATAATGACTTAGTATCTCATAATAATGACTTAACATCTCATAATAATGACTTAACATTTCATAATAATGACTTAGTATCTCGTAATAATGACTTAACATCTCATAATAATGACTTAACATCTCATAATAATGACTTAGTATCTCATAATAATGACTTAGTATCTCGTAATAATGACTTAACATTTCATAATAATGACTTAACATCTCATAATAATGACTTAGTATCTCATAATAATGACTTAGTATCTCATAATAATGACTTAACATCTCATAATAATGACTTAACATTTCATAATAATGACTTAGTATCTCGTAATAATGACTTAACATCTCATAATAATGACTTAGTATCTCATAATAATGACTTAGTATCTCATAATAATGACTTAACATCTCATAATAATGACTTAACATTTCATAATAATGACTTAGTATCTCGTAATAATGACTTAACATCTCATAATAATGACTTAGTATCTCATAATAATGACTTAACATCTCATAATAATGACTTAACATTTCATAATAATGACTTAGTATCTCGTAATAATGACTTAACATCTCATAATAATGACTTAACATCTCATAATAATGACTTAGTATCTCATAATAATGACTTAGTATCTCGTAATAATGACTTAACATTTCATAATAATGACTTAACATCTCTAATAATGACTTAGTATCTCATAATAATGACTTAGTATCTCATAATAATGACTTAACATCTCATAATAATGACTTAACATCTCATAATAATGACTTAACATCTCATAATAATGACTTAACATCTCATAATAATGACTTAACATCTCATAATAATGACTTAGTATCTCATAATAATGACTTAACATCTCATAATAATGACTTAGTATCTCATAATAATGACTTAACATCTCATAATAATGACTTAACATCTCATAATAATGACTTAATATCTCATAATAATGACTTAGTATCTTATAATAATGACTTAACATCACTTTAAACTTTTATCTCAGCACTTTTACAATAATTTGTAAAACAGAGAAATAACTGCTGTGTGGTTCAAAACTGCTCATTCTGGGCCAGCAAGATTCAATAGAAACCGGTGAATCGTTGTTATCAATAAAATGAGATCACGTGCGTGTTAGAATCGAGACCGCAGTCTTTTTACGATTAATCGTGCAGCTCGAAATTGTAGAAATGTTTTAAAAAAACATTTGTGTCGGGTGAGACTATATGATATGAAGATGCCAAAATACGCTTACAGATAAATATGACCGTGATATAAGGAAAAGACAAAGTAGGAGACAGAATAATCATTTATAACATCAAATTTACCAAAAAAAAAAACTTCTTCACACTAAGAAAAAAATGTTTCTGACCACAGAAAGGTTCTTCTATGACATCACCGCGAAAACATTATTTTTAAGAGCGAACGGTAAAAACATCAGATCTCAGCGATTTAACCCTTTAATATGTTCAATAACAGTACTTTATCAAGTCAGTATAATAGCAACAACTAATCTAAAGCCGTTAAGAATGTCAGCATTTAATGAAAACCGTAATCTGCCATTTTTCTTGGCTGGCAACTTTAAACAGATCAGCCTCATTTTAAAAGCCTCCTCATATAATAACTGTTCCCAGATCAGCAGGACCTTCAGAAACGCCTCCTCTCATACTGTATAGCGACTGATCTGGATCCTATTACCCATCAGTGTATACTTACAAACAGTGAAACACTATGCACAAAGAGGAAAGTTTCAGCTCTCCTCTCCTCAAAAGCATGAAATTCGGTCCAATCAGCAAGCGGTAACGCAGTCGTCCATCATAACACCTCTGCAACAGTCTGTCAGTGTCTGATGCAAAGCAGACCTTCCATTAGATTTATCGAGCACTTGGCTTAGCGTTCCTCCCTTGGCCTTCTCTCTTACCTCCCTCTGTCCTTCCCCACATCTGTCCATCCATCATCTCGGTGGCCAGCGGAAGAGTATTAATCCCTCCACCCCATCCTTCACTCCTCTAGACTGATGAGAGGGAGGGCAGGAAATGGGAGAACCTTGGATTTTTCATAACATTTTTGTAACACTGGAAAAGAAAAACTGTATCGCATTACATCAGACATGCACTTTTAGGTTACATGGGTTGACTGCAGGTGTGTGTGTGTTTGTTGGTTGTCTGAGAGTGTATCATGACATTTTGAAAAACTAAGACATTTTTTCTCGGGTAGTACTATTCTAGCGGCTTTCATATCATATATATATTTCATAACTATATCAAGTTGATATCCATAGGAGCGATGGCGTACATTTTGCACCTGTTTTAAAGGGTTAGTTTGCGCAAAAATTACATTTCTGTCATTAATTGCTCTCCCTCGTGTCGTTCTTATGGTGGCCGAGAGAGCTCAAAGCGCTGCAAATAAGAAAACACATGCAAATTAAAAAAAAGCACATGCAAATTTAAAAAAACACATGCAAATAAAAAAAAAAACGTGATCATCAGTTTGACAACACATGTGCTGCAAATCCTCACAACACATGCAAACACAAAAACGCGCTACAAATAGCACAAACCACAACGGAAATGTTTCAAGGGGGACCCCAAAAAGTGACAGACCCTAAAAAATATCAAAATATATTATGTAGGCATGAACTTTTGTATATGCAGTGCGTTTTTGTATATGCAGCGCGTTTTTGTATATGCAGCGCGTTTTTGTATATGCAGTGTGTTGTTGTATATGCAGCGTGTTTTTGTATATGCAGCGTGTTTTTGTATATGCAGCGTGTTTTTGTATATGCAGTGTGTTTTTGTATATGCAGCGCGTTTTTGTAAATGTAGCGCGTTTTTGTATATGCAGCGCGTTTTTGTAAATGTAGCACGTTTTGTATATGCAGCGCGTTTTTGTATATGCAGTGTGTTTTTGTAAATGTAGCGCGTTTTTGTATATGCAGTGTGTTTTTGTATATGCAGTGTGTTTTTGTAAATGTAGCGCGTTTTTGTATATGCAGTGTGTTTTTGTATATGCAGTGTGTTTTTGTAAATGTAGCACGTTTTTGTATATGCAGCGCGTTTTTGTATATGCAGTGTCTTTTTGTAAATGTAGCGCGTTTTTGTATATGCAGTGTGTTTTTGTATATGCAGTGTGTTTTTGTAAATGTAGCGCGTTTTTGTATATGCAGTGTGTTTTTGTATATGCAGTGTGTTTTTGTAAATGTAGCGCGTTTTTGTATATGCAGTGTGTTTTTGTATATGCAGTGTGCTTTTGTAAATGTAGCGCGTTTTTGTAAATGTAGCGCGTTTTTGTATATGCAGTGTGTTTTTGTATATGCAGCGCGTTTTTGTAAATGTAGCGTGTTTTTGTATATGCAGCGCGTTTTTGTATATGCAGCGCGTTTTTGTATATGCAGTGCGTTTTTGTAAATGCAGCGCGTTTTTGTATATGCAATGTGTTTTTGTAATTGTAGCGCGTTTTTGTATATGCAGTGCGTTTTTGTAAATGTAGCTCGTTTTTGTATATGCAGTGTGTTTTTGTAAATGTAGCGCGTTTTTGTATATGTAGTGCGTTTTTGTATATGCAGTGTGTTTTTGTATATGCAGTGCGTTTTTGTAAATGTAGCGCGTTTTTGTATATGTAGTGCGTTTTTGTATATGCAGCGCGTTTTTGTATATGCAGTGTGTTTTTGTATATGCAGCGCGTTTTTGTATATGCAGTGTGTTTTTGTAAATGTAGCGCGTTTTTGTATGTACAGTGCGTTTTTGTAAATGCAGCGCGTTTTTGTATATGCAGCGCGTTTTTGTATATGCAGTGCGTTTTTGTATATGCAGCGCGTTTTTGTATATGCAGTGTGTTTTTGTATATGCAGCGCGTTTTTGTATATGCAGTGTGTTTTTGTAAATGTAGCGCGTTTTTGTATGTACAGTGCGTTTTTGTAAATGCAGCGCGTTTTTGTATATGCAGCGCGTTTTTGTATATGCAGTGCGTTTTTGTAAATGCAGTGCGTTTTTGTAAATGTTGTGCGTTTTTGTATATGCAGCGCGTTTTTGTATATGTTGTGCGTTTTTGTATATGCAGCGCGTTTTTGTAAATGTGCGTTTTTGTAAATGCAGCGCGTTTTTGTATATGCAGCGCGTTTTTGTATATGCAGCGCGTTTTTGTAAATGTAGTGCGTTTTTGTATATGCAGCGCGTTTTTGTAAATGTAGTGCGTTTTTGTATATGCAGCGCGTTTTTGTAAATGCAGTGCGTTTTTGTAAATGTAGTGCGTTTTTGTATATGCAGCACGTTTTTGTAAATGCAGTGCGTTTTTGTAAATGTAACACGTTTTTGTATATACAGCGCATTTTTGTATATGCAGTGTGTTTTTGTAAATGTAGCGCGTTTTTGTATGTACAGTGCGTTTTTGTAAATGCAGCGCGTTTTTGTATATGCAGTGTGTTTTTGTAAATGTAGCGCGTTTTTGTATGTACAGTGCGTTTTTGTAAATGCAGCGCGTTTTTGTATATGCAGTGTGTTTTTGTAAATGTAGCGCGTTTTTGTATGTACAGTGCGTTTTTGTAAATGCAGCGCGTTTTTGTATATGCAGCGCGTTTTTGTATATGCAGTGCGTTTTTGTATATGCAGCGCGTTTTTGTATATGCAGTGTGTTTTTGTATATGCAGCGCGTTTTTGTATATGCAGTGTGTTTTTGTAAATGTAGCGCGTTTTTGTATGTACAGTGCGTTTTTGTAAATGCAGCGCGTTTTTGTATATGCAGCGCGTTTTTGTATATGCAGTGCGTTTTTGTAAATGCAGTGCGTTTTTGTAAATGTTGTGCGTTTTTGTATATGCAGCGCGTTTTTGTATATGTTGCGCGTTTTTGTATATGCAGCGCGTTTTTGTAAATGTGCGTTTTTGTAAATGCAGCGCGTTTTTGTATATGCAGCGCGTTTTTGTATATGCAGCGCGTTTTTGTAAATGTAGTGCGTTTTTGTATATGCAGCACGTTTTTGTAAATGTAGTGCGTTTTTGTATATGCAGCGCGTTTTTGTAAATGCAGTGCGTTTTTGTAAATGTAGTGCGTTTTTGTATATGCAGCACGTTTTTGTAAATGCAGTGCGTTTTTGTAAATGTAGTGCGTTTTTGTATATGCAGCACGTTTTTGTAAATGCAGTGCGTTTTTGTAAATGTAACGCGTTTTTGTATATACAGCGCATTTTTGTGTTTGCATGTGTTGTGAGGATTTGCAGCACATGTGTTGTCAAACTGATGATCACGTTTTTTTTATTTGCATGTGTTTTCTTCTTTGCAGCGCTTTGAGCTCTCTCGGCCACCGTACGTTCTACACCCGTAAGACCTTCGGTCATCTTCTGAACACAAATATTGATATTTCTGATCCCCAATAGACAGTAATGTTATTACCACTTTCAAGGTGCAGAAAGGTACAAGACATCGTTAAAACAGTCGACGTGACTTCAACTTAATGTGATGAAGTGATGAGAATACTTTCTGTGCGCAAAAACAAAACAAAAACAGTGACTTTATTCAACAATCTTCTCTGTCAGTGTCCTATGCTGTTTACGTCCAGCTCTTCCAGGTTTCACGTCCGAATGCCGTCTCAGCACTGGCCGAAGCTGATCACATGATCAGCACGATGCTTGCGTGTGATATGTAGTGTTTCTATAATGCAAACAGCAAAGGAGACTTGCAGGGAAGAGAAGATAAAAACATAACTTTTTTTAGTTTTTTGCGCAGAAAATGTATTCTTGACACTTCATAACATTTAGGGCTGGATTTACTAAACGGGGTAAATTAGCGTGAGAGCGCAATTCCACAAATGCGCTCAAAAGTTTTGTGCGTGATCTGCTGACGCGCAGATTAAGAACACAGACGCAGTCAAATCATTTAAATAATGACCAACGCAATCTACTAAGAGCAGTGCAAATTAGCGTTGGGTCACAAATGCTCATCAGGTGTGGGTCAACACTTCTTTAAAAAATTACAATATTTTAAATATGAAACTGTTTCATGTGTCTGTCGACGTGTTGTCAGTGTCCTCTTTGCTCCTCAATGTATTTTTTACTTCGTGAGAACATGATGTGTGGCATGAGAGCACATGACTTGTCGGATATAGCAACAGTAACTAAAGGGGGCGGGGCTTTGTGAAGGGTCAATTGCAGCCTTGTCGCAAAATGGGTTAAGACATGCTTTTTTGGGCTTTAAACAAAGGCGCAAAATCCAGTAAATTGACTAGCACAAACATTAGTAAATCTCGTTGCATGATTCATTTAAACACTCTCCTCCCATAAATGTTGCGCCTGAAGGGGAAACAAATGCTTATGCGATAACCAAGCTCAGTCCACGCCATTTCAGTGCTAATTTTGCACTGCGTGTTTTTAGTAAACAAAAGAGGGTTTGCGTTGGCGCAGTCTCTTGGAAAATCTGGCCGTAAGGTTGAACCACTGGAGTCACATTGACTATTTTTACTACATTTCTGGGCCTTGAAAGTGGTAATTATGTTGCTTTATATTGACTAACAAAGGTCTTACGGGTTTGGAACTACATGAGGGTGAGTAATTAATGACAGAAATGTCATTTTTGGATGAACTAACCCTTTAAGACACGTTGAGATTTATGCAGGTGATGCTAGTTTGAAGTTTCCAAATCCATTTCAATCCTCATGGCTATGTCTGTAAATAAATAAGACAAAAACTCAAATGTGAATCGTGCCATTTCACTGCATGTTAGAAGAGCTGAATGTTTGAATATGTGGAAGTGTGAATCATATTTCTATCTCTTTTCGGTCTGTGTGATGGTAGAATCAAGAGTTTTCGCACACTCTACTCATGAAGTTGACCAGACTTTATGCTGATAGTTGCAAATCAGCGTTTTCACCCCAATAATGCAGGATTTCATAGCATTATACAGGTGGCAATAACTGTACCAAAATTATTTATTGCACAAAAGCAAACAAAATTAGCTAAAATTAAAATATTTAAATGTATCAAATTCACAATTACAGGGTTTATATATATGTATGTGAACACACACACACACACACACACACACACACACACATACATATACACTATTAAAAAATTACTGTAAATTTTACAGTATAATACTGGCAACGGGGTCGCCAGCCAGTTACTGTAAACTTTACAGTAGTGTTACTGTAATTTAATTTACAGAATTTCCCTGTATTCTTCGATTACAGTAAATAACTGTATTTTTTTAAATGACGAAGGGTCAATTTACAGCAATTTTCTGTAAATTTGAGTCAAACCAACACGTGACCCCAGAATGCATTGCAGTTTACAGCAATATGCTGTATTATTAAAAAAACAGCCAGCGGCTGTAAAATAATGCTGTATTTTTTACAGTAATTCATTAGTGTATATATATTCATGAAGCCACATAATAGAGAAATTCTATGTTCTACGCAATTGTTTCAAAGAAGGAAGCAAGATATATTTCTAGTTCCAACATTATTTGTTCTTCAGATATTCCTCTTTTTGCAAAGTGACCAACATTTGGTTTTTGACAATTACGAAAATACAATTTAACAATTTATTCGCATTGAGACCCCATATCTCTGGGATTGAACCATATGGAGCCTTCAAAATGTAGATGCCAAAAGTTCTTTGTAAAGAACAAACATCTAAAAGATTTTAAGAGATCTTTAATATTTGAGTTACAGGCATGTAAACTTTGGGAAAAAGCCCCCCAAAACAGCTTTATCCCAATTTTGAACTGTCATTATTGGCATATAATGAAACAAAGATTGCTAAAGTCAACAGATTTTATTAATAGATCAACCAATATCTGTGTAAAAATAAAAAAATGATGCTGCCATCTTTATAAAGTCACTTTTACACCCCTGTAAATTGGCTCCAAATCTCAGGTAAAAACTGACTCGACTCTAGTGGATTACTCAGTAAATGTACATCTGTGACATTTAATATGTTGACTTATTATATGTTTGTCTTTCTACAGAAAGAAAATATTAAGAAATTACTACAGAAGGAAATTATATGAACAAAATCACATATTTTTGTCAGGAACGTTTCTGAAATTTGGTTGATTTGACGTGGAATTATCTATAAATGTTACATTTATACCCATCTTTGAGTGTATAGGAAGCAATTTATTTGCTAACACTTTATTTTACAGTGTCTGTTACACACGTTACATGGACTTACTACAGTAACAACTGTAAATTATACACTCAAAAAAATATTTCTGTCTACATAGCAATTTTCTATCCATTTGGATGACATAGTTTTAACATAAACAAACTAATAAACTTAAGGTGATTCATATTTATCAGTCATATGTAAATGAAATAGGTCAGATTTATGTAATGAATAGTGAGAGATGAAATGTCTTTTATCTTCAGTTGTAGTTCTTGTGTTTCTCTGTCCTTCAGTGATTCTGCTTGTTAACAGCAGGCGTTCATCATTAATCATCTCTTAATGATCTCATTAACTCTGACTCTGCTTCAACGCTACTTTAACTCAGTAGTGCGCACACACATGACCACTAAACAGTGTTCATTAACCTGGGCATTTTTCATTTACGTATGACTGACAAAAAATGAATCACATCAAGTTTATTAGTTTGTTTATGTTAAAACTATGTTTAGACTGAAATATTTTTTTGAGTGTACAAAATTACAAGCAACTAACCCTAATCCAACATATTGTTAATTAATATGACTCTGCACTTAAATATATAATTACACTGTAACAAGGACACCCTAAAATAAAAGTTTAAAATAAAAGTTACATTTATTTTTCTAATTGTTTTATTATTTGCACCCTATCAAAATATCACGTCTCTTCAGATTCCACAGAGTTAAGATTATGATTAGAAGTTTTTTTTTTATTGTTATTTTTACATGTTTTCTGCAATTACAGACAATTCAAATCAAAGCAGAAAGATTTGCAAGATAAGCCGGACCAAAATCTTTCCTCTTTATTTTTCTCTTTCACTCATTCCCTGCCTCTCCCCCCGGAGTGACAGGTAGATTAAGGGGTGTGATAGATGCCCCTCTCTCTATCTGCTTCTCTCCATCTCCTCCCTCTCTCCCTCTATCTATCATGGGCCCTGCTGTAATTGCGGTTGTGTCGGGCTGGCACTGCAAGCCACCATCCATCTCTTTAATAACAAACAGTCAGGGAAACGGATGGCGCTCGAGCTCGAAGTTAATCTCCATCTGCAAGAAGACCATCGGAGGGAGGGGGGGGGGGGATTGAGGGAGCTGAGGATGAAGAGGAAGACAGACTTAGCCTTCTGGAGAAAGAAAGGAAAGTCTGCCATGGCTTCCAAATGTGGTGAAATAATGGAACAACTGGGAAAACAAACAAGAACTACACAAAAAAGAGAAAAGAGAATACAAAAATATTCTAATTCTACTTAAACTACACTCTTAAAAAATGCTGGGTTAAAAACAGCCCAAGTTGGGTTAAATATAGACGAACCCATCAGTTGGGTTAAATGTTTGCGGAAACCAGCTGGGTAGTTTTATTTAACCCAACTATTGTTTAAAAATGACTACATGTCTGGTTGAAAATGAACCCAAAATAGGTTGAAAATTAAAAATCAGACTAGAAGCAACAATAATAATCAAAAGGTGAACATTTAATAAGCCATTTAATAAATTGTTTAATTATTATTCATTAAAATGATTAATAAATCTTTCTAAATTTCCAATATATTTTGGGTTCATTTTAAACGAGCAATACAGTTATTTTTAAACACTAGTTGAGTTAAATAAAACTGCCCAAACATTTAACCCAACCGCTGGGTCAAAACAACCCAGTTGCCCATATTTAACCCAACTTGGGTTATTTTTTACCCAGCATTGTTAGAGTGCAATTAAACAATAAACACTTATTAATAAATGTTCATCTTTTGATTATTACTGTTGACTCTTGTAATGAATTGCTGTAAAAATTACAGCAATATTTTACAGCAGATGGCTGTATTCTTAATAATACAGCATATTGCTGTAAACTGCAATGCATTCTGGGGGTGTGGCGGTTTGACTCAAAATTACAGGATATTACTGTAAATTTCAAGCATAAAGAGGCATTGTAGGATTTTCAACGGTTGAGATTCTGGTAGCAGCAAGAGAGAGAGAGAGAGTGGTCTACAACTGTGGTAAGTGACTTATTTAATTAAAAACAATACAGCAAATTTAAAAAGAATACAGTAAAATTCTGTAAATTAAATTACAGTAATGCTACTGTAAAAATTACAGTAACTGGCTGGCAACCCTGCTGCTAGTATTATACTGTAAAATTGAATTTTTAACAGTGTAATTATGTGTCTGATTTTTAATTTTCAACATACTTTGGGTTTTATTTTAAGCAATAAAGTAACAATAGTTGGGTTAAATAAAACAACCCAGCACATTGGGCAAACATTCAACCCAGGAGCTGAATAGGTTGGGCCATTTTCAACCCAACTTGGGTTGTTATTAACCCAGCATTTTTTTACAGTGTAGATTTTTTTTCTCTGGGTGGGACACTTGGGTGTTGCTTAAGTCAAAAGAGCCCATCCCGACGTCTCTGTGGTCCCATTTCTTGTCTCTTGTCCCATTTTCTGTGACATTCTGGACTCTCCTTAAATGTATTGTAGCTTCTATATTTTTTTTTTTTTTTGCCAGTTTCGACATCCATCAGGGGAAAAATGTAAGCCCCATCACAACGTAACAGGCCACATCGCGTCAACAAGCCCCACGATTTGAGGCATCATTCATGTTCAGTCAAGTATGAGCAAGAGTCACAGCAAACACCAATCAATAATAGTAATCATTTATAGTGACTCGTTCTGTTTAAAAGTAATTTAGAAAAATATTACTTTCAAAATACAATCCTTTGGGAGGTAAGCATTTAAAGGAAGACAGAGTTCAGGCAGAGGGTAAACTCATATATGGGACAGATAAGAGGCCTGATGAGAAAGATCGAAAAAGTGAAATAATATTTATGGGTGCTGAGCCAGACGACACAGTAACTGGAGAGGAACGTGCTCATAAAAAAGCACTCTCTCCCTCTCTGTTTTTACGCCCTTTTTTTGGTTGTTGATGTAGACGACTGACCGGCGGTGTCATCCCAGCACAGGTACCCCGAAAACAACTATCATGTTTACAGGCTTTTGTAGTATTTATAAGGTAGTCCGTCTACTTTGAAAAATAGTGTGGTATTGCCATGGTACAAGTTGGCCGATCTTTTAAGATTAAACAAATAAAAAAGCCTTGTCACTGGACAAAAATTTTTGGATGGAACACAACATGTTTTATTAAATGTTCATTATTTTAACATCTGCTAACACTTTGGTGTGTCCTCTTTATTTTCCTTTAAAGCCAATACCTTAGAAAGAGAAACGCTGGGTTAAAAAAACAACCCAAGTTGGGTTGAAAATGGACAAACCCAGTGGTTGGGTTAAATGTTAAAAAATGACTGTATTTCTTGCTGAAAATGAACCCAAAGTATGTTAATATGTTTAATAAATGAACATTTATTAATACGTTTAATGAATAATAATTACACAATAAACATTAATTAAATTGCTTATTAATAAATGTTCACCTTTTGTCTGATTTTTAATTTCCAACCTATTTTGGGTTCATTTTAAGCCAGTCATATTGTAATTTTTAAACAATAGTCGAGTTAAATAAAACTACCCAGCATGTTGGGCAAACATTCAACCCAATCGCTGAATAGGTTGGTCCATTTTCAACCCAACTTGGGTTGTTCTTAGCCCAGCATTTCTTAGAGTACAAAAAAACTGTTTGTTAATTTAACAGATTCTTGGTAACACTTTAGTTTTGGGTCCTATTCTCACTATTAACTACACAGTAAAAAACGTTGGGTTATTTTTTAACCCAACCGTTGGGTTAAAAATAACCCACAGTTGGGAAGGTGCTATGTTAACTCACTTGTTGGGTTATTTTTAACCCAACATTTTTAGTCAGTAGTTGCTTACACTCAAATTTGGCTGTTGGGTTAAGAATTTAATTGAAAAACCTGAGTTTGTCCATTTTTTACCCAAATTTGAGTTGAAACAACCCAGTATTAGCATCATTAGGATATTGGCTGTTTATTAGTACTTATAAAGCAGAAATTAATGCGTTATTCTGCAAAAAGTCATAGTTACTAGTGAGAACTGGACCGTAATCTAAAATGTGACCAGATTTTTTACGTTTAATATCGAGCTAGTCTTTTTTTTTTTTGCGAATCAGGCTAGTCTTCATCTGTTGTTTATGACACGATGCATAATCAAATATTGGAAGAAAATAAAAAAAAAGTTTACAGGGCATTTTAAAAGACGAATCATTGCTTTAGTCTGACTTTCAAAGTGAATGAAGACATTCTGTGTAACGTGAGAAGTGCCTTAAGGACTATAAACAAGCCTAATAATAAGCATAAAAAGGCAGCAAAAATGACAAAGTTCCTGACCTGAGGATTCGGGGGGTGAACGGACACCAGAGAACGACTCCCTCAGGGATACACAGCGCTCACAGCAGCAGAAATTGATCCGGATGTCAAAGGTCAGGCCGGAGAGACTGTGTGAGGTTGTTGGGATGTTCATTTGTGAGGTATAAACTGTAAACGTAGGGCAGGCCGTAAGACCAGCAAGCTCTGGAATTATACTAAACTTTCTCCTGCGGACGCGTAAATGAGAAATGTTTTGTTGCGTATGAATTACTGTCCATGCCTTGACTAACATGACCCAATGCCTCTCACAAGGCACACACACACACACATTGTGTTTTCATGTTTTATGGGGACTTTCCATAGACGTAATGGTTTTGATACTGTACAAACTGTAGCCCTACCCCTGAACCTACCCATCACAGAAAATGTTCCGCTATTTTAGATTTTCAAAAAAGATAATTCTGTATGATTTATAAGCTTGTTTCCTCGTGGGGACCAAAAAATGTCCCCACAATGTCAAGATTTACTGGTTTTACTTACATTGTGGGGACATTTGGTCCCCAGAATGTAACGAATACAAGTACACACACTCACACACACACACACACACACACACTCTCTCTCACACACACACACACAAAACACAGACATTGTGTTTTCATGTTTTATGGGGACTTTCCATAGACGTAATGGCTTTTATACTGTACAAACTGTAGCCCTACCCCTAAACCGACCCATCACAGAAAATGTTCTGCTATTTTAGATTTTCAAAAAAGATCATTCTGTATGATTTATAAGCTTGTTTCCTCGTGGGGACCAAAAAATGTCCCCACAATGTCAAGAATTACTGGTTTTACTTACATTGTGGGGACATTTGGTCCCCACAATGTAAGGAATACAAGTACACACACTCACACACACACCTACTCACACACACACATTGTGTTTTCATGTTTTATGGGGACTTTCCATAGACGTAATGGTTTTTATACTGTACAAACTGTAGCCCTACCCCTGAACCGACCCATCACAGAAAATGTTCCGCTATTTTAGATTTTCAAAAAAGATAATTCTGTATGATTTATAAGCTTGTTTCCTCATAGGGACCAAAAAAATGTCCCCACAATGTCAAGATTTACTGGTTTTACTTACATTGTCCCCACAATGTAAGGAATACAAGTACACGCGCACACACACTACAAATACTGTGACAAATGCCTCAGAATAAACATCCACGTTTTGAAAGGAAGTGACAAACAGCCACATTAGACAAACAAAAATCACACTAGCCTGCCTCACACCACAACACTAATTATCTTATTCTCTAAACACATTTAACTCCCACAAAAACTCAATATTAATGTTACAATCTGTCCCCACAAGCTCAGATGGCGTCGGTCAAACCGCGGGTTTTTCAGCCTTGTTAGCAAGCTAGTCACTTTTCATAGCTAGGCCTAGCAATCCAGTTTCATAATAAACTGGCTATTAAACAAACACAGTAGTTAAAAATGATTTAATTAGGGCATAATATTTGACAATATAGCTATTATTATTAATCTAAGCTATTGACAAAGTTAAAGTATAGCAGATGTTGTGTTAGCAACGCGTTACAAGGGGAAATGTCCGATTAAAGGCCTTTACAATCACTGTTGTTGGGCTGTTAATGCCTTTATTTAGCTATGATCATCTCTGTTGGCCAATGCCCTCCCATGGCGTTAAAAGGCCGCAGATCTCCAGATCCTCTGCCCCGCTTGTGTCATACCGCCCACCGCCCACCGTGCGCGGCGGCCCGGCCGCAGAGCGCCGCGATGATTGAAGTCCTGACCGCCCGTTGAGGGCTCGCCCAGCGGGACAGGAGTTCAGGGGACTTATGGAATAATTATTATGTTATTTAAGGGTGATTTACAACACAAGACCTCGTTTGTGGAACTTACAGGTTGCTCTAAATGATTGTTATGCTGGTTGGCTACTTATTAAAAGCCGATTGTTTTCCCTCAAAATATCACACACACGCCGTTTTTAAAATGTTTTAGTGGCTTTTAAAGCAGTAAAGCAATTATCAAACAAAAGCTAATTGGGCAATGAATTGTATAAGAACATAAAACACGTGACAACTCGTCCTAGTCTAATGGGAAATACCTTTGTCTTGAGAAAACCCTGTTAAACTTCATTATGTAATTTAGCATTTGTCCTAATGTGGTTTTATTGAGTGTGGATCCTGAGAGTTTAGACCTTGTGACAGCCTCTCCATTCAGCCAGCCTTCAAAGTCATAAAGAAGAGAAACATATTACTGTAATTTGCCCTGCAATTAACACAATTACATGGCTGTTATTTATTATAGCAAGTCAGGTTGGTACAATTATCAGCTGATTGTACCTGATTCTTTTCTACTTTCTACATCATAATTGTGGTGTTCGCAAATCCTCAGAGAGAAATGACAGACATTATTTCACATAACAAAACGCCAAGCCGTTGATTTTACAGGAAGACCGCAGTTAAACTGAACACAAAAAGAGTTGAAAACAACCCAAAATATGGGCAAACATTTAACCCAGCGGTTGGGTTAAATGTTTCCCCATCCTGCTGGGTAGTTTTATTTAATTGTTTCAAAATGACTTAAAATGAATCCAAAAAATGTTGGAAATGAACAATGAATAATAACTAAACAATAAACACGTATTAAATTGCTTATTGATAAATGTTCACCTTTTGATTTATATTATTGTTGCTTTTAAGTTTAAGATTTTTCATTTCCAACCTATTTTGTTCATTTTAAACCAGTCATTTTTAGTTGGGTTAAATAAAACTACCCAGCAGGTTTCTGCAAACATTTAACCCAACTGATGGATTTGTCCATGTTTAACCCAACTTGGGTTATTTTTAGTGTGTAAATGGTTTACATTTTCTTTGTTAATTGATTTTTTTATACCAACCCCCTTCCCCCAATCCGAAACTCATTGTTAGCATGTAAATACAACAGCAACAAGGTATAGAATATGAAACATTTTATTTTAAAACATCAAACGTGTATTTTTATTATTGTAAGTTAGGCCACATAGATTTTTCTATACCTCAAAATGTATTTTTGTCATATAAACCCTTTATTTTTACACAGACACAGCTACTTCTGTCCCCTCAGGACAATAATAATAATAATAATAATAATAATACTCAATCAAGCACAAACTTTTGGTGCAGTGCAATGTGTTTCATCCCTTCCATAATGTTCTCCAAAAATTTCAGCTCATGATCCCAGTGGATACATATTCACCCCATTTTTTTTTTTAATGAAAAATGCTGACTTTTAGTAGCTAATGAAAAAAGAAATACTCCATACACACATTTACTTCGCACTTTACCGTATTAGAAATGTTGTGGCTATTCTGGTTATCAAACATATCGTACACTTGACCCGTACAACGACCAGTTAGTTTGTCGGGAAAACTGGGAATTGTCTGCATATCCACAAAATCTCCAGTTATATGCAAACATGGCTCAAGTTAGTTCGGAGAAAATGTCTTTCGGTTATTTCCAGATGGCATTTGCTTATATTTTCGCATTTTAAAAATGGGGCTGCAAATACTTTAGTGTCCACTACGGTCCATGCGATGGGGAACACCGCGCGCGCGATCGCTCCACACAGCCTCGCGCGTTATAGCCGGCAATAATCAGACAAAATGCTTCAACACCGGAATAGCGATGATGAAACTCGGTAAGCACGGCGTGTGTGTTTGTGAGAGAGAGAGAGAGAGAGAGAGAGAGAGAGAGAGAGAGAGAGAGAGAGAGAAAGGGGAAGAGAGAGCGTCCTTCAGATAAAACGAAAGGCTCTGCGTTTGTAATGCGCGAGCGCGTGTGATAAGGAGGTGGGGGTGAGAGACCCCGTTGTGTTTTGACCCCCTAAACAACTCCCTCTCTCTCCCTCTCTCTCTCCCTCTCTCTGGTTTAAAGCTCCATCGCTCATCGTGGAAAGACGCATTTGAGCTCAACGCGTCGCTTCATGGACATCGATAGGACGCGACATCCTCTCAAACGCGCCGCTAACGCTGGATACTCGGCCCGCTCCGCGCTTCAGTGTTTTTAAGGTGGGGTATCTTTACGCCTTCTCATCATATATTCCCAACACAAGCACATTTACAGAAGCGCAACATATAATCACGCGTTATGGATATGATTCACTCTAGAACAGCAACACTTGCTCTGTTGTTTTGCCGGACACTTTTAAAGTGAAAATAAGCAATTTTATCCTTTACTCTCACGTGCTTGCATTTATGTGCACAATTCTCCAATGCTTTTGGACTAGGATGTGAATATGCAATCAGTAAATGTTTGTTCAATGCTTTATTTCTTCTAGAGAGAGAGAGTGTGTGTGTGTGTGTGAGCTCGGCTTCCGTATCGCATGGAGAAGAGGGTAGGTCCTGGCTTTCCCTTTATTTCCCACATCCATGCTATTTTGATGCATGCAGAGCTGTTAAGAAGCAATAAAGTGACAGAGTCTAAATAAAATACAAAAAGTAACTTCTTATTTGGCTGACACGTTATAATAACTTACATAAACATTATTCTAGTTAATGTGCATTAAAATTAGTAGGAAAAATCATACACTTTCATAAAGCTAGGCCTACGTTTATTAGGAAGACTCAGTTTATACTTATTAAATGCAATGTAAGCAGACATCGGTGTAGGAGATACAGGCCCTAGAAAGGCGGTAAGTAGGTCAACTTTTGTGCTACAGTGAGCGGCCAAATGGAAATTCTTCTTAGAAATGGTACTTATAAGATCCGGCTAATTTGGCATCAGTCTGTTGAATCTCAAACATATGCTCACATATCTGTCCCGGCGACCGCAGTGGTTTTATATCACGTTCGCTCTGTGTCTTTACGCTTATTTATTTAGAAATGCAATGCTGCAGCATATATACTTACATATACACAGTGTTTTTATATTTAAATATATTCAGTTGATTTGAAACCGCTTAGAATTGTTATTGTAATTGTAATTGTCTAAACCAACTTTCAGTATTTACACTAATAGTCGTTTTTATATATGAATGTATTTAAGCTACATAATGTCTGTCAGTTACTTAAATCGAATGAAAGTGATTATAAAGCGTTAAAGCACTGATTATAAACCGTTTATTAAATTCAATGCTTTCGCCGTGTTTGCTCATACAGTAATGATGCGACTTTGAGTTTACACTCACACATTGTCCGTCACTTGAGCTCTTTTTTTAATGTATATTTATTCAGTGGGCATGTTTTAAAAGACTGTGAAATCCACAATAGTTTTCCCTGATCGCAACTTCAAAAATGAAGCCAAACTGGTGTTAATGTAGTGCGCTAAAAGGTTTTCACGAAGAGAAAGCAAGAATATATATATGCATCAGAAAAGCCTGATTATTTTGTAAATTCATAGCTTACGGCGAGGAACATTATTAGTGTCTGAATAATGAGGGAGGAACTAGTTCAGATGAATTTAACAGATTATTGATTATTCGGAAAGCGTTGTGCAGTTGTCTGACTATAGCATTAATCAGAAAGTCTCTCAATTAGTATTAAAGGATGACTTTATGTAATTGTATGTCAGGCTGTTAATTATAAATCAGTTTTTTTTCTTTGGAGTTTCTGTCCCTGGGTGAATGTTGCTTGGCACTCGGAAAAATCGCACATCAAAGCCTCTCCGCAACCGGTGTTTATTGAGGAGGAGATACAATTAGCAGCGACTTCAAACAGCCTCCTGCTTGCTCAGATACTCTACTGTACTGTCAATGCTGTATATACTGATGAATCATAACAAATCCACACACAGCACGGCTCACACTAACATAAGGCTGAATTAGGCAGTTCATTTTGTCTTATCCGGGTCTAGTATGAGGAGTTGGTGCAGTACCCAGGCTCTGACGCCATGCCTGTGGGAGGCTACCGGGACGCCATGAGGTCACTTCCTCCGCATCACTACGGCCACACTGTGCCTGACTCCCTGAAACACCACCGGGACCAGATCTATGGGTGAGAGTCTGATTACTTTAACCATCTGTTTCCTCTCACGAAGCATGTACAAGCACTGCTTTCAAGTCCTTTTTATGATTTTTTTTAATTACGGCATCATACAAGTGATTTCGCTCAGAATAAAATCCATTATTAGACTAGATTTAAAAACTTTCATTTTTTCACACGAGGCCTATTTTTAGGTCAAAACAAAACGTGTATTTCTTTTTCTTTTTTGTTTGCTGATGAAGACAGGAAGCATTTTAGTGCAAGGACAGCAAAATGAATAGGTAAAGGTGTGTCATCTATCGATGTATTTTACTATTCAAGTGTTTCCGCTGGAATTTGTCAACTCACAAACCGACAAAATGTAGAATTTTCAGGCAAGCTGTTCTTCAACGGTATACTCAGTGTTTACGATTCGCGATTAAAAACTTCAAACGTCCTGGAAAGTCAGAAAGGTGAAGTGTGCCATTTTTGTACCACTTGCGCAACCAAATGGAAATATAGCTGTAAGCAGCCATTAGGGGGTCAAGTTAATTAATTAAATTCAAAAATCATGAATTAAAATCATAAAATATAGCATTTGATTTCATATACTTTATTGTATTTAGTGGCAATTTCATATTTTGTTCAGTTACAGCTGCACCAACAGCCACAGTCCCACCACTTTTTTTATGTGTCCACAGAGTGTGCCCATTAATTAGTGTCAGATTTGGTGAAAATATCTCATATTTGGTGAAAATATCTCATTTCGTTTAGGAGTTATAGGCATGTATATTTGGTGAAAATATCTCATATTTGGTAAAAATATCTCATTTCGTTTAGGAGTTATAGGCATGTATATTTGGTGAAAATATCTCATATTTGGTGAAAATATCTCATTTCGTTTTGGAGTTATAGGCATGTATATTCGGTGAAAATATCTCATATTTGGTGAAAATATCTCATATTTGGTAAAAATATCTCATTTCGTTTTGGAGTTATAGGCATGTATATTTGGTGAAAATATCTCATATTTGGTGAAAATATCTCTTATTTGGTGAAAATATCTCTTCGTTTAGGAGTTATAGGCATGTATATTTGGTGAAAATATCTCATATTTGGTGAAAATATCTCATATTTGGTGAAAATATCTTATTTCGTTTAGGAGTTATAGGCATGTATATTTGGTGAAAATATCTCATATTTGGTGAAAATATCTCATTTCGTTTTGGAGTTATAGGCATGTATATTTGGTGAAAATATCTCATATTTGGTGAAAATATCTCATATTTGGTGAAAATATCTCTTTTCGTTTAGGAGTTATAGGCATGTATATTTGGTGAAAATATCTCATATTTGGTGAAAATATCTCATTTCGTTTTGGAGTTATAGGCATGTATATTTGGTGAGAATATCTCATATTTGGTGAAAATATCTCATTTCGTTTTGGAGTTATAGGCATGTATATTTGGTGAAAATATCTCATTTCGTTTAGGAGTTATAGGCATGTATATTTGGTGAAAATATCTCATATTTGGTGAAAATATCTCTTTTCATTTGGGAGTTATAGGCATGTATATTTGGTGAATATATCTCTTTTCGTTTAGGAGTTATAGGCATGTATATTTGGTGAAAATATCTCTTCGTTTGGGAGTTATAGGCATGTATATTTGGTGAAAATATCTCATATTTGGTGAAAATATCTCATATTTGGTGAAAATATCTCATTTCGTTTGGGAGTTATAGGCATGTATATTTGGTGAAAATATCTCATATTTGGTGAAAATATCTCATTTCGTTTAGGAGTTATAGGCATGTATATTTGGTGAAAATATCTCATATTTGGTAAAAATATCTCATTTCGTTTAGGAGTTGTAGGCATGTATATTTGGTGAAAATATCTCATATTTGGTGAAAATAACTCATTTCGTTTAGGAGTTATAGGCATGTATATTTGGTGAAAATATCTCATATTTGGTGAAAATATCTCATTTCGTTTAGGACTTATAGGCATGTATATTTGGTGAATATATCTCTTTTCGTTTAGGAGTTATAGGCATGTATATTTGGTGAAAATATCTCTTCGTTTGGGAGTTATAGGCATGTATATTTGGTGAAAATATCTCATATTTGGTGAAAATATCTCATTTCGTTTAGGAGTTATAGGCATGTATATTTGGTGAAAATATCTCATATTTGGTGAAAATATCTCATTTCGTTTTGGAGTTATAGGCATGTATATTTGGTGAAAATATCTCATATTTGGTGAAAATATCTCATATTTGGTGAAAATATCTCATTTCGTTTGGGAGTTATAGGCATGTATATTTGGTGAAAATATCTCATATTTGGTGAAAATATCTCATTTCGTTTAGGAGTTATAGGCATGTATATTTGGTGAAAATATCTCATATTTGGTGAAAATAACTCATTTCGTTTAGGAGTTATAGGCATGTATATTTGGTGAAAATATCTCATATTTGGTGAAAATATCTCATTTCGTTTAGGACTTATAGGCATGTATATTTGGTGAAAATATCTCTTCGTTTGGGAGTTATAGGCATGTATATTTGGTGAAATATCTCATATTTGGTGAACATATCTCTTTTCGTTTAGGAGTTATAGGCATGTATATTTGGTGAAAATATCTCATATTTGGTGAACATATCTCTTTTCGTTTAGGAGTTATAGGCATGTATATTTGGTGAAAATATCTCATTTCATTTAGGAGTTATAGGCATGTATATTTGGTGAATATATCTCATATTTGGTGAAAATAACTCATTTCGTTTGGGAGTTATAGGCATGTATATTTGGTGAAAATATCTCATATTTGGTGAACATATCTCTTTTCGTTTAGGAGTTATAGGCATGTATATTTGGTGAAAATATCTCATATTTGGTGAAAATAACTCATTTCGTTTGGGAGTTATAGCCATGCATATTTGGTGAAAATATCTCATATTTGGTGAACATATCTCTTTTCGTTTAGGAGTTATAGGCATGTATATTTGGTGAAAATATCTCATTTCATTTAGGAGTTATAGGCATGTATATTTGGTGAATATATCTCTTTTCGTTTAGGAGTTATAGGCATGTATATTTGGTGAAAATATCTCATATTTGGTGAACATATCTCTTTTCGTTTAGGAGTTATAGGCATGTATATTTGGTGAAAATATCTCATATTTGGTGAAAATAACTCATTTCGTTTGGGAGTTATAGGCATGTATATTTGGTGAAAATATCTCATATTTGGTGAACATATCTCTTTTCGTTTAGGAGTTATAGGCATGTATATTTGGTGAAAATATCTCATTTCGTTTAGGAGTTATAGGCATGTATATTTGGTGAAAATATCTCTTCGTTTGGGAGTTATAGGCATGTATATTTGGTGAAAATATCTCATATTTGGTGAAAATATCTCATATTTGGTGAAAATATCTCATTTCGTTTGGGAGTTATAGGCATGTATATTTGGTGAAAATATCTCATATTTGGTGAAAATATCTCATATTTGGTGAAAATATCTCATTTCGTTTAGGAGTTATAGCCATGTATATTTGGTGAAAATATATCATACTTGGTTAAAATATCTCATTTCGTTTAGGAGTTATAGCCATGTATATTTGGTGAAAATATATCATACTTGGTTAAATATCTCATATTTGGTGAAAATATCTCATATTTGGTGAAAATATCTCATTTCGTTTAGGAGTTATAGGCATGTATATTTGGTGAAAATATATAATACTTGGTTAAATATCTCATATTTGGTGAAAATATCTCATTTCGTTTGGGAGTTATAGCCATGTATATTTGGTGAAAATATATCATACTTGGTTAAAATATCTCATTTCGTTTAGGAGTTATAGCCATGTATATTTGGTGAAAATATATCATACTTGGTTAAATATCTCATATTTGGTGAAAATATCTCATTTCGTTTAGGAGTTATAGCCATGTATATTTGGTGAAAATATATCATACTTGGTTAAATATCTCATATTTGGTGAAAATATCTCATATTTGGTGAAAATAACTCATTTCGTTTAGGAGTTATAGGCATGTATATTTGGTGAAAATATCTCATATTTGGTGAAAATATCTCATTTCGTTTGGGAGTTATAGGCATGTATATTTGGTGAAAATATCTCATATTTGGTGAAAATAACTCATTTCGTTTAGGAGTTATAGGCATGTATATTTGGTGAAAATATCTCATATTTGGTGAAAATATCTCATTTCGTTTGGGAGTTATAGGCATGTATATTTGGTGAAAATATCTCATATTTGGTGAAAATAACTCATTTCGTTTAGGAGTTATAGCCATGCATATTTGGTGAAAATATCTCATATTTGGTGAAAATAACTCATTTCGTTTAGGAGTTATAGGCATGTATATTTGGTGAAAATATCTCATATTTGGTGAAAATATCTCATTTCGTTTAGGAGTTATAGCCATGCATATTTGGTGAAAATATCTCATATTTGGTGAAAATATCTCATATTTGGTGAAAATATCTCATTTCGTTTAGGAGTTATAGCCATGCATATTTGGTGAAAATATATCATATTTGGTTAAATATCTCATATTTGGTGAAAATATCTCATATTTGGTGAAAATATCTCTTTTCGTTTAGGAGTTATAGGCATGTATATTTGGTGAAAATATCTCATATTTGGTGAAAATATCTCTTTTCGTTTGGGAGTTATAGGCATGTATATTTGGTGAAATTATCTCATATTTGGTGAAAATATCTCATTTCATTTAGGAGTTATAGGCATGTATATTTGGTGAAAATATCTCTTTTTGTTTGGGAGTTATAGGCATGTATATTTGGTGAAAATATCTCATATTTGGTGAAAATATCTCTTTTCGTTTGGGAGTTATAGGCATGTATATTTGGTGAAAATATCTCATATTTGGTGAAAATATCTCTTTTCGTTTGGGAGTTATAGGCATGTATATTTGGTGAAAATATCTCATATTTGGTGAAAATATCTCTTTTCGTTTAGGAGTTATAGGCATGTATATGTATGAGTACATAAATGACTCATGCACGACTTTGCACTTTTTTGCCACTTACTATCAAAATTTTGGCATTTGGGCTTTAACATATAGCCAACAACCTATGTTTTCATAAGTCAACCTTCCTATGGAGGTTTCAGGAATCTAAGGGGACGACTGCCTTGAAAATAAGACCACATGAAAAGTTATGAGCATTGGAATATTTGATTGTGTGTCTGGAAACTTCTCTGGCTCCTTCAGGGCATCGTGCTGATGATGCATAATGAGTTTCGTATTGAAACTCTAACATGTTAAAAAAATGCAGTATTTTGCAACAAAATTCTAAATTTCCAACGCTCAAAAGTGTTTATCATTCAACTCGGCATGCTGCCCTGAATCTTACAAGACCAGCTTTATCATTTCTGACCACACGGTTAAAAGTTATAAGCAATTTTTGCTATCTCCGGACCAGTAGGTGGCACTGTCCCGAAACGCATCATGAAGGCTCAGGTCATAATTAAGATGACATGTGCCAAGTTTGATCTGAATACGCTAAACATATAGCCTCGCATCCAATTTGGCATGCTCATCTTCGAGTTTGTTTGCGTGTTATTTGAGAAGAGTTTTGTTTATCATAAAGCTTTTGAAAACTTTTTTGCCAGAAGATTATCTCATTTGATTTTCATGAAAATTGCAGCAAGCATCTAGGAGAAGTAAAGTTTCATGACGGAAAATAGGGTGCGTATCGAATCACACTGAGCAAAGGAATCAAAGTGAAATCTGGACAAGTGGTGGCGCTAGAGAGTTTGATCTAGAGACACCAAATTTGCAGTAGTTAATGTTGGGACTGTCCTCTATCAGTGTGCCAAATTTCCTAAAGTGGTTCTATGGGCTGCCATAGACTTCCAGAGCGAAAGAAGAATAATAAGAACGTTGACGGATACAACCTTCGGTTCTTGGCCAATAATTACCGTTTTCAGACAGGTTTCCAAACACTCACATTGGTCAGACAAACAGATAGTCCAAACTAACGCCAACCTACAAATAGTTTATTTATCGTCGTCTATCCACATTAATCTGAGATAGGAGAAAGGATGTAATATCAAAGCATTTACATCGTGGTGGCATGGTAATTTGTGCTCATCACATTAAATCAATCATTCATTGGCAGCATCAGCTGTGTTGTCTTACTTGGAGCATATGTGTGTCGATTTGCAGTCATCCGCTGTTTCCACTCCTGGCTCTGGTATTTGAAAAGTGTGAACTTGCCACTTGCTCACCACGAGACTCCACCTCCATGTCAAGCTCCGCCCACCTCCACGGCATGACCAATCACAGCGACGTCTGCTCCTCGGAATCGTTCAACGATGATATCGCAGCCTTTGCCAAACAAGTGAGTAACACGAGCCAATCGCACATGAGAAGACCGGAAATATTCTGGTCACGTTGCGTGTTTCATTTCATGACTTTTAAATGAGTTCAGGAAGTAGAATTAAATGAACAAAAATGTAAAGAAATTCATGCAACTGTAATTTTTAAACTAAAAAAGAAAAGATTGTCAAGACAAACTTTTAATTCTGACTTGTTTTGAATAAAAAATATTTTGATTTCAGAAAGCATCAAAGCCGGTACTTATTGATTTTTTTTTTTTCTGTTATGTTAATTATTTTAGATTCGATCAGAGAAACCCATCTTTTCATCAAATCCAGAACTGGATAATCTGGTAAGATGTACATAAGCTTTAAAAAATAAATGAATGGCTGTAAGCATTTTTAACCATATGATCTCTTTACACAGATGATCCAGGCCATTCAAGTTCTACGGTTTCATCTATTAGAGCTAGAAAAGGTATGTTTTGCTCGCTTATTACATGATGAGTGTTTTTAAACATTAAAATCCCCCTGCAGTCCAAAAGTTCATCCCTTAAAACTCTCTCTTCAATCACCAAAATGGCATATTTAAACGTTTTTCCTGTGAAAAAAATATTTTCATTCCTTAAAATAGCTTGAATGTAACTCTACACCCTTGCCTCATTTAATATACGCGAATCTATGAATATGCTAATTAGCCCCGCCTGCTTCAGAGTGATTGGTTACAAGGTAGTTTGAGACGTTTTCAAACCGTTTTAGTAAGAATTCAATTGTTCATATCAAGAATTCATTTCTTTCTAGTTGAAATTCCAGTTTCACACATCAGGAATACAATTCTTACTAGTAAAAATGTTCATTTCTGATATCATGAATGTGATTGTTACTAGTAAGAAAGCCGTTATAGATATCAGAAATGATATTGATATCAGGAATTTATTTTCAGATATCAGAAATGATTTTTACTAGTAGAAATTCAATTGTTGATATCAAGAATAGACATTTGCACTAGTAACAATGTAATTGTTGATATCAGAAATGAACATTTTTACTAGTAAGAATTGTATTCCTGATAAGTGAAACTGGAATTTCAACAAGTAAGAAATGAATTCTTGATATCAACAATTGAATTTGAATGGAAGCCTATGGCGAGATTTCACTAGTAAAAATACAATTACAGATATCAACAATTATAGTTTATACTAGTGGAAATGGAATTGTTGATATCAAGAATTAACATTTTAACTAGTGAAAAGTTCATAAGTTCATATTCTAAAAATGAATTAAAGTCAAAACGGTTTGCATGTTTTGAAACCAAGCTCGTTTTCGCAGATGGACGTCTCTTCTCTGTACCCTCAGCTTTTATTGTATATGAAAAAGCAGCATAAACTTGGATTCTGAAATCTGACATCTTGACTTTTCTCTGATAGGTTCATGACCTCTGTGATAATTTCTGCCATCGGTATATCACGTGTCTCAAGGGCAAGATGCCCACTGATTTGGTGCTGGAGGACCGGGAGGGGGGATCCAAATCTGACATGGAAGATTTCACTGGTTCTTGCACCAATCTGTCAGAACAGGTGAGTCAGAAGACAAAGGGATCTACTCGATTCAAAGTCTCTTTCAAGGAAAGTCTGTCATCCAAGACCGAGTCCTGTTTATCTGAACTGGAGAATGTTGAAATCAGATTGGACCAGCCAATGCGCATTTACCGTCATAAGCGCGTCTCAGAACACTGACCATTTCTATAGAGTGCAAAATTCGGGTTCCGGAAGTAAAAACTCCAGTATTTTCTCCATAGGGAAATTCATTTTGAACCTATAAACATTTAAAGACAGACGTACTGTGAGGCTGTTAATTGATTATATTTGGTTCTGCTGAAGCCGTCAGCCCGCATTATTTTAACCTATTATTAAATGAATCGTGTTTAACATTGGAATTCCAATGTGGTAGTCGTGATACCATGACTAAAGTGCCCTTGAGCAAGACACCTAACCCCTAATTGCTCCCCTTGTAAGTCGCTTTGGATAAAAGCGTCTGCTAAATGATGAAAAAATGTTAAAAAAAAAAAATTCCTGGTGAAAAACTACATTACCCATGATGCTGTAGATATAATTACACCAATCAGAGAGCTGAAAAAGCAACACACTCCAAAATATGTCTTTAGCTCCGCCCACTCCCATGAAGCACGGCATCTAGTCGATCTGCATATTCTTGCAATAAACCTAATCTATGTTTTTATACATATAATCATGTTTTATGTTTCACCGTCGTTTTATGCCGTTTGCAATGCTTCATGGGATTGTAGTTCTTTCCCTCACTAAAGCTGTCAAGTACACAGTCTTGTACCAATTTCCAAAAACTTTTTGTTGTGTTTCACCTCGCAGCTGATTGGCTTGATTAAACTCTTAAACGAAGACTATTTTAAAATCCCTGTGGGAAAAATGTGCTGCTGAAAAAGGGGGCGGGCTCTGTTGTCCTCTATATCAACTTTCAGTCAGAGTTTTGCTCTTTTATTTGTAGACTTGGGCGTCTGTCGTTGCTACGCAACCATGAACTGCGCTCTCCACAGCGATGAGGAAGTTTCAGCAAGATAAATTGATTTTTAGCCCTTGCATTATCTTTACCACAAAATCTATTTATAGAAATGAGATATAACAAGTTACATCTCTACAGCTCTGATCAGCTGAGCTTTTGATGTTTTGTTACGGTAAGGCCGAAGCTGATTGGGTGGTTCTTGTCACATGACCTGCTTGCAGTATTCTGAAAAGTTGAGAATTTTTCATCTCGCTGCACCTGGATAAAGCACCACATGCGCGTCACTTCCATCACGAGCACGCCTGCCGCACGCCTACATTTGAAATAACGAATTTCTCGGGGCGCGTAAACAGCGCGCAGAATGCCCACTGCCAATAGAAAACAATTCAAAAAAGGCGCCTCTCACTGCAAAAAACGCCGTATTGCTTCTTGCACTTTCTCCCATTCAGTGCCATTTTTAGACATCTAAAATCTTTGTTTGCTTCCTCTTATTGGGTGTGTGTGTGTGTGTGTCTCCTGAACTAGAATCAGTCCTGGTTGCGGGACCCAGATGACTGTGTGTCGACCCCCTCGGGCACCCCCAGCGCCTCCTGCGGCCTCACCTCACACAGCGCAGAGAACTGCAGCGATGCCGGTACCCATCATTTTACACACAATCAAGTACTGTTTATACTGCGTACTGTTTTATAACAATCTTTTGTGAATTGTGTTGCATTGCTCTGTTCAATGATTGGCGTCCTGTTACCAGTCCAACCTAACTCGATGTTTCATTGCGCTCGTGTGTTGTCAGGCGATGGGTTGGATGGAAGCGTGGCGTCGCCCAGCACAGGAGAAGAAGATGAAACAGACAGAGACAGACGAAACAACAAGAAAAGAGGAATCTTTCCCAAAGTTGCGACGAACATCATGAGAGCATGGCTCTTTCAGCACCTGTCGGTAAGATGGAAAACCCATTCATTTACAGTTAAAAACATTTATAGAGAAAAACACAGGTTCGGAATGACACGAGGTAGGCCTGCGCAATTTATCACGATGAAATCGCACGTGATTATTTAATGCGCAGCTTGTCAGAGCTGTACTGTGATCAGTAGTAAAAGCTTCATCTGAAAGCCAGAGGGGGCGCTGTTGTGCAGGAACTCAATATACGTCCTGCAGCAGAAGATTGAAATTGATTAAACATGACTAATAAACACACGAATCACATCAGAAGACGCTAAACTGTCGTTATGAAGTGAGTTTGGAGTAAAAACGAGTTATTAATGTTGTCGTTTGTTGTATAAGATCTCTGGAAGGATGTTTGACACGCGTTGCTTTTTCAATTGTGCATTGTAAGCGACTCAAACTCGCAGTGCTTTCAGATCGACATTTGGAGCCGTAAAAATAATCGATTCAAGTTCATATCGTGCAGCCCTAACATGAGGAAAATATGAAGTAAATAACAGTGAACTCTTTTCCAATTAAAGATTTATTGTGATAATAACAATAAATGTAGTAAGTAGGGGTGTGACGGTACACGTATTCGTTCCGAACAGTCACGGTTGTGTGCATAAAGTCAGACGACGAATACAGTCAGTCACAGGCGATCCACACTCCAATCCAGAGAGGGGCGCGCGAGGTAATGCAACGCTGTTTGCTAACCGCCACAACAGGAACAAGAGCGATGGACCAACTTAAAACAAAGAGCTGTGTCCGAAACCGCTCCCTATCCACTAGTGAACGACTTCATTCCCTACTACTTTATACCCACAATTCTCTCTGATTTGAAGAAGCACTATTTCCCAAAATCCAATGCGGAGAGGACTGAGAGCGCGTGTTATTATTATTATTATTATTAATCATTACTTGAATGAAACCTACTTAAATATAGAGAGATATATTATTATATAGATGAATTTTAAAAATGAAATGATATTAATAAGAAAAAAAAAGATTATTTTTATTATTAAAAGATATTATGTAGGCAATTTAATGTTGCTTAATGTTAAAAAGGTGTTTTGATCATTTGTGGGATTGTTGTTAACTCAAGAGATGATCATTTATTGGATGATATTAAAAATATTCGTTAATCATCCGTGGCGTTTTCATGCTAATGTAATCATAACTGTCGCCTGAGGAGGGCGCTCAACGACACGTCATCTGTGAGCGGGAGAGTTTCGAACAAACTATAAAAATAACTATTAAAAATAATAAACGCATGAAATAATTTACACTTGTTAGTGTGTGTTGTAGTTATTTTATAGTATTTAATGATTATGAACACATTAATCTTGACAAGCCAATTATACAATTGATTGTATAATCGATTGACAATTACAAAATGAACTCATTATGATTCTTATTGTTATTCACATTATTTAATAGCGCAAGTATATACGCGAATTCACTCACTTCATTTCGTTCACTCCTTGCCGATAAAGTGCACTCAAATGCAAATAGGGATTAGTGAATGAATAAAAGGTTTGGAAATGGTGCAACAGAAATAGGCGACTTTATTGACCGTCTCAAGTTAATATCTGTGAATTTATGAGCTCTTCCACGGTTAATATTGCATAGTTGAACGCAGCTGAAATGAGCATATGGTAAAAATCAACATATGGTAATTGCATCTGTAATTACAAATGGTAGTTACTAAAAATAACAAGAATAAAATTAATAATGCAGGTAACAAAGAGACTTGACTGTAACCAATAAAAATCGAGAAACATATTTATATTTAAATGCATTTTTATATTTATTTTAAATGATTATTTCATTACTTTACATTGTTGCAAATATATTTGTCAATGAATAGATTGAAGATTTACCAAGTATGCATCAATCATTCTTAGAATGGCACAAATTCAAAAATTAATGCATTAGTTTACTTGTTACTTTCAAAAAGTAATCCGAGTATGTGAATAAGTTACCCCAGCACCGCCTGTAACGATGCAGCCGCTCACACTAACCTAGGCTTAATTGCATTACAAACCCTTTTGTCCTTTCTCAGCATCCGTACCCGTCTGAAGAACAGAAGAAACAGCTCTCCCAAGACACGGGTCTCACCATACTGCAGGTCAACAACTGGTTAGTAATCACTCTCTTTTACTAATTATCAACCTCTCTCTCTCAACCTTATTTTGGCAAAGGTACAAATGTGATTTATAATATAAATGGTTGTTTTTTTTTTGTATTTTACATTTTTGTTCCGCATTTTTATCTGCTGTAAAATGTATTCGAACACTCTACTTTTATTAACGTTAAACGTCGTCATGGTTCTCTGGGCAGCTATTGTTGCATTTATCAAAATCATTTGTAATTTGCACTCAGGTTTATAAATGCCAGACGCAGAATAGTCCAGCCAATGATTGACCAATCAAATCGTTCAGGTAAAATTACGTTATTCTGCGTTTGTGTGTCTATGGCTTGTTTTACATTCTGATTGTATAGGAAATGAACATTTGTGGCGCTCTGCACTGAATAACACATATTTGTGTGTGTGTGTGTGTTTTTAGGCCAGAGTGCTCCATACAGTCCGGAGGGAGCGGCTCTAGGAGGATATGGGTTAGATGCTCAGTCTCATTTAGGTCTTAGGACAGCAGGTGAGAGCCGTTTCTGTAAACCAATCAGTATATCTCACTTTTTAAGGAAACATCACCACCAAAATCATTCCTCTGAGAACATTTTATCTAGCCGTAGTTAAAGGGGAGCTATAATGCCTCTGTACACAAGATGTTTTCACAGATTCTCTGGTGTCTCCAGAATGCGTGTGTGAAGTTTCAGCTCAAAAAAGATCATTTATTATCGCTTGTCAAATTAGCACCTATTTGGGTGTGAGGAGCAAAAACAGGCCGTTTTTGTGCGTGTCCCTTTAAATGCAAATGAGCTGCTGCTCCAGAAGAGGGCGGAGCTTTAACCGCTCAACAACAACAAAGCTGGAGAATCTCACGCAGACAAAATGAGGAAAGTGTTCAAACTGATGGAGAGACTCAGGAAGACGTGTCTGAACGGTTAGTGGATAAATTGATGCAGTTGCTGTGGAGTTGATCGACTCGTCGCTAGCGTGTGTCGTCACGTTCATCTTTTTTCCTCGAATCGACCCTCGTTTGTGAAGCGGTCCGGCGTAAAATGACGGCATCAACAACACTCGACTACAACAACTCTAAAGCAGCCCAACATGGCCACGCCCCCTTTGTTGTGTGTTCTCAGGGGCGGGGTTTATGTAAATTTCGGGGTTTGTGATGTCACCAACCCAGGAAGAAGCTCGTTGTAGTCCCTACCAGTAGTTTGTTGTAGTCCTTAAAAAGTGCTTTCTGCAAAAGAAAAGATCTCCTCTGCATTGAACTTTGAGCATCACAACTTCGTAACAAACAAAACTCAATCTACTCCATCTGTTTGGATAATTGTTCTGAATCCCATCCAAGTCTTTGACAAAAACCAGCTTTTTGTTCAAAATGTTGTTTTCCTGTGAAACTTGTCCACATTCAAGTGTTGAGAAAAAGGAATGCATGAAGCAAAACTAAATAAATGTTTTTAAAGGGGACCTATTACGCAGGGGCACATACAAGATGTCATTTAAATCTCTGCAGAATGTGTCTGTGAAATTACAGCTCAAAATACGTCACAGGTCATTTATTACAGACCCATTTCTGAGTGCAAGTAAAAAAAACATGCTGTTTTCATGAATGTGCCTTTAAATGCAAATGAGCTGCTGCTCCCCGCCCCCTTTCTCCGATCACAGCTCATGAAAGTTGATTATTTCCATGCTTTTTAAACTTCTGACACACGCACAGAAAACCGGAGTATTAAACTAACTTCTCTTTCACGTGTTTGTTGTGCTTAAACGCGCACAAGGTTGTCAAAAACGTTCACATAAACACAGTCGCACGTGTGTATTAGATCTGTGGCGCATTCCCTTCAAAACCGAAACGGATCCACTGTGTCTTCAGCGCTCTGATGTCGGGAGTAAACGGTTATGTTCAATCTTCCATCTGACAATAAAACACCTCAATCGCTTACGGGACATTCAGTTGCTTCGACATCGAGGCAGTGGGTGTGTCTATGCTAATACGGCAGAGTCTTGTGGGCGGGGCCTGTACAATGTGATGGTTTTATGGGGATTAAAAATTCTGTATGTTAATATCACCTTTGTAAGACTAGTCTGATGTTCCTGTTCTCAGTATTGGCTTTCTTTCTCTCTTGTCAGGACTTCAGGGAATGCCGTCCCTGCCCACAGATTACCCCGGGGCCCTTCTGCCCCAGCCGGGATACTCCCACGCCGGCCCATCCTTGCACCCCTACCCCGGCCCCCACACCGCCATGCTGCTCCATCCACCGCCCCACAGCCACCCCGCCGAACCCCTCATAGGACAAGGCCTTGACATTCACGCCCACTAACTGAGAGCGGAGCAGGGTGCGCTGAAAACGGGACGGAGGGTACACTGACTTCGCAGTACCAAACCTTCAGGGCATCACCGCAGTCCACACATACTGACTCTGAGAATGTCTTAAATGCACTGACCTGGCATCTTATAAATGTATCAAAATGTCCATTTTTTTGCACTCAGCTCCCATGTCGAATGCCTGACAGACTTGTTGCATTCCTTACATTCATTACTATCTGCTCTGCTCATGCCAACGCTCTGAATGCACTGGATCCAGTACATCTAACGGCTAGTTTTAATGCACATCGCAGCGTTTGACTGAATATACCCATGTCTTCCTATGGCCTTAGGGGTGAGCTGAAATCGCCCTTAATCCAACACGAAGGCCTTCATTGCCTTTCTTGCCTTGCCTCCGAAAACCCTCTTGAGGAGCACAAATGGAAATCCACTGCATATACCTCCTCAGTCAGGACCCGAGAAAAGCATATCAAAACGTCCTTATAACCTATAAACTGCTGAACACACTTAAAGGATTATTTCACTCCTGATCATTCACTCTCCTCCATGTCATCAAGATGCTCATGTCTTTCTTTCTTCATTGAGGAAATCATTCCAGGATTGTTCTCCATATAGTGGACTTCAATGGGGTTCAACGGGTCCGAATGTCAGTTTCAGTGCAGCTTCAAAGACTCTACATGATCCAGACGAGGATTAAGAGTCTGATCTAGAGAAACCATCGCACATTTTATTAAAAAAATTATAAATTACATACTTTTTAATCACAAATGCTCGTCTTGCGCTGCTCTGCGATGCTCCACACATCACGTCATCATGTTGGAAAGGTCACGTGACGTAGGAGGTGTTTACAAAGTGAAGACTAAGTTAAACAGCCTTTACAAAAACAGGTAAAACAACGACGTCAAACAATTTTGAAGTTGTAGGAATAAATGAGATGAGACCAACGTCACGTGACCTTTCCAACATGATGACGTGATGTGTGGAGCATCACAGAGCAGCGCAAGACCAGCATTTGTGGTTAAAAAGTATATTTTAGTATAAAATGTGCGACGGTTTCTCTAGATCAGACTCTTAATCCTCGTCTGGATCATGTAGAGTCTTTGAAGCTGCACTGAAACTGACATTTGGACCCGTTGAACCCCATTGAAGTCCACTATGTGGAGAAAAATCCTGGAATGATTTCCTCAAAAACCTTCATTTCTTTTCCACCGAAGAAAGAAAGACATGAACATCTTGATGACATGGAGGAGAGTGAATGATCAGGACATTCCTTTAATAAAATGTAGGGGTGAAGCTCATGAAACATGACCAAGGTCTCATTTCACCCCAAAATCAAAAAAAAAAAAAAAACGATTTTGCACAAAAAAATCCTATTTAGACACATAATTAAGTATGATTTTTCAAAGTTATATTATTTTCAAAACAATTAATCATTGATTTTCTTGGAATTCATTTCTTTTGATTTGGGGGGTGAAACTTGCGGACCCTGAAAAGGGACATGGTGAAGGAAGAAAATAGGAGATAGGAGGAAACATTATGTGTAGATGTTTTTGCTTTCTCTCACAAAGTACAAAAGTTTCAACGAGAGTGATTGCAAAAGCATAATTTCTCATGTTTTCCCCATCACAACAGTATGTCCCTTTAGGGGCTCTGTAGTAACAGATTTTGACATGTTCTTGAGAGCTTGTGTCAGATTTACCTGTAGAAAGTCAGCCAAGGGTCTTTGTCTTCCCAGCTGAGGGCCGTCATGTACATTTCTCTCAGTTCTTCTCTTAACAAGTCAGTCTCATTTCTAGTGCTACACATTATTTAATAAAAAATGTATGTTCATTTTGTTTGTATTTATCCTTGGCTACTCCAAACCGTTAAAGTTACAATAATCCGAGTGCCACGTTTGTTTTTTTTTTTTGGAATATCTGGATTTGATAAAGAAATGAATATGTTCTTCAGTTATTTGAAGTTTTGTGAATGTTTACCTGCTGAGGTCCCGACAGGCACGTTTTTGGTTTGCTCTAAAGGACCTGACTCGCATCTCCATCAGTATTCCATCCCTTTTATCACATGATACAAATGGATACAATAATTTCTGACTCTACTTTTTGGAGATTTGTTGGAAAGCAATGGATCTTGGAAACCTTTTTTGTCATTCTCTTGTCTGCATTAAAACATTCTGTGACTGTTGTTGATGTGTTTATGATGATATGGCATAAGGTGTTTATATCATTATATCAACAAAACATTACATTTGGCCTTTTCGAAGTTTAAAGAGGAATTTAAGGGTTAGTTCACCCAAAAATGAAATTTCTGTCATTAATTCCTCTTCCTCATATTGTTCTACATCTTCAGAACACAATATGTTTGATGAAGTCCGATGGTTCAGTGAGTCTCTACTGACAGCAAGATAATGTCCAGAAAGATACTAAAACATATTTAAAACAGGTCATGTGACTACAGTGGTTCAACCTTAATATTATAAAGTGACGAGAATACTTTTTGTGCGCTAAAAAAAACAACTTTTCAACAATATCTAGTGATGGACGATTTCAAAACACTGATTCATGAAGCTTTATGACTCTCTTGTTTCGAATCAGTGATTCGGTTCGCGTATCAAACTGCCAAAATCAAGTGAACCATTGAAATTGCGAATCACGTATGACGCAACGAAGCCTCGTTCACTGAAATCACGTGACTTTGGCGCTCCGAACCACTGATTCGATTCAAAAGATTCGTAAAGCTTCATGAATCAGTGTTTTGAAATCGTCCGTCACTAGATATTGTTGAAAAGTTGTTAGTTACACACATTCTCGTCACTTTATAACATTAAGGTTGAACCACTGTAGTCACATGACCTGTTTTAAATATGTTTTAGTGTCTTTATGGTCATTGAAAGTGTTCATTGTCTTGCTGTCAATAGAGACTCACTGAATTTCATCAAAATTTGTGTTCTGAAGATGAACGAAGGTATAGAACGACATGAGGGAGAGGAATTCATAACAGAGTTATCATTTTTGGGTGAACTAACACTTTAAAGTCAATTTAACTCATAGCTAATGGATATTTAATTAGATACATTTTCAAGCCCATATTTAAAGAGCACAAACAAACCCAAAGGGAAAAGTTATACATTAATTATACAACCGTTTAAGTGTCTGAATTGAACACTGAAAAAAAAGAGGACATTTGAACTAATTCAATAAAATCACTGCTGCTTATTACTTCTTTTTTGGCATTTTGGGGGAAGTTTGTATCTCTTTGTTTGAATGGTGTCAAAGAACTGCAGACAAAATATAAAAATAAAGAAAAGTTTCTACTCATTACTTTCCTTGTAATCACAAACCTCTGCCGGAGTGTTTTACACGCTTCACCGGTTTTCCGGCTCCACGTCCACCCCCCACACATGCCAGCAAGCCTTGTGTGATAGATTCAGCCCTCAGCAGGGGTCAGAGTTCACTCGAGGGTTAACAGGACGAGGCCTATCTCTCTGACCCCTTAAGGTCACCCCAGTCCCTTCACTTTAATTTCTTTTCCTGATTTTTTTTGACCATCCATTAGCTTTTGTTCTCCTTTTCATTACGGGTTCAAGCTCGTAGCTCTGAAACTCTATTGTAATTGTTAAAATATCCCAGGACCATCATTTTCCCCTAAAAGTGTTCGGCCAGATCGAACCGTAAGTCGTAGAGACTTGAAACTTTGAGGGCTGGTAGTACTCACACCGTCTACAACGTCACCAATGCTCGGCCCGATCGGCCTGACGGGGGCGCTACAGCGCTCAAAAGAACGAAATCACGTATGACTCCTGAACCGTTAGATGTTGGCTCAAGTGTCTTATATCGCTATAAATCAAAACTTTTACCAGCTATTCCTAGGTTTTTGGCAGTTTTTGGAAAATATGAAAAATACATAAAGAAGTTTAATCAATAAATAGCGTCTAGTGTGTGTTTAATGTGTCGCTCCTCGATCATCTCTTCATACTAGTTCATTTATAGCATCAAATAAACATGAATGAACATCAGAAGGAATGTTGTTTCAAGACGTGATTCAAGTTCACCAACGTTCATCTACTAACTCCCCTGACCGCTTTGATGGGCAAAATGGAGAATTCGGGGGTATTATTGGTCAGATCGCCTGTCAATCAAACTCCCAGCGAAGGGTCGATTCTGTTTTTTTGTCTAAGAATGAAGAGATTTAAACTCAGATTAAACTCAGTCAAAATTGTCAGATATAAACTCTAAATTAACTTGTTTTTATTCTTTTATTCTTCCTCGGACATGTTCTGCCACCAGATAGGCTCCGCCCACAAAAATCTATCATTTTTGACCAAACATACAAATCTGTGTTAGAGAATTGTTTTTTAGGAATGTTTCTTGGATTTTATGAGAAATCAACGCAGCGATGATGATTAACAAAAGTATTATCTTACATTGTACCACTCACTAAAATATGTTGAGTTAAAAATAACCCAACAAATAACCTAAATATGGGTTAACATAGCACCTTCCCAACTGTGGGTTATTTTAACCCAATGGTTGGGTTAAAAATAACCCAACTATGGGTTAACATAGCACCTTCCCAACTGTGGGTTATTTTTAACCCAATCGTTGGGTTAAAAGTCAGTTGGGTTAAAAATAACCCAACTATGGGTTAACATAGCACCTTCCCAACTGTGGGTTATTTTTAACCCAATGGTTGGGTTAAAAGCCAGTTGGGTTAAAAATAACCCAACTATGGGTTAGCATAGCACCTTCCCAACTGTGAGTTATTTTTAACCCAATGGTTGGGTTAAAAGTCAGTTGGGTTAAAAATAACCCAACAAATAACCTAAATATGGGTTAACATAGCACCTTCCCAACTGTGGGTTATTTTTAACCCAATCGTTGGGTTAAAAGTCAGTTGGGTTAACATAGCACCTTCCCAACTGTGGGTTATTTTTAACCCAATGGTTGGGTTAAAAGCCAGTTGGGTTAGAAATAACCCAACTATGGGTTAACTATTTACTTTTAGACATGAAATTATTTTACTATATAAAATATACTTTGTTTTCAAGATTGTTTATTTGTATAAAATACGTTTTAACAAATATATTTTATATTACAAACCAAATATTGTGGAGTCATTTAATGTAATTATACACAATACATATCCAATTCAAAATACAAGTGTGCATTCATCAATTCAAAACCCACACAACCATGTACAGAGTAAACTAAACATAAAATGTATACAGAACACAAAAATTCAGAATGAACACTATATTTAAACCTACACAAAAACTGTGCAGCAATGTGTTGAAGATAATACCCTCTTAATACACTAGTCCATGTTTGAAGTGAATGGGAGCAGAAGGCTTTGAACAATAATTCATAGATGTAAAATAAATTAATACATAAATATACATGCATAGATTAAAATAAGATCTTCTGTTCAACTCCACAATGAAAATGATCAAAAGAAAATAAAAAGAACTTGTGAGTTCTGTTTGTCCTGAAGCATCAAGTCATGTGGATTCTGGCTCGTCTCACTGCTCAGGTGATGCAGTCTTGAATATTTAGAGCTGGTAATGAGTGATCACTATTGTCATATACCGTGGTTTTTATGTAGATGGTGCACAGTCAAGCAGCTCCACTTTATAATTACACATCCCTGTTCACAGCACAATCTCAGCAAAATTGTCGCGAACAAGCCGCTGAGATGATGCATGCACGTGGGCCTGCGACACAAGAGAAGTGTGAAAGTGTGTGAGAGAAATCCAGGCAGGTTGTTAATGATCCATCCGTTAGTTTAATGTAGAGAATAATTGGTTTGAAAGTGCTGGGGTGCGTTTTGCCACTGGCGCGTCTCTATTTATCTCCATTAACTGCAGCGTCTTCATTAGAGCTCACACTCCTTACACAGCTGTCAATCAAAGCATCACAACTTCAGAATGTGTGTATGAAAGCCAGTACCACTTTGTTGCTATGTTTAGCCTTTAATACCTCAGGCGTTAACCATCTTCAGTGACGCACAGCGTAATACTGGATATCCAATTTATTCCCGGTTGCTGGACAGTTCTGAACTGTTCTTTAGTTTATGGCAAAAAAAGATGCCGAAACAGGTTAAACTTACTGTAACATTTAAATGCCACATGCCTGAATATTTAACGGGGCTTGTAATCTGGTTCCTGTTTATATTATTACGCAATGCATGTTTCTTGTAATACATTACTTTACTTGTTAGATCAAAAAGTAATCTGATTACATTTTTCATCATTTAGCAGACGTTTTTATCCAAAGCGAATTACAATGGGGTTGGTGTCTTGCTCAAGGGCACTTTAGTCATGGTATCGAAGGTGGAGAGAGTGCTGTTCATTCACAATCCCCACCTTCAATTCCTGCCGGCATGGGAATCGAACCAACAACCTTCAGGTTACAAGTCCTCACCACTAGGCCACGACTACATTACATTACATTACAAGTAACATTATGCATGTCACTTGTAATGTGTTATCTTACTCCTTACATCAAACAGTAATCTGATTATTTTATGCATGTTACTTGTAATGTTATTTTACTCGCAACATCAAACAGTAATCTGATTACTTTATGCACGTTACTTGTAATGTGTTATCTTACTCCTTACATCAAACAGTAATCTGATTATTTTATGCATGTTACTTGTAATGTTATTTTACTCGCAACATCAAACAGTAATCTGATTACTTTATGCATGTTACTTGTAATGTGTTATCTTACTCCTTACATCAAACAGTAATCTGATTACTTTATGCACGTTACTTGTAATGTGTTATCTTACTCCTTACATCAAACAGTAATCTGATTATTTTATGCATGTTACTTGTAATGTTATTTTACTCGCAACATCAAACAGTAATCTGATTACTTTATGCATGTTACTTGTAATGTGTTATCTTACTCCTTACATCAAACAGTAATCTGATTACTTTATGCACGTTACTTGTAATGTGTTATCTTACTCCTTACATCAAACAGTAATCTGATTATTTTATGCATGTTACTTGTAATGTTATTTTACTCGCAACATCAAACAGTAATCTGATTACTTTATGCACGTTACTTGTAATGTGTTATCTTACTCCTTACATCAAACAGTAATCTGATTACTTTATGCACGTTACTTGTAATGTGTTATCTTACTCCTTACATCAAACAGTAATCTGATTATTTTATGCATGTTACTTGTAATGTTATTTTACTCGCAACATCAAACAGTAATCTGATTACTTTATGCATGTTACTTGTAATGTGTTATCTTACTCCTTACATCAAACAGTAATCTGATTACTTTATGCACGTTACTTGTAATGTGTTATCTTACTCCTTACATCAAACAGTAATCTGATTATATTATGCATGTTACTTGTAATGTGTTATCTTACTCCTTACATCAAACAGTAATCTGATTACTTTATGCACGTTACTTGTAATGTGTTATCTTACTCCTTACATCAAACAGTAATCTGATTATATTATGCATGTTACTTGTAATGTGTTATCTTACTCCTTACATCAAACAGTAATTTGATTACATTATGCATGTTACTTGTAATGTGTTATCTTACTCCTTACATCAAACAGTAATCTGATTACTTTATGCATGTTACTTGTAATGTTATTTTACTCGCAACATCAAAAAGTAATCTGATTACGTTATGCATGTTACTTGTAATGCGTTACTTTACTCCTTATATCAAAACATAATTTAATTACGTAATGCATGTTACTACTTATACTGCGTCACTAATGAGTTACTTTACACCTTACATCAAAAAGTAATCTGATTACATTACATTTAAATGCCACATGCCTGAATATTTAACGGGGCTTGTAATCTGGTTCCTGTTTATATTATTTTATAAACAAGCCATTTTAAGAATGTAACAGTTGCGTGTTAGTGTGCACTTTCACAATACACTGCCAACTGATATGAACATGTTAAGAGGAATGTGAATTATTACAGTCTTGTTTTTGCTCTGCCAAATTGTATGGTATATGTACATATGATGAACACGTCTAGGCCGATTATGTGCTGTCTGTTCAAGAAACATGAAAATTCATTCAAAAATTCAAAATATGCTGCAGTCTGCAAACCAAAATACTGCATTTGTTTACCCTGTGGACATAAATAACAAAGAGCCTTTTCCAAACAATGTTTGAACAACACAATAAGTGTCAAAAACCTTGGTGTTTTTGGTAAAAACTAATGAAAACATGTATAATAGCTCCCCCTAGTGGTCACATAGCAGGCCTGGATACGTGTCCTGCAGAACCATCAGCCCTGCACATTTTGTGTCTCCTTGTATCTGGCACACCCATTTCAGGTCTTGCACTCTTTACTAATGAGCTCATGAGTTGAATCAAGTGTGGTAGATGAGGGAGACATGGATTAACATGCATTGACGTCACTTTCCCGCCGAAACATGCCCCCTCAGCCGGACTGAGTGACAAAAGAGCTGCTGCATGACTGGATTTAATAGGGGAAACGCAGAAAACACGAGTAAAACAAACGACTAAACTAAAGGTTGGACTCGATAGTGTTCCTGTTACAGCTTATCAAAGATCCAGGGATCGTGTTTCCTGACTTGCCTGATTTCGACGCCGGGGAAATACATACCATCTTCATTGACTTGGCTCCTAGTGTTTTCTGATGTATAACAACAACAACAACAACAAAAAACAGAACAATGCCTAAAAGCTGCTATGTGACAGGGTGTCCAACAAACAAGCTAAAACAAAAAATAACTACGTTTTTATAAGAACTAAGTTTTTTGTTGTTATTAAATTTTACATAATCACCGAGAGGAAAAAAAACTTTCTTGTGCATTCTTGTTGCACATTACTTTTAATGCATTACTTAGTTCAAAAAGGAATTTGTTTACGGAATGCACATTACTTGTATGATCAAAAAGTAAACTAATTCCGTTATACATGTTACTTGTAATGCTTTACTCTTTACATCAAAACGTAATCTGATTACATTATGCATGTTACTTGTACTGTTATTTTACTCGTAACATCGAAAATAATCTGATTATATAATGAACATTACTTGTAATGCATTACTTATATGGTCAAAAAAGTAAACTAATTCCATTATACATCTTGCTTTTAATGTATTACTTTACTCCTTGCATCAAAAAGTAATTTGATCACGCAATGCATGTTTCTTGTAATACATTACTTTACTAGTTAGATCAAAAAGTAATCTGATTACATTACATTTACATTTTTAATCATTTAGCAGACGCTTTTATCCAAAGCGACTTACAAAGGGGTAGGTGTCTTGCTCAAGGGCACTTTAGTCATGGTATCAAGGGTGGAGAGAGTGCTGTTCATTCACAATCCCCACCTTCAAACCAGCAATCTTCAGATTACAAGCCCTCACCACTAGGCCACGACTACATTACATTACATTACATTACAAGTAACATTATGCATGTTACTTGTAATGTGTTACTTGTGACATCAAAAAGTAATACGTTTATATTATGCACATTACCTGTAATGTGTTACTTTACTAGTAACATCAAAAAGTAATCTGATTACATTATGCATATTACTTGTAATGTGTTATCTTACTCCTTACATCAAAAAGTAATCTGATTACATTATGCATGTTACTTGTAATGTGTTATCTTACTCCTTACATCAAACAGTAATCTGATTACTTTATGCACGTTACTTGTAATGTGTTATCTTACTCCTTACATCAAAAAGTAATCTGATTACTTTATGCACGTTACTTGTAATGTGTTATCTTACTCCTTACATCAAAAAGTAATCTGATTACTTTATGCATGTTACTTGTAATGTGTTATATTACTCCTTACATCAAAAAGTAATCTGATTACATTATGCATGTTACTTGTAATGTGCTATCTTACTCCTTACATCAAACAGTAATCTCATTACTTAATGCATGTTACTTGTTATGTGTTATCTTACTCCTTACATCAAAAAGTAATCTGATTACATTATGCATGTTACTTGTAATGTGTTATCTTACTCCTTACATCAAACAGTAATCTGATTACTTTATGCACGTTACTTGTAATGTGTTATCTTACTCCTTACATCGAACAGTAATCTGATTACTTTATGCATGTTACTTGTAATGTGTTATCTTACTCCTTACATCAAACAGTAATCTGATTACTTTATGCACGTTACTTGTAATGTGTTATCTTACTCCTTACATCGAACAGTAATCTGATTACTTTATGCATGTTACTTGTAATGTGTTATCTTACTCCTTACATCAAAAAGTAATTTGATTACATTATGCATGTTACTTGTAATGTGTTATCTTACTCCTTACATCAAAAAGTAATTTGATTACATTATGCATGTTACTTGTAATGTGTTATCTTACTCCTTACATCAAAAAGTAATCTGATTACATTATGCATGTTACTTGTAATGTGTTATCTTACTCCTTACATCAAACAGTAATCTGATTGCTTTATGCACGTTACATGTAATGTGTTATCTTACTCCTTACATCAAACAGTAATCTGATTACTTAATGCACGTTACTTGTAATGTGTTATCTTACTCCTTAAATCAAACAGTAATCTGATTACTTTATGCACGTTACTTGTAATGTGTTATCTTACTCCTTAAATCAAACAGTAATCCGATTACTTTATGCACGTTACTTGTAATGTGTTATCTTACTCCTTACATCAAAAAGTAATTTGATTACATTATGCATGTTACTTGTAATGTGTTATCTTACTCCTTACATCAAAAAGTAATCTGATTACATTATGCATGTTACTTGTAATGTGTTATCTTACTCCTTACATCAAACAGTAATCTGATTACTTAATGCATGTTACTTGTTATGTGTTATCTTACTCCTTATATCAAACAGTAATCTGATTACATTATGCATGTTACTTGTAATGTGTTATCTTACTCCTTACATCAAAAAGTAATCTGATTACTTCATGCATGTTACTTATCTTACTCCTTACATCAAACAGTAATCTGATTACGTTATGCATGTTACTTGTAATGCGTCACTGTAGTCCTTGCATCAAAAAGTAATCCAGTTACGTTATGCATGTTAGTTTTAATGAGTTACTTTACTCCTTACATCAAAATGTAATCTGATTACATAATGTGTTACCCCCAACACTCATTTCAGATGAGATTGAGAACTGATCACTAGGTTTTCTCAGAGGAGAGCCATGTTCGAAATGTGTCAATGTTGAACATTATCAGATTTATCAGCGAATAAGGGTAAATCCATGTACTCCGGTACACTGGAGGGCGCATCTGAATTGTTTTCCAGTTTTACCTTGGCAGGTTGTATCATGAATTCTCTGATATCAGAATATGAGGACGTGATTCCATCAAAGATACATGCAGTATCAACTTGTATATATTTTATAGTTTTCACTTCATTTTATTGATTTGTTAAATACACACAATATTGCTGTGTTATTACTGTATTATGTTTAATACAGTATCTCTTCAGTTTAAACCATAAATGCATGTTATACACACAAGTGGACATCTGAAATGTGTAAAAAAAACAAACAATACATTTCAAATCTCGTTTTTCATGCCCTAAGAGAAGTAAAAACACATGAAAAAAATCCTGACTGAGGTTATCATAATTCATGCATGAAATATAGAACTTATTAGCAACATATAAAGTGTTGGAAACTATATTGGTGCAGAAATGAGCACATGTTGTAAAACCTTTCTAAATTGTGTTCGTTACATAGGGACTGAACAGACAGTTTAAAGCTTCGTAAAAAGAGTATTGAAAATTATAGTCAATTAAAGCTCCTGCATTTTTAGAACACAATGTTGTAAGTTTGTCCCTTTGAGTAAAGTTATCTGATGCAGACTTGTGGTCTGTGTTGAACACTTGCCAAACGCAGGAAATATGTCATGCAAGTGGACAAGTAGAGTCGAGTACAAAGACCGCAAGTGTGGGTATTATATCGTGCCCTAATTCTGAAAGGGTAGATTGGATGACAGGAAGAGGAAATGGCTGAATTGAAATAAATTCAACACAGTCCCACAACAGAGGAATGTCATTCATCTAACAAGATGAACAAAAGATGCGCTAGTTAAGATTTTCCTCTTCTAAACCTGATTTATGTTGTTTGACTCCATTAAATCAATTTAAATATAAAGCTACATATATATATATATGTGTGTGTGTTGCTGATCAAGAAGCATTTCTGATTATTATCAATGTTGAAAACAGTTGTGCATAATTTTTTCAGGATTGTCTTTTTTTTGATGAATATAAAGTTCAAAAGAACAGCATTTATCTGAAATAGGAACTGAAGACTGGAGTAATGATCCTGAAAATTCAGCTTTTGATCACAGGAATAAATTACACTTTAAGATATATTGAAATAAAAAAATATATATATATTTTAAATGATCATATTTCATAACATCACAGTCTTTACTGTATTGTGGCTCAAGTAAATGCAGCCTTGGTGAGCATTAGAGAAAGATTAAAAAAATCTTACTGATCCCAAACTTTTGAACGGCAGCGTTATAAACATATATAGCTTTATTTACAGTTTGTTTTGTCAAAACGTCCATGAGTACTGAAAAATGAAATGTATTATTCTAGGACTAACTATTGTTATAATCCCTCCTTCAAAATAAGTCTATGGGAATTTTTATGATCTAACAAGTGAAAATAGTGAATCTGATTGCTTAGAAAAGCAATAGCATGATTTGAGGTATCATCTGAGTAAATGGCTTTGCCTTAAGATGAACCACTGTCCAATTTTATTTCTTTAATACCACTTGGTTATTAATTTAGGATCTTGCGATTTTCAGTTGTCTTCTTCCCAGCTTACTCTCTCGGAACAGGTGAGGTCCAACGTCTTTGGCAACCGTATTTGTTCTGGAACCGCACTTCCGTCCTCTTCTTCCGTCACAGCCTCTAATTCTTCCCCCAAACCCTGCAGTGGTTCTTGCATGCCGGACTCTATGCTCTCATTTAAAGAGTTCCTTTGCTCCATTGTTCTACGGCTTCCATCGGCCGGCCCATGCCTCCGTATGGTCCTGCGATTTCGGCTGTGGCGTGATTGGTTGCCGTGCAGGGTGCGTCTCCGGTGCCACTGGCTGAGAGACTTGTGCGCTTCTGCACTGAGTTGCCGCTTCGCTAGACGAGGCTGGAAGCTGCTAATGTAAAAAAGGGCAGCGTAGAGAGACGTAAGGTAGTAGCCACCTGAGAGAAAGACAGAGAAAGCAGTTCTTTAATGAAACTAATGAACTACTACACCCTTCCTGGGCCAAATGTCCATTGACCGTCATTCATTTGAGTATTCTAATGCAATGATGCCTTCAAGTGCTATCGGAAATTTCCCATTTCTCACTTCTGAAGTTGTGATTTTGAGATCATCACGTTCAAGTGCTTTGTTTTTTTGGAAGGGACACGAATCGTGAGGTTTATTCTTGTCTATTTATTGGGAAAAAAATCTAATTTAGTGACAACCATAGGCTATAAACATTCATCTACACTCACCTAAAGGATTATTATTAATGCAATTATCTAATCAACCAATCACATGGCAGTTGCTTCAATGCATTTAGGGCTGGTCGTGGTCAAGACAATCTCCTGAACCCCAAACTGAATGTCAGAATGGGAAAGAAAGGTGATTTAAGCAATTTTGAGCGTGGCATGGTTGTTGGTGCCAGACGGGCCGAGTATTTCACAATCTGCTCAGTTACTGGGATTCTCACGCACAACCATTTCTAGGGTTTACAAAGAATGGTGTGAAAAGGGAAAAACATCCAGTGTGCGGCAGTCCTGTGGGAGAAAACGCCTTGTTGATGCTTGAGGTCAGAGGAGAACGGGCCGACTGATTCAAGCTGATAGAAGAGCAACTTTGACTGAAATAACCACTCGTTACAACCGAGGTCTGCAGCAAAGCATTTGTGAAGCCACAACAAGCACAACCTTGAGCAGAAGACCCCACCGGGTACCACTCATCTCCTCTACAAAAGAGGAAAAAGAGGCTACAATTTACACAAGCTACACGAAGACTGGAAAAATGTTGCCTGGTCTGATGAGTCTCGATTTCTGTTGAGACATTCAGATGGTCGAGTCAGAATGAGAACATGGATCCATCATGCCTAGTTACCGCTGTCAGGCTGGTGGTGGTGGTGTAATGGTGTGGGGTGTTTTCTTGGCACACTTTAGGCCCTTTAGTGCCAGTTGGGCATCGTTTAAATGCCACGGCCGACCTGAGCATTGTTTCTGACCATGTCCATCCCTTCATGACCACCATGTACCCATCCTCTCATCCATAACATGTCACAAAGCTCGAATCATTTCAGATTGGTTTCTTGAACATGAGTTCACTGCACTAAAATGGCCCCACAGTCACCAGATCTCAACCCAATAGAGCATCTTTGGGATGTGGTGGAACGGGAGCTTCGTGCCCTGGATGTGCATCCCACAAATCTCCATCAACTGTAAGATGCTCTCCTATCGATATGGGCCAACATTTCTAAAGAATGCTTTCAGCACCTTGTTGAATCAATACCACGTAGAAATAAGGCAGTTCTGAAGGCGAAAGGGGGTCAAACACAGTATTAGTGTGGTGTTCCCAATAATCCTTTAGGTGAGTGTATATAGTCAGCTTGCTGACAATTCTGGAATTTTGGTCAAATACAGGCTATTTTCGTATTTTAATATGCTTCAAATGATTATTCATATCTACAAATATGGATTATTTTTACGACTAGGCAAGGCGATGTAGCTGTTGTGGAAAAACTAATAACGGATAGCAGTCTCAGCAGCAATCTGCCATGTTTAAAGGTCATGTCGCACCCAGGGTTGCCAGGTTTTCACGACAAAACCCGCCCAATTGCTACTCAAAGGTAGCCCAATTAGGGGCTCAAATAACATGATATTTAGTCACTTGAATGCAAATTTTACCAAGGTAACAAAAAAAAACCCCACCCAGTTGCTATACCAAACTAACCCAAATGTGTTTTGGGGGGGTCTTTCAGTAAAAATCGCATTCTGTAGGGCAACATCCACATTTTTGGCGGGGCTCCCCTGATAAAATTTGCATTCCAGGGGCTAAATATCATATTATTCTAGGTCAGTTCAACCCACAGACATGAAAAACAACCCATAGCAACAGTGTTAAAGTAGCCAAATTCTGCGGACTTGGCAACATTGGTCCCACCCAACTCGGGAACTTGAGTATCAAAATTATCCCAGAGCTTCCCAGTGCAGGGTTACCAGGTTTTTACAACAAAACCCACCCATTTGCTACTCAAAACTAGTCGAAAACGAGCCCAATCGCATTTCAGGTGGGGCCCCCGGTAAAAACTGCATTCTGGAGGGTAACATTCAAATTTTTGGTGGGGTTCCGCTGATAAAATTTGCATTGCACAGGCTAAATATCATATTATTCGGGGTCGGATCAACCCGCGGACATGAAAAACAACCCATGAACTTGGCAACATGGTGCCGCTTTTGTGAGGAGTCATCTGAATGCTGTAAGCCCACATGAGATGAAGACTGTTATAATAGTTTTCTATAAAACAATATGTTTTATGCTGCTTTTCTTCTGCCATTTTGAAATGACACGATGCGAAACTTTGAAAAAAGGTGATTCATGTTGTTTATAAACAATAAATTTGGATAAAATTTGGACGTGTTGGATAAAAGCGTCTGCTAAATGATTAAATTATAAATTATATTTATAGTTTATAAGGATTTAAATTTGGATATTTTTCTAACAAAAAAGCATCGCTTCCCTTCAGAAGGTCTTCATTAAAGAGTCGTATGGATTACTTTTATGATGGATGGATGTGCTTTTTCGGGCTTCAAAATCTTGGTTACCCCCATTATAAAGCTTGGAGAAGCCAGAATATTATTGAATATAACTCTGACTGTGTTTGTATGAAGGAAAGGATGGTTTGGGGATGAGTAAATCATGGGATAATTTTCATTTTTTGGGTGAACTATCCCTTTAAAGCAACAGCATAGTTGAATGAATCGTACATAAAGACCATCGATCCAAACTAGCACGAGAAAACAAAGTGTAAACAGTTCAGGATAGTCGCTAATAAAAGGATCTGGGATTGTCCTTCCATTGAGATGAATAAGAAGGTAATACAGGTAATATAGACCCTCTTGGTTCAGACAGACAGTGTTTAACTGACATGTTAAACAGAGTCACAGCATCACAGTGTTTGCCCTAACCAACCAATGACTTACCTCCAGATGTCACTGCACATTAAACGAGTAGTGCACAGTAAATACAGTCAATGAGTGTGTGAATGTGTGTGTATCCCCTACCCTCTCCTTGTAGTTGCATGGGGTCCAGCAGCTCCATCATGTAGTCAGTGTCAACCTGTAGTATAGCCAGATCACTACGCAGCAACACCCATGTGAGGCACGGCAGGAAGTCATCTGCCCCGAAAACCGTTCCTGACACAAAACAATCACCATGTTCAAATCTCGTCACAGGGATTCAAATGTGTTCAGTGCAGTAATCATAGCTCCATGGGTATGTATGGACAGTAGCAGCTATTACATCTAATCTGAAAAATGTAATCAGATTACTTGCAATTAGATTACAGTGTGTTTTCATTTTGAATTGCAGAATCCAGAATTTGTTTTCAGCCTGTCATCTGTCATATATGAGGACATGAGTAGCCGCTCTGAGAGTCACTAGCATTTACCAAAACTATCATCGTATCATAAACACACAGAAACTCAAAGGTCTTCACAGAAAATAAAAAGTTTGGTTTAACTTTGAAATTGTGACAGAAATATATTACTATTGTACAGAATAATGTCGCTCAATGTAATAATACGAACACTAATAATAATAAATTATTATTAAAACATTACCTTCTGTATTATTTTTATAATTTTATATGATTAAAAAATAAATTTAATTGTTTTATACAAGAAGAATTAAAACACACAACAGAATTTGTGGGGGGAAAAAATTCATTGGGGCCTTAAAAAAAAAAAATAATAATAAAATTAGTTGTTTTTATGAATTAATTAATAATAAATAGTAAATGTATTATTATTAGATAATAATAATAATACATTAGATATGCTTTTTGATCCTAAAATGTAATTAAACAAATAAAATTGAATCCAGAAAGCTTTAAACAGAAAAACATTGAGTTGGTAAAAATAAAACATAATTTGAAAACAAAACAAAAAATATTTCATAGGCACCTAAAAAATACATTTTTGTTAAACTTTTAATAAATTGTATAAGTTTCATGATTTCAATTAATTAGACAGGATTACTAGAATTTAATTTAACTGTTAACAAGTTTTTTATTGATTACATAATTGTCACAATGGCAGTAAATTATTCCCTTCGACTTAGTGTTGTATTTTGATTGTTTTTACTTACATTTTTATTTATTATGATTTAATTACTTAATAGATTTCACTAAACTCACGAGCCCCCGTCTGGGAAAACCTGAAGCAATGTAATATTTAATGCATGTAACATATTTTCTTTCCCTTTGTATTTTTATATCAGTATGGTATAAGATTACCCTATTCAAATCAATGTGATAAATGAATTAGGTCAAAAGTAATCTAAAAGTAATCTGATTATATTACCTTAAATGGGTAATGGATTATGTTTGTAATTTGTAATCAGTAACTGACTATAATTTGTAAGTAATGTGACTGTGGAGTTGTTGGTTATATGGAATGGGGCGTGTATAAACAGAGAACAGGAAGTGACATGTAGAAAGACATCTAAAAAGTCTACATTGCATCTCTACAACGTCTACTTCACTCACCGGGCTTAGCATTAGCATTCATGCTATGGTAGATGTTCTTGCAGACTTTGAGCAGGGTGTTCACTTTTTTACTAGGTGAGTAGGCCTCGTGCATTGTGGTCCAGCGTTGCTGGATCTTTTCCATCATGCTGGAATCAGGTACCCCGGCGCCGGCTGCGCCCTCCAGCTCCTCCAGGCTGCGGTTCTCCAGTGTGCTCTTGTTGGCTTCTAAACGCTGCAGAGTGCCGTCATCCCTGCGGGCTGTCTTTAGATACACGTAAAGGTGAGCGTAAACTGGCTTCAAAGCTACTTTATGTAAGGCAAGCTCCAACATAGCATCTAAAGGCAGAAAGAAAAACAGATTTGTGAGTAAATTTGGTTTCGGAATTGACGAAGAAAAGAATTGTTACTACTGAATATACTTGTTAGACAGTTACTGTATGTACTGAAGCACCATAAACAAATATGTTTGTTATTATTATTATTATTATTATTATTAAATACATACTTGTTAATGGGCACCCGCCCACACATACGCATTCTTTTTCCCTGCACTTTCTTAAAAAGATTAAAAACAATATACTAACAAACCTTTTGCTAAGTGTGACCATAGAAAGCATTGTGTAGGCATAGCTATAATGGCCAACGGACAAATGCGGTTGGGTAACACTTTATTTTGATGATCCACTTTAGATATTCTACCAACTATGGCCCTGTTTCCACCTGGTATCCTCTCGTATCCAATTGACCAAAACGCTTCGTAATGCCTGGTGGAAAAAGGGCCTTTAAGTCTGTAATAATGTGTATGTGAAGTTTCAGCTCAAACTCCCCCACAGATCATTTATTATCGCTTGTCAAATTTGCCTCTATTTGGGTGTGAGGAGCAAAAACACGCCGTTTCTGTGTGTGTCACTTTAAATGCAAATGAGCTGCTGCTCCAGAAGAGGGTGGAGCTTTAACCGCTCAACAACAACAAAGCTGGAGAATCTCACGCAGACAAAATGAGGAAAGTGTTCAAACTGATGGAGAGACTCAGGAAGAAGTTTCTGAACGGTTAGTGGATAAATTGATGCAGTTGCTGTGGAGTTGATCATGTGTCGTCACGTTCATCTTTTTTCCTCGAATCGACCCTCGTTTGTGAAGCGGTCCGGCGTAAAATGACGGCATCAACAACACTCGACTACAACAACTCTAAAGCAGCCCAACATGGCCACGCCCCCTTTGTTGCATGCCGGGGAGCGGAGTTTATGTAAATTTTGTGGTTTGTGATGTCACAGCCCATTGTAGTCCCTACCAGCAGTTTGTTGTAGTCCTTAAAAAGTGATTTTTAGAAAAGAAAATATCTCCTTTGCATTGAACTTTAAGCGTCATAACTTTGCAGATGTTGTTTATGATCAAACAGCGACATCACACACTAACTAAAGTTAAAAAAGTCAAATCATAATCAGCCACCCCTTTAAGTAACTTTACATGTCAACTAGCAATCAGAGTATTAGTAGTCTGTTAGTTTGGCTTAGGGTTTGAAGAATAAGTTGACACGTTCATAGTCATTGAATGTCTGTTGGGGAGCATCAAAATAAAGTGTTAGCAGATATTCAGCTATTAATACTCTGACTGCTAGTTGACATGTAGTAGCAAAGTTACATATAATTAGTAATAATAATAATAATGATAATCAAATAAATCAATTGTATTTGTTGAGAAATTAATACAGACAAGCTCAAAAGTTATGTATGTTAAAAATGTTTTGGATCTCTCTGCACTGGCTACCCCTCGCTGCTCGCATCAAGTTCAAAGCGCTGATTCTTGCTTACAGATCCACCACAGGCTCTGCACCTTCCTACCTCCACACACTGCTACAACGCTACGTCCCCACCTGAAGACTGCGATCACTAAAGGAGCGAAGGCTTGTGGTACCGTCACAGAGAGGCACAAAATCACTCTCCAGAATCTTCTCGTTCACTGCTCCCTGCTGGTGGAATGATCTCCCTACTTTCATCAGGAACGCTGAATCCCTGGCAATATTCAAGAGACAGCTGAAAACTCATCTCTTCCGTGAACACTTGATCCCCTCATAAAAAAAAAAAAACAAATTCCTTCCCTTTTCCCTTCCTACTCTAGCTTATGGTACTGAGCAATGTATGAAACTTGTATTGTGAGCACTTCCTGTGTTATTTGCCAATTCATGAAGAATCGCTTGTTTGTTTTCCTCACTTGTAAGCGTCTGCTAAATGACTAAATGTAAATGTAAAAAACTTAATTTAAATAATATCCATTGCTTTGGATTACATAATGCACCTATAACTCGTTATCCCCGACAAATCTCCAGGACATACCTAGCTCAAAATCCGAAGTGTCTCCAAAGCTGTCTGTGATGCTTTGGATCTCTGGACAATCAAACAGCATTTCCCTCAGAGCAGTGAGAGCCGAACGCACTTCCTGCAGCATCTCGGTGCCGGGTACGGCTTCACTTGCAAGAGTTTGCTCTATGAATCCCCTGACAGCATCTGCAAAAGCCCCACCCTTCCGTTCCGCCATTTCCTGAACACGTTTACACAGTCTTCGCTGTGGCGACATAAGCCCACCTAGAGCCTGACCCACTGCCGAGAGGCGGTTCTTCATCTTATCTGCCAACTGGAAGCGGGACGAAGGTAGGGATGGGGAAGGGCTTAAAGCTGGTTCAGACTCCTCCTCTATACTGCTGACTGACAGCGAGTCCAGCTCTAAGCAGGGCGGGTGAAGCAGAGAGGAAGGAAGTGGTGAATTCAACCATATCTTGTCCTCTATCCATGACACGCGGTGTGGCGACAGAGGGAGAGGGCTCTGAATGGAGTCTATGCTTGCTCTTTTTAGGGGGTCTTCCTTGCTGGTGCCACTCGCCCTTCGAAGCACAACTCCGCCTGGGGTAGATGGAGAGGCTGGACTCTTCTCAAATGATCCTTTGAGAAGAAACAAAGACGTGAACTTATGCAACACTTTCTAACAGCACATCCTGTTGCAATATATAAACATTAACCGCTTTTCCACCATCGGGCCGAAGGGTTCTAAGCCCCGGTTTCCAGCTGGTATTAGGATGCATTTTGGTCAATCGGATCACAAGTGGATGACGCTAAATACAGGTCTAAAACACTTTGAGCTTGTCCACTTCCAGAGGCAGTCAAAAACCCACTCGAAAGGATTGCTTTCGTAGCGCAGACGCTCGTGGTCAAAAGTGTTCGGACATCCGCCTACTGACCTAATGTGTAATTATTATGGGAAGCGCGCTAACCAGACGGGATTTACCGGCCGAAGCCACAAGTTTGGTTTGAAGAGCAAAAACGTACCAAGCACAATGTTCGCCAAACATTTATGCTTTCTAGCATGTACTTACCATCGAAACTTCTGAAGAAGCCCATTCATTTACCTGCCCATAGACCCTGCCCTTGAAGAAATCAGGACAGAAGTGGATCATAAACACGGATTAAAACACCAGGTGTAAACGGGAATGTGATCCGATCGACCAAAACACATCTTACGGTAACACAACGATGAGGAACGGTTCCAGTTATACCTCCACTTGAGCTTGGATCCGCAAAGCAAAATCACAAACAGTCCCACAGTGGAAAGTGTAACCAAATCCGTACTGGCTGGGCATGAAATGGAATCGTTAAGCAACGAGAACGGTTTGGCCTGACGGTGGAAAGTAGGGCTGGGACAATACATTGATTCTCGACTCGAGATACAATGATTCTGGATCCATTCTGATCTTTTTTTCCTCTCTCAAATCGATTCTGAGCTTAGTTTTTAACAGCAGATGGCTAGTTGTTAACCCTACACTCAAGCGCTCAAGAAGAAGAGTGCTGGAGAGCTTGTGCGTTTGTAAGTGGTTCAGTACACTTACACCTCGGCTCAGAATGCTTTTATGATGCGAGATTAACGTAAACCCCGCCCACTGCGAACTCCCTGGAGGCAAGCAGAGTAACGTTACATGTGTTTCTAAAGCACGTAGCGCCATCTGCTGTTAAAAACTAAGCTCAGAATCGATTCGAGAGAGAATCGCGATGCATTCGGAAATGATCAGAATCGATCTAGATTCATTGTATGGCGAATTGAGAATCGATGTATTGTCCCAGCCCTAGTGGAAAAGCAGTTTGTTGGTTCCTTGAAATCAGTGTTAATTTTTCAGAAAATATGAAATATAAATATTTGATTGAAAAAAACGTAAAAATTCAGAAATATTTCAAACGTTTTAAACTGAAATTGAACATAGCTAAAAATATAAAAAATAAAATCTAGTATATAAATAATACTTAAATTGTCTAAAATTATATAACTGAAGCAAAAACTACCACTACCTCTGTCATGGTCAAAACTGCTAGAGTTGTCCTCGGCTAGTGTAGATGACCTCTGTTTCAGTCCTCTCCCTTCCCACGCTCTTGTGGTACTTAAGCGCTTGTCTCGCCTCAAGCTGATTGAACGATTGATTGGGCTGGCTGAAGACTGAGTAAGCCAATCATCCCCGTGCTCTTGAAGGTACAAGGGATTGATGAAGCACAGGGCACCACTGGCGGCTGTAACCTACCAACAAACCGAAATAATTTCAAGATCACATATGACTCTATTGATTATAACTGCAAGTGTCAATCATCATGGTCCAACTGGACAAGTGGAAAAAATGAATAACATCGGCACCCTTGTTAAATATGCGCAGGGTGACTAGAAACATGAAACTGTCCAGCCATGACTTCCCGTTTCACAGGAGTATAAGCATGAGGAAATACAAACACCAAATTCCCTATAATCATTCATCACAATGAGTGAAACCACAGTTGAGCTTCACAAAATAGAAAGAAAATAGCTAAAGCATTGAAAATCCCCATTTCCACCATCAGGGCAATAATTAAGACCTACTAATCAGAGGGTTTCAAGAAAAATCCTCTGCTCTCATCCAGAACCGGGACCGGCTTCTATGGTCAGATGAAGCTAAAAAAAAAAATGCGCCAAGTTTGTTTCTATTTCGATCGCTATCGTATTATATCTCAGTACTTCTGTGATCATTTGAATATTTGTAACACAGAAATAACTGCTCGCTCTTGCTCTGGCGGCACGAACATATATAATGTTCCGGTATGATTTCGTCAAAGGTTTAAAAGACGCAGGCGAATCGTTGTCAGTTAATAAAATAAGATTGTGTGGGTGCTTGAATCTTTTTACGATTAATCGTGCAGCTCTACATTTAACCTAAAACCATGCAACGTAAACATTATTAGTGTTACCTTAGCTATCTATTGCAAGCTAATACAGAAAATGGTAACTTCCTAATTTGCTAAAATGTTAACAATAGCACTTGCTGAATGAGTACAGCAATATCAAACGTTTAATATACCTACTTTCAAACCTTGAGCACGACACCTAACCCCTAATTGCTCCGGCGATGAAAGTCGTCACGACTTTCACTTTTAAGTGGCTAGATCAAGGTTTTGTTGAGGCTGACATGTGGAACCGATTGTTTGGTCCTGAATAGTACCAGAATAGGGCCAGCTATAGTCATACATTTGGCTGAGATATGGCTATGCCATGGGCCATATGTGGCCCGAGTTCTGGCAACCAGAACTGGTCCAGTCATGTACTGTAATTCACTGCTGTATTTGGGCCAAGTGAAAGTGGGTTGTGTGGCCCATCACTGGGCCAAACCAGTTTTGCTATGTGGGGAGATGCATGCAGTTCTTGTCACCATTATGGAAACTCTCCAAAACCCACATTAACAGAAACTCTTCTAGATTAGCATGAATCGCTACTAAACCTCCCATGCTAAATACTAGGGGTGGCACGGTTCACAAAACCCACGGTTCGGTTCGTATCACGGTTTTAGGGTCACGGTTTTCGGTTCTGTACGGTTCTTGTTGTTATTTTTTCTTTTAATCTTTAACACTCCAGAAATTTCCTTCAGCCAATGATATAGAGCTTATTAGCTTAATTATCCACCATTTAGGATACGGTATTAACGTTTTTGTAATGTAATCGTGCACTAACTGAATTTGACTTTCAGCACATTATTGGGACCGTCTCTGAGTAAAAGCTGATACAGCGAGAGAGAAGACATTGATGATGACGTGCTTTTAAAAAAGGAGAATGTGTGTCGTTATCTCTACAGGAACTTTGAAATGAACTGGCATTTATCAAACTGCCGACTTCAGTGTAGCTCTTACAAAAAAAATATTTTAAAAGAGAGGAACTCTAAAAGCTCAAAATGTCAAAATGCTTTAAACATAAATATATAATATAATGTAATAACCTAAACATCCCCAATGCTTTAGTTATCACTGAGAGGTTTCTTAAATTCTTAAAAATTGCACAATTCTTGCACACAGTCGCAGTTCTATCGACTGTTTTATTTCCGTTGTCATCGTAAGTAACATGAAATCCAAAATGTTCCCGCACACCGGATTTGAATGCGCCAACTCCGGGCCGTTCACATTTCGCGCCTAAAAAAGCGTGGAAAACGCGGCCGCGTTACTTCCATTTTGAGCGCGCTTGCCGCGCGCCTACATAGGAAATAATGAATATGCGCGATATGTGAACGTCCCCTTCCTCCACTTTTACTGTTCGCGCGAAACTGTCTGAATACGGGGCTACATTGCACATGCGTCGCGCGACGCACACACGAACCAAACCGAGACAAGCGAACCGAACGGTTTTTCATGTACCGTGCCACCCCTACTAAATACTCATAAAAGTTCATTTAACTGAGCTCATTTGTCCTACTACTTTGAGCATTAGGGTTTACAGTGTGGGGAAAAAGGACATTGCAATAATTCGGCGCCAATAAATGTGGTCAACGTGAACTAGAGAAAAACGCCAATTTCATAATGTGAGTTCCCCCCACTTTCTATTATTTCACTTCAATGACAGCTCAGCATTTTGTGAATTTTTTTCAATGAGATAAACAATGTAGATTTCCACGGCTGCCAATATCAGTGGAGGGCACTGTATTTAACACTGAACAGATATTGTAAAATTGAAAACATCAGAGAAGGTCTGATTCACCTGTATGGTGCACAGGACTGTTTCCGGCATTTCCGCAGGGTCTCGTGTTTCTGAAGTCATACTGTTAGTCTGCAGATCTGAGGAAGGACACAGCCAGGCCTCTAGAAGCCAAAAACACAAAACCCTTGAAACTGAGAGAGTCTGATTGGCACAACAGCAGAATTACAGTGTAGTAGACGGTGAATGACAAGGGCAAGTACTAACTTGGACCAAGCAGAGGAACAAGACGATCAGGTAGATGGTTAAAGGTGTAAACCCACGAGGGAACCAACAAACAGACAGGTAAAACATCCCTGAGAGAACATGCCAGCAAAACACAAGGTTTAGCACTTATTCTAATCCTTGGTGTGAGAGAAGCAGATTATTATCTGCCCCAGTAAGAGACTTTAGTATAATATACACAGATAGTGCTTCCTGTTTTGTTATCAAGCCAAGATAAAATGAGCTGATCCTCACCTGCTCAGAGTGTAGAAGTGCAGCAGCTGGAAGAGATCAGGGAAAGCCAGATGTGACGCAGTCAGTTGAAGCGCTGTGAAAGAAAAAACACAAGTAACTCCGCACTTGCTCTTGCACTGTTGAGTCATAAAGGGAAACTGGACAGACCAGTCATGAACTTCAAAAGAACACGGATGTAATGAGGAAATAGGATAGCGGCAGGGTTCGTGATGTCAGTGAGAAGTGCATGTGCAAATGGAGTAGAAAGTACAGTGCAGAAGAGTTCACTGTAATGAATTACTGTAAAAATGACAGCATTATTTTACAGCCGCTGGCTGTTTTTGAATAATACAGCATATTGGTGTAAACTGCAATGCATTCTGGGGTCACGTGTTGGTTTGACTCAAATTTACAGAATATTGCTGTAAATTGACCCTTCGTCATTTAAAAAATACAGTTATTTACTGTAATCAGAGAATACAGGGAAATTCTGTAAATTAAATTACAGTAACACTACTGTAGAGTTTACAGTAACTGCCTGGCAACCCTGCTGCCAGTATTATACTGTAAAATTTACAGTAATTTTTTAACAGTGCACTGTAATGAATTACTGTAAAAATGACAGCATTATTTTACAGCCGCTGGCTGTTTTTGAATAATACAGCATATTGCTGTAAACCGCAATGCATTCTGGGGTCACGTGTTGGTTTGACTGAAATTTACAGAATATTGCTGTAAATTGACCCTTCGTAATTTAAAAAAAATACAGTTATTTACTGTAATCAGAGAATACAGGGAAATTCTGTAAATTAAATTACAGTAACACTACTGTAAAGTTTACAGTAACTGTCTGGCGACCCCGCTGCCAGTATTATACTGTAAAATTTACAGTAATTTTTTAACAGTGTTTACTGAACGTGGATTCCCATAATGTACTTCCCATGACTGTTTGTGACAGGAAATGCAGAAAACTCGCATGCTTCACATTCGTATCATGCCTGACAGCTCGTTCATTTCCTTTCGTGAAAAGTAAAAAAATCTCAGGAAACTTATGCTTTGATAGATGTTTCACGTGTAAGATCATATATAAAAAGCAGGGATTCGTGAAACATCGGCCGATATATGTTGAGAGATATGTTATCTATTAAGAAACTTGGGCCGGGATATTAAAGGTGAGAAATTATGGATTATTTCCTTCAGCTGAGACGCTTCAGATGCGTACTGGTTTTGAATTTCTTGAAATATGACTGAAATAATCTAATCCTATTTCAGAGCAAGTCTGTCATATAAGCTACAAAAAAATACAATTGAGAATAATATAATTGTGTGGCTTTTAATGGTGAGACTTGTCTTAGTAATCTGCCTCTCGGAAAATTGTATAAAAGTTTTGAATTTAGATTTATCAGCCAATCGGTTCTCGGTTTTAAAATATGAAGAATTATTGGCTTTGGTATCAGCGCGTCCCTAATAAAAAGAAATAAATTAATGGGTCGGTAGTTGATACTTTTACTTTAAATGTGTTTCACTATGGATTACAAAATACATGCTGTAAAAAGTAACTTGTAACGTATTTCGTTACATTACTGAAGTTTAGTAACTTAATCTAAATACTTTAGAATACTTTAGAATACTAATAAGTGTGTAACAAACACTTGCGAGTTTTTATCTCACAATTTTCACGTTTTTCTCAGCATTTCGTGATATAAAGTTGCAATTGTGCAAAAAAGTCAGTTTTGCGAAATGTGCAATTTTACAGAAAAAAAGTCCGAATTGCAAGAAAAGATGTTAACTCACAATTGCGAGACAAAAGTCAAAAATTCAAGTTATCACATTATTGTGAGTATACAAACCCCAATTCTGGCTTTAAAACACAATCTCGCAATTCTGAGAAAAAAAGGGCAGAATTGTGGGATAAAAAAGCTTTTTTACATGGTTTGCTTTTTCTATTACTCACACAGAACTCTATCGCAAAACATGAAAACAGTCGTGGATCATTTGTAATGTAAAGATTCAATATGTACATTTTTGAATTGGGCAATTTTTATAAATCCAGTCATTTTGTCTTGTATATGTGAACATCTGTTATGTGAAATACCTGATTCAGGACATTATTATATAAAAATAACATGCAATATTTATGATCCCTCTTTTTTGTTAAAATTATTAAAAATGTTGCATATTCTGAACAGAAATGTTTGATCTTTTTCAGACGGTCAGAGTCAGAGAATCACCAATCGCTGTTTAAATGACATTAAAACTCAAAGTAATCACTTTGGTAATCTAAAACACTTTTCAGATGGAACTGTAATCTGATTACCACCCATTTAACATGTAACTGTAATGAAATACAGTAGTTTTTCTGTACCTGCTCCAGAGGTTATGATAGGGAATTCTTTGACCGGCTCCCCGCTGTCCCCGACAGACACGCACAGAAGCTGGTCTTGAGACGAAGACCCTTGGACCACCAGGAAACTCTGTGGGAAGCAACATTTAGATTATTTCGCTGTTATGTAAGTTTAAAGGGGTTGTGACATGAGCGATCAAATTTTTGGCATGTAAGAGGTCTTTGTCTCATTGTTACATCCTGCAAGTTCCAGAACTGAAAACGTCCTCGTCATCAATATAATCAAGCTGTAAAAAAGCTTTGTTTGGAACAGAGGCGGTTTATGACCAGGGTTGCTTAGTTACGTATTTAAATACAAAATTTGAGTAAGTGTATTTCATTTGAAATGGGTGGTAATCAGATTACAGTTCCATCTGAAAAGTGTTTTAGATTACCAAAGTGATTACTTTGAGTTTTAATGTCATTTAAACAGCGATTGGTGATTCTCTGACTCTGACCGTCTGAAAAAGACGAGTTCAGTTTCATGTTTTCCACTGTTTTCATGTTTTGTGAGTCATTTTATAATTCACTCGTCACTGCGACTTTTTCTCACAATTTCTTTCCCCTCACAATTCTGACTTCTTTTTCTCAGAATTGGGAGATTTAAACTTGTAATCTAACTTTTTTCTTGCAATTGTGAATTTAGTATGTGAGTTTATATCTCATAATTCTGACTTTTCTCAATATTGTCAGTTTATATCTCATAATTCTGACTTTATAATTGCAACTTTATATCATGCAATTCTGAGGGGAAAAGTGTGAGATAAAAACTTATTTTTAAAATACCTTTTTTGTGTTTGTTTCACACTTCCAAAGTATTCTAAAGTATTTAGATTAAGTTACTAAACTTGAGTAATGTAACAAAATACGCTACAAATGACTTTTTAAAGCATGCATTTTATAATCTGTAGTGAAATACATTTTAAAAGTAACCCACCCAGCCCTGTATATGACACAATCATTTGCATATGACTGCCTCTGGAGCAAGACAACCACGCCTACTTTTACATCATCGCGTCATTGTCCCCGCCCACTGGTGTTCATTTGATGAGCAGTTAGTGGATCTAAAGTAGGCCTGATAAGATTATAATAAGATTGCGATGCCACGCAGACGTTGTGCTGTTCCTGACTGTGGAAAAACATTAAAACGTTGTACAAGCTGAAAAATGGATTCAGTTTATTTTTAACGAACATCCCATAGTCACATCAGCGTTTGTGCTGGGGTGGGGCCGATCGAAGATGACAGACATCATGATGTTGAGCGCCCCTTATCCTAGTTGTGCTGTACATTTTATCAGCGACTGTTTTGAGAACAAGTCGCAATACGAGACCCAAAAATAATTTTTAAACCAGTAATGACAGTTAAATTCATATTGAATAATCCTAGTGTTTTTACTTCAAAGATCGCTCTCTTTATATTGGCTGAAGCCGTCGATGACGCAGCGCGAGTTCATCTGAGAAAAGGGTTGCCAGGTTTTCACAACAAAACCCAGCCGAGTTCTACTCAAAACGAGCCCAAGCGCATCTGAGGGGGGACCCTCGTTAAAAGAGGGTAAAATCAGCCTTTTTGGTGGGGTTCGCTTGGTAAAATTCGAATTCAAGGGGATAAATATCATGTTATTTGGGGTTGCTTCAAGTCGTGGATATGAAAAACCTCCTGCAGCAACAGTATTAAAGTAGTCCGATTCCACAGGAAAACCACGGACTTCAGCCTGCGGTGAGCGTCCAATCCGGCCTACTTCCAAGTGTGATGAGAAGTTTAAGAGAGGTGAGGTGGTTTAAGAGAAAAATCACGCTTATCGTCATTAACTTTGAACATCGAGAAGACTAAACCCTCACACCCAATTAACCCTTCGCAAAGCCCCGCCCCCTTTAGTTACTGTTGCTATGTCCGAAAAGTCATGTGCTCTCACGCCACACATCATGTTCTCACGTTGTGAAAAATGAAACAGTTTCATATTTAAAATATTGTACGTTTTTAAAGACGTTTAATCAATAAATAGCATCTAGTGTGTGTTTAATGTGTGGTGACAGATCATCTCTTCATACTAGTTCATTTATAGCATCAAATAAACATGAATGAACATCAGAAGTTAATCACCAACGTTAATCTACTAACTCCCCAGACCGCTTTGTCGGAAAAATGGCGGATTCAGGGTTCTGATTGGTCAGATCGCCTGTCAATCAAACTGCCGGCGACTGGTCACTTCTTTATCATTTTATTATATTTGGTTTTTTTTGACAGAACGCACTGAAAGCCACGTAAAAAAACCTACCTTTACTCCTGAAACACATTTAAAACCTACAATTACGCTGAAAAACCCTTTCAGTCGGAAACCTACATACAACAAATAGGGGTTTCCATATTCCAGACTCCATATACACATCTGTGGTGTTACGGGATGATGAACGACTCAGATCGGGAGGTGAGGTGAACTAACAGACCCAATAAAGCAATGAATTCGTTTTCTGTTTCTCAGTATTTGGCACTTTTTGTGATAAATCTTGCGTAAGTTGATGTGTTGGGGAATTATCATGTAATATTTTAATTATATTCTGCTGAATTGAACGAAATGACTCGAAAACAAAATTTGTTCATTTTGATACCCGAGATTCAAAGATCCGAAACGGTCAAATGATCTGAACTTCCCGTCGCGGGCGTGGCTTCTGATGTCATGGATGTGGGCGGAGTTGAACGTCCACTGCAGTGACGCTTTAACACTACATAATGAATCTCTTACTGTGTTTTTTTTTTAATCGTGTTCGCTTTATTAGTTCCGGTGAAAGCATTTCGTGAGAGTGCAGAAATCAGATCTCTACATTCATACGATCAACAGGCTCTTAATCACTGCAACTTTCCATGTGTTGGGAATACACTGTTAAAAAATTACTGTAAATTTTACAGTGTAATACTGGCAGCAGGGTCGCCAGCCAGTTACTGTAAACTTTACAGTAGTGTTACTGTACTTTAATTTACAGAATTTCCCTGTATTATCCGATTACAGTAAATAACTGTATTTTTTTAAATGACGAAGGGTCAATTTACAGCAATATTCTGTAAATTTGAGTCAAACCAACATGTGACCCCAGAATGCATTGCAGTTTACAGCAATATGCTGTATTATTCAAAAACAGCCAGCGGCTGTAAAATAATGCTGTAATTTTTACAGTAATTCATTACAGTGCACAATCAAAAAATTACTGTAAATTTTACAGTATAATACTGGCAGCGGGGTTGCCAGCCAGTTACTGTAAACTTTACAGTAGTGTTACTGTAATTTAATTTACAGAATTTCCCTGTATTCTCCGATTACAGTAAATAACTGTATTTTTTTAAATGACGAAGGGTCAATTTACAGCAATATTCTGTAAATTTGAGTCAAACCAACACGTGACCCCAGAATGCATTGCAGTTTACAGCAATATGCTGTATTATTAAAAAACAGCCAGCGGCTGTAAAATAATGCTGTAATTTTTACAGTAATTCATTACAGTGCACAATCAAAAAATTACTGTAAATTTTACAGTATAATACTGGCAGCAGGGTCGCCAGCCAGTTACTGTAAACTTTACAGTAGTGTTACTGTACTTTAATTTACAGAATTTCCCTGTATTATCCGATTACAGTAAATAACTGTATTTTTTTAAATGACGAAGGGTCAATTTACAGCAATATTCTGTAAATTTGAGTCAAACCAACACGTGACCCCAGAATGCATTGCAGTTTACAGCAATATGCTGTATTATTCAAAAACAGCCATCAGCTGTAAAATAATGCTGTAATTTTTACAGTAATTCATTACAGTGTAGATCTAAATATAATGCAATAATTCATTGATCCGGACTGCTGTAATAGTAAAAATGTGGTAAAAGTATTCAAAAGGATTCCACATGTAAGACTTATTTCGTATGCGAAGACGTCAGCCAATCACAGCAGTGGGCGTTTACGCTGCAGTCTCACTGCAGACACGCCCCTTAAAACAGAGCGTTCAAATCAGAGGGCTGAAATCTGCCATTTATTTCTAAATTATTTGATGTGAAAATCCTATTAACATCATAAGTGCACATCAGGAAACATTATAAAAAATCCATTTCATGGCCGCATTAACCAACAAGTTAATGCACAGAGGATTGAAGAACGTTGTATCATTATCATACGAGAACTCATCTGAATAAGTGACACAACCAGCAGTGACTTCAAGGAAGCGCTCACTTTGTGGGTAAGCACTCTCTCACAAGAGGAAGTCAGCGCGCACACAAGTGAGGTGCCAAAAAATCCAAAAATAGATGACGGTGAGAGCTACTGAAGTTATTTATTTCGTTCATTCAGACCAATAATGAAAAAGCTGCTGACTTACTCCCATCGGTTATCTTTCATTCAAATTCATTCCCCAAAATATAAACGGCAAGAACCTTGTGGAATGTGTTGACCACAGAGCAAGTGAAGTGAGATCTTTGATCATTTTGATATCACTCACTAATTCTACAGAGTATGTGAAAGAGAGAAAGAATCATTCGCAGCTTTGAAAAACTATTTTACACAACACCTTGGAGATATTTTATTGTATTATTATATTATATTATATATTGGATTATTTTTAATCATTACTTGTTGAATGAGCATTTAAACCAACAACATCAATGTAAAATTGCATATAACGCTCGCTACCACCATTCTGAATCAACACACTGTAAAAAACGTAAGACAATATCTTACCTTACGATACTGAGTCCTTTAAGACACCAGAGCTCTCTCTCTCTCTCTCTCTCTCTGCCTCTCCTTAAGTTCACTTTCAATCATGCACTCTTATCTAACTCTACTTCTGCAATTGTCTGACAGCTTGTTTATTCCAAGAACTTCAGTTAGTAAAGCTCAACAAGAGGATTTTTAAGATAATTGTACTCTGGCACCGGTATAAACAGGACATTATCACTGTTGACATTCAATAAACTTCTCCCTAATAGTGAATAGATCTACACTACCATAGTCAGGGCTGGGAAGGTCACTTTTAAAATGTATTTCACTACAGATTACAACATACATGCTTTAAAAAGTCATTTGTAACGTATTTCGTTACATTACTCAAGTTTAGTCACTTCATCTTAATACTTTAGAATACTTTGGAATATTAATAAGAGTGGAACAAACACAAAAAAGGTCATTGTGAGTTTTTATCTCACAATTCTGACTTTTTCCCTCAGAATTGTGTGATATAAAGTTGCAATTGTGAGTTATAAAGTCAGAATTATGAGATATAAACTCACAATATTGAGAAAAGTCAGAATTATGAGATATAAACTCGCAATATTGAGAAAAGTCAGAATTATGAGATATAAACTCGCAATATTGAGAAAAGTCAGAATTATGACATTTAACTCCCATACTAAATTCACAATCGCAAGAAAAAAATAGTATTGCAAGTTTATATCTCCCAATTCTGACTTTATAACTTGCAATTGGGAGTTTAAATCTCGCAATTGTGAGAAAAAGAAGTCAGAATTGTGAAACACAAACTCACAAAGAAAAAACAAATAGTGAGAAAAAGTCACAGTGACGAGTGAATTATAAAATGACTCACAAAACATGAAAACAGTGGAAAACATGAAACTGAACTCGTCTTTTTCAGACGGTCAGAGTCAGAGAATCACCAATCGCTGTTTAAATGACATTAAAACTCAAAGTAATCACTTTGGTAATCTAAAACACTTTTCAGATGGAACTGTAATCTGATTACCACCCATTTAAAATGAAACACACTTACTCAAATTTTGTATTTTAAATACGTAACTAAGTTACTTGTATTTCGTTACTCCCCAACCCTGACCATAATGCACTTCGAAAAAGGAAATGGCTTTTATTAAATAGGGTCCAAGTTCACTAAAGGGAAGAGTGACTTCTCACAGTAACCGTTTACAAAATAGCATCTATTATACTAAAGACTCAGTGCTCAGCAACACATGAAATTCACAGGACTAAATCTAAATGAACATGATTCACCAAGTACATTTTTGTCGATCGTGGAACAGCATTGCAATCAGATTTGAGGTTGATTTAGGTTGCAACCACAGTCTTAAAAAAATAAAGGTTCTTTATTGGTATTGATGTAGAACCTTTTAGAGGGGAGCTATAATGCCTCTTTCACAAGATGTATTATCAGTCTCTGGTGCCTCAGAGAGTTTGAGCTCAAAATCCCCCACAGATAATTTATTATCGCTTGTCAAATTTGCCTCTATTTGGGTGAGAGCAAAAACACACTGTTTTTGTGTGTGTCCCTTTAAATGCAAATGAGCTGCTGCTCCAGAAGAGGGCGGAGCTTTAACAGCTCAACAACAACAAAGCAGGAGAATCTCACGCAGACAAAATGAGGAAAGTGTTCAAACTGATGGAGAGACTCAGGAAGAAGTTTCTGAACGGTTAGTGGATAAATTGATGTTGTTGCTGTGGAGTTGATCATGTGTCGTCACGTTCATCTTTTTTCCTCGAATCGACCCTCGTTTGTGAAGAGGTCCGGCGTAAAATGACGGCATCGACAACACTCGACTACAACAACTCTAAAGCGGCCCAACATGGCCACGCCCCCTTTGATGAGTGTTCTCAGGGGCGTGGTTTATGTAAATTTTGTGGTTTGTGATGTCATCAACTCAGGAAGAAGCTCGTTGTAGCCCCTACCAGGGCTTTAAAAAGTGATTTCTGTACAAGAAAATGAACTTTGAGCGTCGTAACTTTGCAGATGTTGTTTATGATCAAACAGCGACATCAGTCGTGACGTATTGTCAAGTATGGTAACTTGAGTAGTGAACACACACAGTGAACACACACACACAGTGAACACACACCCGGAGCAGTGGGCAGCTATTGCGACAGCGCCCGGGGAGCAATTGGGGGTTAGGTGCCTTGCTCAAGGGCACTTTAGTCGTGGTATCGAAGGTGGAGAGAGTGCTGTTTATTCACAATTCCCACCTTCAATTCCTGCCGGCGTGGGAATCGAACCTGCAACCTTCTGATTACAAGCCTGACTCCCTCACCATTAGGCCACGACTACCCTCACGACTACTATCACACACTAACTAAAGTTCAAAAAGTCAAATCATAATCCATCCTTAAATCCATCGAATCTTTCCATTCCACAAAAGGTTCTTTAGATTTTTAAAATGTTCAAGTGATGAAAATAACTAGGGTTTACAGGACATACACTCCAAAAACCGCTGGGTTAAAACAACTTGGGTTTTTAGCCAAGCATTTTTTTAGAGTGTACTGTTGAAACAGACAGCATTGCTAATAAAAAAGTAGAGGCACCCACCCCAGCAGGTCTGCCCCACAGCGCGGCGTGGGCCCCGTGTAAGTCCCAGGGGCTCTTGGGAGCCCAGGCCTCCTGACACAAGCGTAAACCTTGCAGTAGACTCAGGACTTTCGTCTGATCCCTGAAGACCCCGTTGGGTACCGTGCCGGCTGCATTTTCTCTATGAGAAATAAAAAAGGTGTTTAAATAATCATTAAATATTTCAAAAATGCTTGGTGATACCGAGGGTTGCTATCTCTTACACTGTAATGAATTACTGTAAAAATTACAGCATTATTTTACAGCCGCTGGCTGTTTTTGAATAATACAGCATATTACTGTAAACTGCAATGCATTCTGGGGTCACGTGTTGGTTTGACTCAAATTTACAGAATATTGCTGTAAATTGACCCTTCGTAATTTAAAAAAAATAGTTATTTACTGTAATCAGAGAATACAGGGAAATTCTGTAAATTAAATTACAGTAACACTACTGTAAAGTTTACAGTAACTGCCTGGCAACCCTGCTGCCAGTATTATACTGTAAAATTTACAGTAATTTTTTAACAGTGCACTGTAATGAATTACTGTAAAAAATTACAGCATTATTTTACAGCCGCTGGCTGTTTTTGAATAATACAGCATATTACTGTAAACTGCAATGCATTCTGGGGTCACGTGTTGGTTTGACTCAAATTTACAGAATATTGCTGTAAATTGACCCTTCGTAATTTAAAAAAATACAGTTATTTACTGTAATCAGAGAATACAGGGAAATTCTGTAAATTAAATTACAGTAACACTACTGTAAAGTTTACAGTAACTGCCTGGCAACCCTGCTGCCAGTATTATACTGTAAAATTTATAGTAATTTTTTAACAGTGCACTGTAATGAATTACTGTAAAAAATTACAGCATTATTTTACAGCCGCTGGCTGTTTTTGAATAATACAGCATATTACTGTAAACTGCAATGCATTCTGGGGTCACGTGTTGGTTTGACTCAAATTTACAGAATAATCGCTGTAAATTGACCCTTCGTAATTTAAAAAAAATACAGTTATTTACTGTAATCAGAGAATACAGGGAAATTCTGTAAATTAAATTACAGTAACACTACTGTAAAGTTTACAGTAACTGGCTGGCAACCCTGCTGCCAGTATTACACTGCAAAATTTACAGTAATTTTTTAACAGTGTACCTTTTCCAACTGGTTGTGAATTCATCTTTAGACTCTTTCATCATCATCGGTCCGACAGAAGAGCCCAGTTCAGGAAATCTGTTCCGGCACAAGCTCTTCCATTTCAACTACGCTGATAAAACCCTGTTGATATTTAGAAACGGAGAAAATGGTGAACGACTGTTTCTCTCCAACACCACATCCCTTCTTTTACATGTCTTTTCGTGTGCTCTTCCTGTGTCATACAGCGGTTCCTTGTTAACCGTTGAACGTGTTTTATCAGCAGTGAAATCTAAAGTCTGAAAGAGAATTTGTCTCTTTTTGCAAATTGAGGGGAGGAGTTTCATCTGTGAAAACAGAGAGCCATGTGCTGTGACAACAACAGTCACTTCCCGTTTGATGAAACACACTATGTGGACACCAGCTTATTGCTGCTCATTATTGCAATTTATCACATTTTAGACGAGCAAACCAAATGCACTTTATTTTACAGTGCATGCATGGACAGTGTGCTCACCTCAGATCATAATACTGAACTCACGATACGATATTGTTGCGATTCCCCAAGACATATGATAACAAAATTGATTAAAACGCTAAATTTGGTATTATACTGGGGGTGGAAATGAATAGGACAATGTTGACACCAGAATAAAAAGAATATTCATGATTCTAATGCTGAAACACAGATTTATTGGAGATATGTCACTGGCTAGATATATTTAAAATAGTATAGGCCACTTTTTTCTGCTAACATAAACATTCTCACAAATATATTTATATTCAACATTATATGTAGTAGTTTAATGTAGTGCCGACACAAACTCTGTTTTCATTTTGGGTGAACTATGCACGATACGATATTCTTGCATTTTTGTATTGCGATATATTGTGACATGATATATTGTTACACCCCTAGTAATTGATCCTTCGCAAAGCCCCGCCCACTTTAGTTACTGTTGCCATGCGCTCTCACGCCACACATCATGTTCTCACGCAGTGAAAAATGCATCGTGGAGCAAAGAGGACACTGACAACATATGAAACAGCTTCATATTTAAAATATTGTAATTTTTTAAAGAAGTTTAATCAATAAATAGCGTCTAGTGTGTGTTTAATGTGTCGTGACAGATCATCTCTTCATACTAGTTCATTTATAGCATCAAATAAACATGAATGAACATCAGAAGGAATGTTGTTTCAAGTGAGGACACACAATTTATCAAGTTCACCAACGTTAATCTTATGATTGGCCAGATCACCTGTCAATCAAACTGCCAAAGGGTCAAATGCATGGGTTAAAGGGTTAGTTCATTAATTCCTCACCCTCGTGTCGTTTCACACCTGTAAGACCTGAAAAGAAATTAAGATATTTTTGATGAAGTCCGATGGCTCAGTGAGGCCTCTATTGACAGCATTTAACACTTTCAAACACCCAGAAAGGTACTAAAGATATATTTAGTAACTGTCAAAGTCACGTGAACCATTGAAATTGCGAATCACGTATGACGTAACGAAGCCTCGTTCACTAAAATCACGTGACTTTGCCGCTCCGAACCACTGATTCAGAACAAAAGATTCGCAAAGCTTCATGAATCAGTGTTTTGAAGTCGTCCATCACTAGATATTGTTGAATAATTCGTTTTTTGGCGCACAAAAAGTATTCTCGTCGCTTTATAATATGAAGGTTGAACCACTGTAGTCACATGACCTGTTTTAAATATTTTAATTACAATAAGAAACAGGACTGCAAAATAAAGTGCTACGATTAAAACACAACACAAATATGGGAATTATATCGTGATCAACAAACTGTTCGACAAATATCATATCTTTGAATGTTGTCGCCTGCTTTTTCTTTCCTATGTACTTTAACTAATTAAAAATGAATTCAATTAAATCTTTTGTTTTGTATGAGAAACTGCACATCTTACATTTGTCTTCATAACAAACGGGCGCAGTAGTTCATACTTTGGATGGATGATTAAATGGTTAATTTTGCTCACATGTAGGCCTTCTTACGTTTGAAAAAAATGTCTGTGAAACAGAAACTAACCATTAAATTACAACTTTGAATTGCATAAAAATATCACACATTGACCTCCTGAGCACACACACAACCATTTAATACAAGCATCATATGTGGACATAAACTAGTACTTTAAATGGTTTTTACACGGTTTTAGAAAACATTTTGAATGTGGAATAATTAGTGGTGTGATTGCTTTTTCCATGCACAACTTTTAGTATTTAGTCATCTGTAGTGGATTACGTTGCTGAGAAATTTGCGCTAGTTTATTTATTTTAGGATACTTTAACTTTTTGTCAGCATCTTTCCAGTTTATTCTTAATCCATGTTTAATGTCAATATTTGTAACTAGATAAAAAAAGTTGGCTTGAGTTGGCCTAGCAAGAAAATAGTTTTAAAAGTTTGAGTTTAGTAGTTTTGATAAAGAAAAAGTAAGATGGATATAGATGAGTTTGAACGAGTTTAGATGCCTTAGAAATGGCACAGCTTCATCGAGTCAAATGGGCTTCGGCGTGTTTAGATTTGAAGTTTCGACAGTTGGATGTTCCGATTTTCAATGCAAGTCCAAATTTTGAAAAGCATTTTTAGGAAAACCGTAAGTCTGATCAGTCTGAAAAGATATAGCACTTTTAGTCAGAAGAGTGTGAAGGTCTGACCCGAGTTCGGTGGTTGTAGCTTTAAAGCTCTAGGAGGAGATGCGGTCTAAAATTTGGCTCTGAAGAAGAAGGAGTTTATATACAATATCAGCAAGTCAGATATTTATTGAAAATGGAAGAAGCACATGATTGAAAGTGTAAGCTCCAGCACATAAACTCGTCACTTCTGTACCCTGTTTTGACCCATGTCTCAAGAACGAGTTGAGAAATATGCATTTAAAGGAATGATGCAAACAAACGCCTCTGATGAACTCACATGTGGTGTCTTCAAAATGTCCTCCAACATGAAGCCAAGACTGAAAGCTGCTCCAGAACACCTCCACCCGCTGCAAGCTTGTGCGTGGAGTCATCAAGTCTCCTCATTGCGAATCTTTGAGATTCACTTTTGCTCTGTGACATAAATGCTCAATTTCAGTCACACGAACTCTTGAGGATGCCCGTTGAGTCTCTCGCACCAGAAGCTCCACCTACTTTCAAGAGTGTGGTAAACCTCACAGTGAAAAACCTTCAAGCGAAACACAGATACAGCAGAAAGATTACCGCTGAGTGAGTGTTACAGTACCACGTAGATCAGATCGATTCCATTTTAGTCTAGCCAGAAGTCAAAAAATACACCTGTTTCCTCTTATGATGAGTAGAAGTTCTGCAAGTAATGGGAAGACAGTTACCCATGTTCCTCTTATAATAAATGAGTCCATATTTACCAACAATACGGTCAAACTCATAGTCAACTGTAAAGCCATTCGACTCTAAACCCTGATATTTGAGCAAATTTATGAAATGCTGCTGTAGCATTTTATCTTCAGCAGTCAAACATCTCAAAAACGACACGCCGTCAATAATAAATGTGACATACTAATGATCGCAAAGTGAACTATCTCTGGAATCTCCTAATTATTAAGGGTTACACTTGATTTTGTGAGTCCTCTTTGGACTGTTACATACGGTGGGCGGGAAGTGCAAAACGACATTACAAAGTGTGAAACACTTTTATGAAGCTCGAGACAAATTTGCCAAATTTTTACCTATCATAAAACACAATAACGTGGGGAAAACACTTTTACCGAGGACGAAACAAATTTAGATTTTAGAAAACAAATTAACAAGACGCAAAACACTTTTACTAGTCCCGAAACAAATTTACAATGACAGATTCTTCACGGAAAGACCTGAAGTGACGCGGTGAAAGGTGTTGTTGTTGTTGTTGGTGAGCGCGGTAAATTCGTGTTGTAGTTGTGGAGTAAATGGCGTAAATAAAGTTTATGGTGACCGAACGTGGACTGCGGTCGAGGGACGTTTTGTCCGTTTTGTGGCAAACACACGAGCAGCTTAACGCGGTTTTGCTTTACGTGTGGACAGAGTTTGGAGTTTCTAAAAGAGCGGATCAGACGGAAACACAGGGTGACGTCTCGACAGCCAGACAGTGCTAAGCAAAGTAAGTTACACTTCCGGTGTGTGGGACATTCCCTTTCCGTGAAGAATCTGTCGTTGTTAATTTGTTTCGGGACTGGTAAAAGTTCATTTGTTTTCTAAAATGTAAATTTGTTTCGTCCTCGGTAAAAGTGTTTTCCCCCAAAATGTGTTGCGCACTTTGTAATGTTGTTTTGCACTTCCCGGCCACCGTAGTTACACCCAGAGCATCTCCATCCCCGGAGGTTTAGTTCATTAAGGCCCCGAAATCGAAGAACGAACAGATGTGACGTCATTCCAAACAAAATCAAAATTCGGGAGTTCGAAACGGCTTGCCAAAGTGAACTCTCAGGAATAGTTGCAAAACACATTCGTACTCCCATTGGTCCGTGACGATAACGTAATAACAGTTGGCTCCGCCTTCTCTCGCGGTGAACTCTTCTCCGGCTCATTTCGTCTGTTGAGGTAAGAATGAAAACACCGAAGAGCTGCTTTATAGTAAAGTTGTGCTTCACACTGGCACTGGTTTTCATGTTTGATATTGTAAAGCTGCTTGCTTTTAAGCAATCTATTGAATATAATGTCACATGAAAAAGGGTAGTTGTGGCCTAGTGGTGAGGGAGTCGGGCTTGTAACCTGAAGGTTGTTGGTTCGATTTCCATGCCGGCAGGAATTGAAGGTGGGGATTGTGAATGAACAGCTCTCTCTCCACCTTCAATACCATGACTAAAGTGCCCTAATTGCTCCCCTTGTAAGTCGCTTTGGATAAAAGCGTCTGCTAAATGATGAAAAAGAAAAAACAACTGTCCAAACGTGACTGTCCAGTGCTGAGTTCATGCTAACAGACCATACTGCTATGATCAGATGCTTTCTATAATAATATCTCAGTAAAGTGAGCAGCACTTACATATTCATCGCAGTGTGGGTGGAGTCAGATGTTCGATAACAGTTTATTGCTGCTTGCGTATTTGCCCCTACACGAAGAACGAAAAAGAACTTCGGCATGAGTATATCAGGGCCTTTTTTTTTTTTTCTTGGGCCGAATACACTCAGAATTCCCTGTTCATTCCTGCTATCACCCTCTTCAAATACATCCTGGTCTTTCAACCTCCACTCCTCCAATGGAGTCACCAGAAGTCCCTGCGGTCAACGGTAAAACCGTATGGGCCCACGTCCATTTGTAACGCACCATCTGTTGATAAAGGGACCACCATCATCGACCAGTTCCTAATTACTCTCCGGAACAGTGAGTGGAGCCGTCAACCAAAGACCTCCATCTGTGGCTTCCTTGCAAGAAAATCCCAGGTATGTTCATCTTTTCAAAATCAGCCGTCAAATGAATCCTGTATCTTTCAACTCCATATCTCACCCACTTTTCATGCTTCTCCGCTTAAACCAGGGGTGTCCAGAGAACCAGATTCGATGTTGTGGACAAGCCTGGGGTCCAGACATTACTCTATTTCAGTAATTCTTAAAGTGTGGTCCGCTAAAAGATGACCTAAACTAGGCAAGCTCTTACCGGATCGCGGGCGGCGGGGGTTGACGTCAGTGTGTTTTAATAACGGAAAAATGGATCATATCATTGCATTTGTGTTTGAATAATTAGTTTTTGACGTGAAACAGTTGCATATTAAACTTAAATTTAGTTTATCCTTCCTATTTTGTTGTGTTAGAGTGGGATTCTATTAGGTGGTCCTCAGAAAAAAATTGGAAGATGAAGTGGTCCGTGGGCTGAAAAAGTTTGAGAAACACTATTTTTATATATATATATATATATATATATATATATATACTAAATTAAAGCAGGATGAAACCAGCGTTGGCATTCTCAACAACACTGACACAGAAATCAGGAGAAACATTGTTCCTTCACCATGGATTTTCTGTACTATCGCTAAGTGTAACCATGGTATTGTGGCAAAAATGTGGGATATCAATATCAAATTTTATTATATATTATTAATGTAGACAAGTATAGAGATTATGCATGTGACATAACGTACGTCAACAGCGACATTCCCATAACGCTCACAACTGGAATTGAGAATAATGTCTGTACAAATCACTTGAACACAGGTCTCGGGGAATAACCTTTCACAGGAAAGGCTGAACATTTGTTTCTGGTTGTATTTGGTCATTATATAATTATGTTGATAGTAGTTGGCCACCGGAGTCAGTCGGAAAATAGCTATCCATGTCGCTAATTAGCTGTGAAAGTTGAGTTTACATGATTTACATTAGTTTTAGTGTATATTATCTTATTTTATAAACTAATTTGTCCTTAAATTTAAATAAGCATCTTTATTTTCTTAAAATCACCTTTTAAGATAAGCGCTCGTTTCGGTTAGGTGACTGACATTGTGAATTACTGTAACGTTGGTTAGTTGGCTTTCCCAGAGACAAAGAGTTGAGGAGACGGTGGGAAGTAGCTAGAAGAAGGGAAGGTTTTTTCCGCAAACGAGTTCTCGTGTAGTGAGCACTTCAAGTCGGAGGACTTTGACAGGACAGACTGGCCCTTACAAAAAAGAACCGCAGTATATTGAAGTACAACTGCAGTAAAACTGTAGTACCAAGTAGTTTAACTGCAGTTTAATTCGGATTTGCAGTATAATGAAGTATAGTCACAGTACAACTGCAGTAAAACTGTAGTACCAAGTAGTTTAACTGCAGTTTAATTCAGATTTGCAGTATATTGAAGTATAGTCACAGTACAACTGCAGTAAAACTGCAGTACCAAGTAGTTTAACTGCAGTTTAATTCAGATTTGCAGTATAATGAAGTATAGTCACAGTACAACTGCAGTAAAACTGTAGTACCAAGTAGTTTAACTGCAGTTTAATTCGGATTTGCAGTATAATGAAGTATAGTCACAGCACAACTGCAGTACCAAGTAGTTTAACTGCAGTTTAATTCAGATTTGCAGTATAATGAAGTATAGTCACAGTACAACTGCAGTACCAAGTAGTTTAACTGCAGTTTAATTCAGATTTGCAGTATAATGAAGTATAGTCACAGTACAACTGCAGTAAAACTGTAGTACCAAGTAGTTTAACTGCAGTTTAATTCAGATTTGCAGTATAATGAAGTATAGTCACAGTACAACTGCAGTACCAAGTAGTTTAACTGCAGTTTAATTCAGATTTGCAGTATAATGAAGTATAGTCACAGTACAACTGCAGTAAAACTGCAGTACCAAGTAGTTTAACTGCAGTTTAATTCAGATTTGCAGTATAATGAAGTATAGTCACAGTACAACTGCAGTAAAACTGTAGTACCAAGTAGTTTAACTGCAGTTTAATTCAGATTTGCAGTATAATGAAGTATAGTCACAGTACAACTGCAGTAAAACTGCAGTACCAAGTAGTTTAACTGCAGTTTAATTCGGATTTGCAGTATAATGAAGTATAGTCACAGTACAACTGCAGTAAAACTGCAGTACCAAGTAGTTTAACTGCAGTTTAATTCAGATTTGCAGTATAATGAAGTATAGTCACAGTACAACTGCAGTAAAACTGCAGTACCAAGTAGTTTAACTGCAGTTTAATTCAGATTTGCAGTATAATGAAGTATAGTCACAGCACAACTGCAGTAAAACTGTAGTACCAAGTAGTTTAACTGCAGTTTAATTCAGATTTGCAGTATAATGAAGTATAGTCACAGTACAACTGCAGTAAAACTGTAGTACCAAGTAGTTTAACTGCAGTTTAATTCGGATTTGCAGTATAATGAAGTATAGTCACAGTACAACTGCAGTAAAACTGTAGTACCAAGTAGTTTAACTGCAGTTTAATTCAGATTTGCAGTATATTGAAGTATAGTCACAGTACAACTGCAGTAAAACTGCAGTACCAAGTAGTTTAACTGCAGTTTAATTCAGATTTGCAGTATAATGAAGTATAGTCACAGTACAACTGCAGTAAAACTGTAGTACCAAGTAGTTTAACTGCAGTTTAATTCGGATTTGCAGTATAATGAAGTATAGTCACAGCACAACTGCAGTACCAAGTAGTTTAACTGCAGTTTAATTCAGATTTGCAGTATAATGAAGTATAGTCACAGTACAACTGCAGTACCAAGTAGTTTAACTGCAGTTTAATTCAGATTTGCAGTATAATGAAGTATAGTCACAGTACAACTGCAGTAAAACTGTAGTACCAAGTAGTTTAACTGCAGTTTAATTCAGATTTGCAGTATAATGAAGTATAGTCACAGTACAACTGCAGTACCAAGTAGTTTAACTGCAGTTTAATTCAGATTTGCAGTATAATGAAGTATAGTCACAGTACAACTGCAGTAAAACTGCAGTACCAAGTAGTTTAACTGCAGTTTAATTCAGATTTGCAGTATAATGAAGTATAGTCACAGTACAACTGCAGTAAAACTGTAGTACCAAGTAGTTTAACTGCAGTTTAATTCAGATTTGCAGTATAATGAAGTATAGTCACAGTACAACTGCAGTAAAACTGCAGTACCAAGTAGTTTAACTGCAGTTTAATTCGGATTTGCAGTATAATGAAGTATAGTCACAGTACAACTGCAGTAAAACTGCAGTACCAAGTAGTTTAACTGCAGTTTAATTCAGATTTGCAGTATAATGAAGTATAGTCACAGTACAACTGCAGTAAAACTGCAGTACCAAGTAGTTTAACTGCAGTTTAATTCAGATTTGCAGTATAATGAAGTATAGTCACAGCACAACTGCAGTAAAACTGTAGTACCAAGTAGTTTAACTGCAGTTTAATTCAGATTTGCAGTATAATGAAGTATAGTCACAGTACAACTGCAGTAAAACTGTAGTACCAAGTAGTTTAACTGCAGTTTAATTCAGATTTGCAGTATAATGAAGTATAGTCACAGTACAACTGCAGTACCAAGTAGTTTAACTGCAGTTTAATTCAGATTTGCAGTATAATGAAGTATAGTCACAGTACAACTGCAGTAAAACTGCAGTACCAAGTAGTTTAACTGCAGTTTAATTCAGATTTGCAGTATAATGAAGTATAGTCACAGTACAACTGCAGTAAAACTGTAGTACCAAGTAGTTTAACTGCAGTTTAATTCAGATTTGCAGTATAATGAAGTATAGTCACAGTACAACTGCAGTACCAAGTAGTTTAACTGCAGTTTAATTCGGATTTGCAGTATAATGAAGTATAGTCACAGTACAACTGCAGTAAAACTGCAGTACCAAGTAGTTTAACTGCAGTTTAATTCGGATTTGCAGTATAATGAAGTATAGTCACAGTACAACTGCAGTAAAACTGTAGTACCAAGTAGTTTAACTGCAGTTTAATTCGAATTTGCAGTATAATGAAGTATAGTCACAGTACAACTGCAGTAAAACTGCAGTACCAAGTAGTTTAACTGCAGTTTAATTCAGATTTGCAGTATAACGAAGTATAGTCACAGTACAACTGCAGTAAAACTGTAGTATAAGTACAGCTGCAGTAAAATGAAGTACAACTGAAAGTTGCATGAAGTATAAAAACAGTTTAACTGCAGTTGTATTGCAGTTTTATTTTACTAGTACTTCAGATGTATTGCAGTAGTTGTACTCCAGTAAAACTACAGACATTTTAGGTTATACTGCAATACTGCAGTTTTTTCATGTCCAAAAAACTGCATTTTTCTATATGTCACAAAAACTGTAGTATTACTTCTAAAAAACTGCAGTAATCTTTTGTAAGGGTCTCATTACAAATTCGAAATGAATATCCCACGTCTGCCTCAATACCATGTTTACACTTGTTACTACAGTAAACCCGTGGTAAATGTTTGTAGAAAACTTTTCAGTCCTCAAATCACAGTGTTTACGCGTCACTGTTGGTTTCACTGGATCTCAGCACACTGTTTAGTGGTCGTGTGATCGAGAGCAGTCCACAAGTACACATTTATCCTGAGCTCACGCTGTCTTTTGACCGGAGCTTATAAAAATGGTCAACGTGGCTCGTGGTTTCGTTTAATGTTTCTCATAAGCAATAGAAATGTCAGCGTTTGTGAGTTATGAAATTGTGTCTCACTCATGGATTACTGCTACTTGCCCTAAAATCTAGTGCTGCCACTTTGTGTTGACACTGTGAAACTGGATGATTTGTAAATTATGCGCATAAATTAGGAGGACTCACAAACTTGTACAAGCGTGATCTTTCCAACGTGATGCGTGGAGCATCACAAGACCAGCATTTGTGGTTAAAAACTGTTTATTTTTGTATAAAATGATGATGGTTTCTCTAGATCAGACTCTTATACCTCGTCTGGATCATGTAGAGTCTTTGAAGCTGCACTGAAACTGACATTCGGACCCGTTGAACCCCATTGAAGTCCACTATATGAAAGACAGAAAGACATGAGCATCTTGATGACATGGAGGAGAGTGAATGATCAGGAGATTTTAATTATGAACTGAACTAATGCTATAATATTTGGCTTACGCAGTCACATGTTTTGTGTCAGCTGACTGGACAATAAATATGCATTCATGGACTATTTTTAATGCCTTTTGACAACATTTGACACCACGTGCACACATAATAAACTTGTTTCCTCATGTAAGGTTGCTCAGGGCTCAATCAGATATCATAGTAATCTTGTAAAACACTATTGGGCCAACTTCCTCTTACACAACTGAAGCACAGGGGTGGATATATCATTGCAAACCAAAGATAAGCAACAGCAAATCTATTAGAATAACATAAAGCGGATGTTATTATTAATTCATTAAAAGAAACATTCATTAATTAACCCATTTAAAATAAAATGTTTTTAATGACAAGGTTAGAGACAGAAAATCATACAGCATCGTTAGGATTATGATCAATGTCATGAATTTACCTCAGAACGAGAACGCGCGGTCTGTGGATGTCACGTGACACGCACACACGACTCGTGTGCGCAGAAAGACGCATATCAGTATCTCTTTCACACTCGAACAAACAAATAACACACAGAATTATGCCAAAATGACCATTTTGTCGAGTATCCTCATAAAAGCAGTCTTAAATGAGTTGAATAACGTCTTAAATGAACCGCTAGAGTTGTGAGGATCAGATCCGCGTCATGTTCAGCAGCGGCAGCTCTTAAAGTGACAGTAGCCTAATACACCAGTTGCTGTCTGTCGATCATCAAAGAGCAAATTGTAGCTTTAATAAGGATCAATCAAGATTTTATTTATAATTTCTGCAGACTGTATTCAGTTTCTGTATATTTCCTAGACAGATAAATGAAATTTTTTATAAAGAGTTTTATGTGAAGATTGCTTTAAGTTCACTTAAATTAAGTTATTTTTTAAAGCCCGCTAAAAGTTGAAATTGATAGCTTTTAGTTATACTGTAACGTTCAATGTCTATGTTTTAACACACGCCTCGAGAGCAGCGGGACTTTTATTATGACACAGTCGCCGGCGCGACTATGAGTATGAGGAAACGCTGCTCTGTTTATCATTTTAGACGGTGTTATAACGTTACTCGCTCGCGGCTCGTTCACACTGAGATAAGAGAGATCCATATTACAATATCATATATCAATATCATATTGTATGATGGAGAAAATTCTGTATTACTGTAACTAAAAAAAGCTGCATCTGATTATGCTGTTAGCTACTCGACAAAATAAGAGTTCCCTTTCATGGGAACTTCGAGCTGCGTCGAGACGCATTGGGAACGCTTCTGCGTGATTGCGTCGTGAAGCACATGTGAAATCTGTCCAATGGCGTGACGGAACGTCATGGTGACGTCACAGACCAGGAAACTATAAAGCACCCCTCCAAACAAAGAATGGCAGCTTCTCTGTCTTCAGCAAGCGCTCTGTGTTTCTGTCTGTGATTTACTGTTGTTTGTCAAAAGCATTTCACGAAAATATGGAGTCCCAAGCAGTTTAAGAAGTGTGTTCCTCCCTGCCCCCGTTTCATTACGAGTGGGGATACACACGAGCTTTGCGTTGCTTGTTTGGGTGCGGAGCACGCACAGTCAGCTCTCGAGGGAGCGGGCTGTGTTCACTGCGATAAGATGGCAGTGAAAGTGCTTCGCTCCCGCCGGGCGTTCTTCGAGGAGGGCGCTTCGGCTCGCGTTCCTCGTGGTTCGGGTCCCGCTTCTGCCGAGGCAGAGCGGCGGCTCAAATCATGGGGTTCGCAAATGGATCTGGCAGAGGGGTTAGAGACGGGCCCCGCCCTTTCTCTGCCCTCACCTGCCGGATCTAGTGCCTCATCTCAGGGGGAAGCACGCTTTGCGGTTTCTTCTCCCAGGGATGGGGTACCGGTGTTTCATTTATCTAGCTCTGAGGAATTGGATATAGTGAGCATCGACGCTGGTGATGACTCGTTACAAAATACACCTGCTTATGAGGAGTTAATGGAGGTTATAACTCGTGCTGTTGCTAAACTGAATATTGACTGGCCAGCCGAGAAAAAAGAAGAGAAAAAGAAAAGCTTATTGGACGAACGTTATTTACCGTCCAGATCTCAACCTCCACGTCGGGGTTTGCCGTTCTTCCCCGATCTCCACACTGAGGTGTCGAGATCATGGGATAGACCGGTTTCATATCGTGTTTTTAGCCCACAGACATCAAATTATTCTAATATCTTGGGTCTTAAGAAATATGGTTATGCGGCGATGCCCCGGGTGGAAGAGACGCTTGCGAGTTATCTCTCCCCTGGGTCTGCATCGTCACTTAAAGCCCCGACATTACCCACTAAGCCATTAAAAACAACTTCGGCGTTGCTGGGTAAAGCATACTCGGCTTCGGGTCAAGCAGCAGCATGTCTTCATACTATGTCGATCTTACAAGCTTATCAGGCTGATTTACTCAAAGATATTGACGAGGGTGGAGAGATTTCTGCGGAGGCTATCCGCGAGTTACGTCATGCTACTGATTTATCTCTCAGGGCAACCAAGGAGACGGCCAAGTCAGTGGGCCGCTCTATGGCAGCCTTGGTTGCTACTGAGAGACATTTATGGCTGAATTTATCTGGTACAAAAGAAAAAGACAAAAGCTTTCTTTTGAACGCCCCGCTTGAGCCATCTGGCCTGTTCGGCGACGCTGTCACGTCAGTCGCTGACAGGTTCCAGGAATCTAAGAAACAAGCGGCGGCGTTTCAGAAAATTCTTCCTCTCCGCCCTCGCGTATCTGAATCTGCTGCTCAACCCAAGCCGAGTGCTAGCTCCTCACACAGAGCCAACCAGAAAGTCAGCGTCGCCACTCGAGCCCCTCCTCAATCTAACCGAGGTGGTGGGGGGGGGTCGGGGTGGCGATCGCAGCCGAGGCCTTCCAGGGATAGAGCTGATCTGAGGACAGTTATTATCGCTAAGAAGGCTCCGGCGAAGAGGTCCTGACGCTTACGGCGCCAGGCCTCTGGGGGCAGTCCTCACCGAGGGAAGTTGGTTTACACCTCATTATACGGTGCCCATTTTTCCTCGGTGCCCTCAAGGGGCCGTTCTGCCAACCCGGCCGTTGAATATGTGTCTGGGCGCAGAGCCCCCCAGCGGTTTTCTGAGGAAAACCCTGGTACAGTCAGATCGGTTGTTTCCTGCCGGTGCGCCGTTTCAGGGCACCGAGCTGGCTGTCAATACACCAGAGACCAGTCTCGAGAGACTGGTTCCCTTAGGAGATTTTCTAATAGAATGGAAATGTCTACAGAATATATCTTCATGGGTGCTGCAGATAATAGAAAGAGGCTACAAAATGCAGTTCAGGTCATGCCCGCCCAGGTTCAGCGGGGTCCTCACCACGGTGGTGGATCCCGAGCAGTCTCTGGTTTTGGAACAAGAAGTTCTGACACTTTTGCAAAAAGGAGCTATAGAAAGGGTTCCTCCTCCCAGCAAGCAGTCAGGGTTTTACAGCCGCTATTTCATTGTTCCGAAGAAGGATGGAGGGCTGCGTCCCATCCTAGATCTTCGCTTATTGAATCTTACGGTCCAAAAGCTCAAGTTCAGGATGCTTACACTCAAACAGATTGTTTCACAGATCAAATCCGAGGATTGGTTTGTGACAATCGATCTCAAAGACGCGTATTTTCATATATCCATCCATCCTCATCACAGGAAGTTCCTGAGGTTCGCTTTCGGGGACGAAGCTTATCAATTTCGGGTTCTTCCATTCGTCCTAGGGTTATCACCCCGCACCTTTACAAAATGCGTGGATGCAGCTCTGGCTCCTCTGAGACTCCAGGGCATTCGCGTGTTGAATTATATCGACGATTGGTTGATTTTAGCTCAATCCGAGCTCAGGGCGGTTCGACATCGAGATGTCGTTCTCGCACATATCAAAAGGTTGGGGTTGAGGTTGAACGTCAAAAAGAGTGTGCTTCTTCCATCTCAGAGAACCACTTTTCTAGGCGTGGTATGGGATTCGACAACGATGCGGGCCCATCTTGCTCCAGCTCGCATTGCGTCAATCCTATCAGCCGTCAATGGGGTAAAACTAGGCCAGTTCATCACTGTCAAACAGTTTCAGAGACTGTTGGGTCTCATGGCAGCTGCGTCCAACGTGATACCTTTTGGCCTGCTGTACATGAGGCCACTGCAGTGGTGGCTGAGGACCAAGGGGCTTTCTCCGAGGGGAAATCCTTTTCGCATGATCAAGGTCACGCGGCGATGCCTTCGTGCCTTAGTTATGTGGAAGAAACCTTGGTTCCTTTCCCAAGGGCCCGTGTTGGGAGTTCCTTGTCGTCGCGTAATGCTAACGACGGATGCTTCCCTCACGGGTTGGGGGGCGATCATGAGTGGTCGCTCAGCTCAGGGTCTGTGGCAGGGTCATCTACTTTCCTGGCACATAAATCGGCTGGAAATGATGGCGGTGTTTCAAGCTCTCAAACACTTTCTGCCGGACCTGAGGGGCCATCATGTGTTGGTCCGTACGGACAACACATCGGTGGTCTCTTACATCAACCATCAGGGGGGTCTGAGGTCACGACACTTGTGCAAACTAGCTCAGTATATCCTTCTGTGGGCTCTCCCTGAGAGCAGTTTACATCCCAGGGCATTTGAATCAGGGAGCAGACGTCCTGTCGAGACAGGGGCTGAGGCCCGGGGAGTGGAGACTTCACCCAGAGGTGGTGGAGCTCCTATGGGAGAAATTCGGTCGTTCAGAGATAGACCTATTTGCAACTCAAGAGACAACTCACTGTCCGTTATGGTTCTCCCTCACTCACCCAGCCCCGCTGGGGCTGGACGCTATGGTGCAGGCGTGGCCGAGGCGGCGCCTGTATGCTTTTCCCCCGATCGCTCTGCTCCCAGGGGTTCTGGAGAGGATTCGTCAGGATGGGGTCAGCCTGTTGCTCATAGCCCCATTCTGGCCGACCCGAGTGTGGTTTTCGGACCTGACGTCGCTAGTGGTCGGCTCTCCATGGGAGATTCCGATTCGACGAGACCTCCTGTCGCAAGCAGGAGGCACGATATTTCACCCTCGACCAGAGCTGTGGAAACTGTGGGCCTGGCCCCTGAGGGGGTCCAGTTCATGAGGTCTGGTCTCTCTACTGAGGTAGTAGAGACCATTCTTCACTCCAGAGCCCCGTCTACGAGGAGACTTTATGCCAATAAATGGAATCTGTTCTCATCTTGGTGTATAGAACAGCATCTTGAACCTGTTAACTGCTCTGTAGGTTCAGTTTTGGAATTTCTGCAGGAGAGGTTCTCAGCAGGGTTATCTCCCTCCACTCTTAAGGTTTACGTGGCGGCTATTTCTGCTTACCACATCCCGGTGGGTGGCGCATCTTTGGGGAGAGACCCTTTGGTGACAAGGTTTCTTCGTGGTACTCTGAGGCTTAGGCCTGCTCAGCGGGTTAGAACACCTGCCTGGGATTTGGCCATAGTGCTCGAGGGCCTGGCCATGGCTCCTTTTGAGCCCTTGGAGGAAGTATCTGAAAAATTCCTCACCTTAAAAACTATATTTCTCCTGGCTATTACATCTCTCAAAAGAATTGGAGATCTTCAAGCCCTTTCTGTGGCTCCTTCATGTCTGGAATTTGCACCTGGTATGGTGAAAGCGTTCCTGCATACCAAGCCGGGATATGTGCCTAAGGTCCCTACTAATACTGTAGGGCCCATTGTGCTGCAGGCCTTCAGTCCTCCACCTTTTATAAATACAGATCAGGAAAAACTTAATCTGCTTTGCCCAGTTAGGGCTCTAGACGCCTACGTCCACAGAGCTGCCCTGTGGCGTAGGTCAGATCAACTGTTTGTCTGTTTCGGGTCACCCAGGAAGGGTTGTCCCGCTTCTAAGCAGAGAATGAGTAAGTGGGTGGTGGAGGCCATCTCACTTGCTTATGAGTCGGCCGGACAGCCTTCACCTTTGTCTGTCCGGGCCCATTCCACGAGGAGTATGGCGGCCTCTAAAGCCCTTCTGTCAGGAGTTTCTTTGCAAGATGTGTGTGATGCGGCGGGCTGGTCCTCTCCGCACACATTTCTGAGATTTTATAGCCTTGACTTAGGCTCTACTCCGGGGTCTTCGGTCCTCACTTAGCTCCACAGTCGGGGCTTTTGGCATTGTGGCGTAGTGGGTATTGGGTTCCCAATGCGTCTCGACGCAGCTCGAAGTTCCCATGAAAGGGAACGTCTCAGGTTACGTATGTAACCCTGGTTCCCTGAATAGGGAACGAGACGCTGCGTCGCGTTGCCACACTCCCTGCAAGCCTCCGAGCGCTTTGCTTCAGCCAGTTTTGAAGCTGCCATTCTTTGTTTGGAGGGGTGCTTTATAGTTTCCTGGTCTGTGACGTCACCATGACGTTCCGTCACGCCATTGGACAGATTTCACATGTGCTTCACGACGCAATCACGCAGAAGCGTTCCCAATGCGTCTCGACGCAGCGTCTCGTTCCCTATTCAGGGAACCAGGGTTACATACGTAACCTGAGACGTTTTTCTCTGAGGCGTGGTAAAACATCGCAAAAAATCAAGAAAATTTTATTTTATTTTTTAAAAAATTTTTTTTATTTTTTTTATTACTGAAGAAATAATATTTTTCCTCACATCAAGCACAATTCCGATTTTGTGGTCAATGGCTAAATCTATATTACAATTTTTTTTTTTCCTGGAATAAAATGAATCATAAATCATTCAAGAAATATTATGCATTAACAGAGCTAAATTTTAAAAAATGACATAACAAAATTCAATATCCTATTATACCAAAAGTAAATCATGGGGACATGCAGCATATATTATACAAACGAAACCCTCTAGTAACTATTGCATTTAAATGGTAAAGAATTTATACAGCATGTTATTTGTTGTAGTGCTTTTGTACATCTCAATAAATTCTATAAAGCCGGTGTAACTTAAGTTCAAATTTATTTGATCATTTAAAACAATATTAAAAGGGGTTAAAAGTAGCACTCGTTGCTTAAATGAAAGTAATGCGCTTCATAAGGGAGTTAAATGTGACCTCAACCTCAGTTTTCTAGTGTTTCACACTTAAAGAACTTTTCAAGCCATCGATCATCCATGTTAGCGTCTGTCCACGTTTGTTTCAGACACATTCGTTTTTGCAGGATGTGATAAACCAAGCTTATCAACTTTAAAAATTACATTTAAAGCATTATGTTTTTGTCAGAGCAGTCTCTTGGTCTACCCGCACTTTTGCTGTCTGTCCGTCTGACTGTTCCTGTCTGAGCTCTGTGTGTTAGATCGCTTTTACAGACGCAACGGCGCAGAGAAACAGAAAAACACGACCGACAGGAGAAGCGAGAACGCCAGAGTTACATAGATCTATTTGACCCTCTTCACGCTCTGATTGGTTATTCTGTCTTGTCAGTCTTCCCAGGCTCCGCCCCAGCGCTCTGATTGGCTCCCTTGTCTTTGTTTTTGGCATCTTTGGTGTCAATCAAAGCATGTTCACGCTTCACCATCTCCTCCAGCTCAGCCTGAAAGCAAAAAGGGTGACATCTCATGCATAGTTTAAGAAGGGAAAATGTTACTGATTTAAATGAAATGTCAGATCTGCTTGTGAATGTGCCTGTATTTACTTTCCAGCCCAGCAGTTCGGCAAGAGCCATGCAGCCGTCATCACAGGTGCTCAGGTGAGCCACATCTCTGTGAACCATCGATAAATTCAGTCTTCAGAAACCCCACTAATGCATGTATTCACACAACCTGGCATTTTAAAAATACTTGATATGTTCAATAGTGGTGTATAATGTACCCGAATTTCACAAATGACCATCTTTTTTTTTCTTTTATTACTCACGAAATTATATTTTTCCTCACATCAAGCACAATTCCGATATTACAATTTTTTTTTTTTCTGAAATGAAATAAATCATAAATCATTCAAAAAATATTATGCATTAACAGAGGTAAATTTATAAAATAACATAACTAAGCTCATTATCCTATTATATCAATAGTCAATCATGGGAACCATATATTACACCAACTTAAACTTAACTTAATTGAGTTTTTAGTAAAATCAATGTTATATGATATATTTTGAGCGAACTTCATGATACTGATTAATATTTAATTACGATACATGTTTTCCCACTGAAAATTCCATGCGTTCAAATGCTCTCGTGTATATCTGCGTGTTTTTGAAGCGTTGATTATTGTAGCCAATCACAGACATATCTGATAAGGGCTTGAACACAATGGCGAATTCGCTCGACAGAGTCACATTTCTTAACAGTTCAGTATCGAAGTTGGAAGTTTTGAGTAACGTTGTGCCTTGAGGATGCGCTACACTGGACGCAACGAAGTGAACATTGCAAATCCGTTTGTTCTTTGCGTCGAAAGTAATTGACGCTTTGAAATAGAAATGGAACGAGACATCAGTTTACTGTCGGTGATTTTGAAAACTGAAACATCAAAAATATAAACCGCTTACCGACTTTAGTGACGGCTGATTTTTTTTAGTGATTCTTGATTTTTACAAGCCACCAGTTCATTTTGTTTTGCTCAAATTCATAGCCAACGACTATCTGGGAGGATAGTCACATTGCCCCCTCTAGTGGATGACTAAAGATTTGCTAGTAAAATCTCACATTTACAGCTGTTTCACTTCAGTGAATGCTTCTGAATGAACAGGTGCTCGCTTCCCACTTAATGGGAGCTTTATAACATTGATTAGTCTTATGTAGTCTACATTTGCTTACTTCGTCTAATAACGTGCGAGAGCGCCGTCTCTGTCAAGTCGAAGTTTGACGCAAAGCTCTCGCCATCTTGGAAACGCCACGCCGATATCGATCCTCGTTTTATTTCTCCTTTTGTCCCAAAGTTTGCTTGCCATGGTCCATAATGTTTGAACGAAACAACAACAGTGTGCCGTTAGACGTTACGCAGCTGTCCGTGTCTTTTCCCATGGGTACTGTGCAGTACAAGCAGAAACCAGGGATAACGCAGATATTACGTCACTGACAGGCGACATGTGACAAGAGAGGGACGGGCACTATTAAAAATTGTGAATTTCTCTGACTTTACAAATTCTTGGAAACATTTAGGATAGTGTAAGTACACCGCTGAATGAAATATTTAAACTGTGCAAGTGGCTTTTGAATGTGATTTGGTTAGATCCCTCCGTTTTAGACAAAAATGCCGATTTTTATTAAGCTGTGCACTTGGATATACATTAATACATTCTCAAAGACTATTACTATTTAATGTTTATTTGAAGTGTCAGTTTTTGCATTCATTTTACTAGTCAAACCTGAACACAGAGAAAGACATTTTGTTGCACAAAACATCAAAATTCAACAAAAATGAACAGGAATGCTTTATCAGCCATCAATCAATCTGATTTCAACCTCTTATTTGAGACATCTGGATCTGTTTTGCCATATTGTTGCAGCCACACCGGTTCATGTGTGTAAGTGTGTCTGAATCGGTGTATCTCGATGTTTTAGATTGTAACACTTTCATTGGTGTCTGTTTTTTTACTGCATTGTGGCTGAATTATTGATTATTTTATGCATTTGGAAAAACTTCCTTTGTGTTGCAGTCACACAAGTTCATTTTTAGTTCACTAGTTTCACTATTTTGCACTCATAATGTTTTAGACTGTCACCCCTTCATTGCTGTGCACTCTTTTCTGCATCGTGGATGATTTGTAGATTGCACACACACATAAAAAAATCTATTTATTTCCAATGGAGCTCATTTTTGACCATGAACAACACGAGTGTGACTACTTTTTTTTATGAGCAATTAGCTTTTTTGAATCAAGACCACAATTTTTTTTTTTTTTTTGTGGTAACAGCGACTGCCATAGAAGTCATCGAGTTACGTACCGTTCCCATGAAGTAGCAATGTTTAACACCAGAGGGTTAAATTCAATATCGTGTCAGGAATAGTCTGTGTTGTTTAGTCCAGCGATTCACGATACTCTTGGTGTGAACGGACATGAAAATACCTGTAGGCTTTATCCGAGTCAAAATCCATTCCTCCTCCAAAAGCGAATAACCCCATGCCAAATTCCGACTGTCAGAGAAAGACACGCAAAGCAAAAATGTAATTATAAAACAAATACGTCTCATTCAAATGTTTATTATAATTGGATTAGCAATTACGCACCTGTCCGGTTTTCTCCATATTGATGAGCAGTCTAGGACAGCTGTTCGACACTCTGCACACAAGACACAATGAAGTCAAAGCACAAAACATGCATCATTTAACATCATTTGTTGGGGAAAATAAAATTCACCAACATTATTCATTTCAATTTTTATTTAATTCATGAATTTAATCAGGGCTGGGTGGGTTACTTTTAAAATGTTTTCGCTACAGATTACAAAATACATGCTTTAAAAAGTCATTTGTAACGTATTTCGTTACATTACTCAAGTTTAGTCACTTAATCGAAATATATATAGAGATATAAACTCTCAATATTGAGAAAAGTCAGAATTATGAGATATAAACTCGCAATATTGAGAAAAGTCAGAATTATGAGATATAAACTGACAATATTGAGAAAAGTCAGAATTATGAGATATAAACTGAAAATATTGAGAAAAGTCAGAATTATGAGATATAAACTGAAAATATTGAGAAAAGTCAGAATTATGAGATATAAACTGAAAATATTGAGAAAAGTCAGAATTATGAGATATAAACTCGCAATATTGAGAAAAGTCAGAATTATGAGATATAAACTGACAATATTGAGAAAAGTCAGAATTATGAGATATAAACTGACAATATTGAGAAAAGTCAGAATTATGAGATATAAACTGAAAATATTGAGAAAAGTCAGAATTATGAGATATAAACTGACAATATTGAGAAAAGTCAGAATTATGAGATATAAACTCACAATATTGAGAAAAGTCAGAATTATGAGATATAAACTGACAATATTGAGAAAAGTCAGAATTATGAGATATAAACTCGCAATATTGAGAAAAGTCAGAATTATGAGATATAAACTGACAATATTGAGAAAAGTCAGAATTATGAGATATAAACTGACAATATTGAGAAAAGTCAGAATTATGAGATATAAACTGAAAATATTGAGAAAAGTCAGAATTATGAGATATAAACTCACAATATTGAGAAAAGTCAGAATTATGAGATATAAACTGACAATATTGAGAAAAGTCAGAATTATGAGATATAAACTGAAAATATTGAGAAAAGTCAGAATTATGAGATATAAACTCGCAATATTGAGAAAAGTCAGAATTATGAGATATAAACTGACAATATTGAGAAAAGTCCGAATTATGAGATATAAACTGAAAATATTGAGAAAAGTCCGAATTATGAGATATAAACTCGCAATATTGAGAAAAGTCCGAATTATGAGATATAAACTGACAATATTGAGAAAAGTCCGAATTATGAGATATAAACTGACAATATTGAGAAAAGTCAGAATTATGAGATATAAACTCGCAATATTGAGAAAAGTCCGAATTATGAGATATAAACTCACAATATTGAGAAAAGTCCGAATTATGAGATATAAACTGACAATATTGAGAAAAGTCAGAATTATGAGATATAAACTCGCAATATTGAGAAAAGTCAGAATTATGAGATATAAACTCGCAATATTGAGAAAAGTCCGAATTATGAGATATAAACTCGCAATATTGAGAAAAGTCCGAATTATGAGATATAAACTCGCAATATTGAGAAAAGTCCGAATTATGAGATATAAACTCACAATATTGAGAAAAGTCCGAATTATGAGATATAAACTCACAATATTGAGAAAAGTCACAGTGACGAGTGAATTATAAAATGACTCACAAAACATGAAAACAGTCGTGGATCATCAGGTCATGACAGGACAGTTCAGTTGACAGTTCCGCAATTTTTTTTATAAATTCAGTCATTTTGTCTCGTTCAGGACTAAATAAAAATAACAACATTTTTATGATCCTCTTAAAAGTATTAAAATGTTGATGAAACTGAACTCGTCTTTTTCAGACGGTCAGAGTCAGAGAATCACCAATCGCTGTTTAAATGACATTAAAACTCAAAGTAATCACTTTGGTAATCTAAAACACTTTTCAGATGGAACTGTAATCTGATTACCACACATTTAAAATGAACTGCCAGCACAGCCGTGACTAAAAGTATTGGCAGTGACATATAAATTTCGCAAAGTTTGCTAAAGTTTTTAAATAATTGCAAAGAGCTTCATTGGCAAGAAAAAAAAAATAAAAAATTTGGGCCCTGGTACAAAATGCTGATGAAGTATTTGGTCACAATCAGCTACAAAACTAAAAAGCATCTTGTGTTATGAAAGAACGAAATAAACAGAATTGTTTATTGTGTTACAATTCGCTCCACTTAAACTATATTAAAACATTCAAAGCTCAAGCGCAACACTTTATTTTGCACGTTCAGCTCCGTTTCGTGCGCAGTTGAGTGCGTGAGCCTTTCAAAGACGCATTCGACGAGCGCACACTATCTAGTGGACTTTTTCAAGCGCTCAAGTCATTCATGTGGTCACTTCTGCTCTTTTTCCTGTTGTAGCGGTTGGCAAACAGCTTTATATCCACTTCTGGATTGGAGCGTGGATCGCCCGTGACTGACTGTGTTCATCACCTGACTGTGTGCAGCGAATCGTGATGCCTGTATCCTACGGATCGGGACGTATACGTCATGTACCATTACACCCCTAGGGAGCCAAGGGATACACGGAGACATCCTTACCTACTGACCAGTGATGCGAACGGCTGGACCTGTAGGGATGTGCCCATGATGATGAGAAGATCACATCGAGGAAAGTCCTGCGGTACACAGTGGATTGACAGTAAGAGTCTAACTGAGGATGAGGAACGACTGGCTTTGACCGTAAACATAAGCTGAAGTCTCACCATCTTCATGGAAGTGAAGAATCGGGCAGGTAGATTCTCCCCAAAAAACACAATATCTAAAAAAGAACAAGAAATACATCCACGAAGAGGCTAAAAACCTTCAGAATATAGTCACCAATGACGGTTTCTACTTCTATTACATTTTTATGCCATAAAAATATTATCATTCCCTATACATGATAAAATTACAAGGAAATCATACAGCTTTGGAATTGCAGAATAATTGACAGGATTATCATTTTGGGTAAACGACATCTTAAATCCAAAACAAATTCAAATCTATAGCTAATGAGAAAAGGAAAAAGCTCTAGATATCCCATTTTCTTCTAAACGATTGCTCTTACCAGGTTTCACCAGGCTTCCACAGGAGTCGCACTTAGGAATATCTTCGGAGAAGATTTTATCTGCGAGTCAGAAACACGGTTTATGAATAGTGAAGCGAACTACATTCCCACATCGCATTGAAAACCGAAACCAGAAACCGCAGAGAAACGTCAGTGTGCAATACTGTACTTTTCATCCAGTCCATGGAGTACTCCTTACGACAGAAGCAGCTCACGCAGTGAGAGGTGTGAAATGTACCATGGGCTTCAATCAGGTCCTCGCCTTCCAGACCGGCAACTCGCTCTAGAGTATCGATATTCTAAAAAAAGAAATAATAATTGCATAATACATATATATATATATATATATATATATATATATATATATATATATATACACTCAGCTATAGCATTATGAGGAACACCACACTAATACTGTGTTTGACCACTTTCGCCTTCAGAACTGCCTTATTTCTACGTGGCATTGATTCAACAAGGTGCTGAAAGCATTCTTTAGAAATGTTGGCCCATATCGATAGGAGAGCATCTTAGAGTTGATGGAGATTTGTGGGATGCACATCCAGGGCACGAAGCTCCCGTTCCACCACATCCCAAAGATGCTCTATTGGGTTGAGATCTGGTGACTGTGGGGCCATTTTAGTGCAGTGAACTCATGTTCAAGAAACCAATCTGAAATGATTCGAGCTTTGTGACATGGGATGGATGAGAGGATGGGTACATGGTGGTCATGAAGGGATGGACATGGTCAGAAACAATGCTCAGGTAGGCCATGGCATTTAAACGATGCCCAACTGGCACTAAGGGGCCTGAAGTGTGTCAAAAAAACACCCCACACCATTACACCACCACCACCAGCCTGACAGTGGTAACTAGGCATGATGGATCCATGTTCTCATTCTGACTCGACCATCTGAATGTCTCAACAGAAATCGAGACTCATCAGACCAGGCAACATTTTTCCAGTCTTCAACTGTCCAATTTTGGTGAGCTCGTGCAAATTGTAGCGTCTTTTTCCTCTTTGTAGAGGAGATGAGTGGTACCCGGTGGGGTCTTCTGCTCAAGGTTGTGCATGTTGTGGCTTCACAAATGCTTTGCTGCAGACCTCGGTTGTAACGAGTGGTTATTTCAGTCAAAGTTGCTCTTCTATCAGCTTGAATCGGTCGGCCCGTTCTCCTCTGACCTCAAGCATCAACAAGGCGTTTTCTCCCACAGGACTGCCGCACACTGGATGTTTTTCCCTTTTCACACCATTCTTTGTAAACCCTAGAAATGGTTGTGCGTGAAAATCCCAGTAACTGAGCAGATTGTGAAATACTCGGCCCGTCTGGCACCAACAACCATGCCACGCTCAAAATTGCTTAAATCACCTTTCTTTCCCATTCTGACATTCAGTTTGGAGTTCAGGAGATTGTCTTGACCAGGACCACAGCCCTAAATGCATTGAAGCAACTGCCATGTGATTGGTTGATTAGATAATTGCATTAATGAGAAAGTGAACAGGTGTTCCTAATAATCCTTTAGGTGAGTGTGTGTATATATATATATATATATCACAAAGGCTGTGTCCAAAACGGCATTCTTCCCTACTATATAGTAGGCGAAAACCAATATGTTACAAAAAAGGTATGTCCAATGCGTAAAAGTAAAGGTGAGGTAAGCCATTTTTTCAAAAACGCTGTTGGACATTGTTGATATTTGAAATCAACCCAAACAAACCCAGCGCTCTCTTCTCACCCTCCAATCCTATCCACCCTGCTCCGAGTCAGTCTCGAACCCCAGCCTGATCGCTGCTGGTATGACAATGACACTAAACACAGCATTCTCCAGCGGCCGTCAGTGCGCAGTGGTTTACCTGCACAACTCTCATTAGCTGGCCACTGTTACACACGCAATACTGGAGTGCGTGTCTGTTTATCACAGCTGACGCGCAACAAAATAATGCTTCACGAAAAATAAAGCACCAATATGGCAAGCCATTTTGACTTTTATTCATTTTCAGGATATGAACTTGTGATATCAACAATTACATTTTCACTAGTTAAAATGTTAATTCCTGATATCAACAATTCAGTTTCTACTAGTATAAACTATAATTGTTGATATCTGTAATTGTATTTTTACTAGTGAAATATCGCCATAGGCTGCCATTCAAATTCAATTGTTGAAATCAAGAATTCATTTCTTACTAGTTGAAATTCCAGTTCCACAAATCAGGAATACAATTCTTACTAGTAAAAATGCAAATTTCTGATATCAACAATTACATTGTTACAAGTGCAAATGCCTATTCTTGATATCAACAACTGAATTTCTACTAGTAAAAATGTTCATTTCTGATATCTGAAAATGAATTCCTGATATCAATATCATTTCTGATATCTATAACGGCTTTCTTACTAGTAACAATCACATTCATGATATCAGAAATGAATATTTTTACTAGTAAGAATTGTATTCCTGATGTGTGAAACTGGAATTTCAACTAGTAAGAAATGAGTTCTTGATTTCAACAATTGAATTTGAATGGCAGCCTATGGAGAGATTTCACTAGTGAAAATACAGATATCGTATCCTAGTAAACATAGTCGCATTCGCTCTTAAAGTGACAGCGTCCTAATAAATCTGCTGCTGTCTGTGTTTTTAAAGTTAACCAAACTGGTCTTGAACTTTAAAAAGGATATGAAGTGTTTACTTGTCTTTAAAAAAAAGTAGGCTAGTCAAATTATATTAGTTAAGCTAGTAGTTTTACGTGGAGAAGGTATTCGACCGTGTCCCTCGTGGCGCCCTGTGAGGGGTGCTCCGGGAGTATGGGGTCCGGGGCCCTTTGTTAAGCAGGAGCAGGAGCTTGGTTCGCATTGCCGGCAGTAAGTCAGACCTGTTCCCAGTGCATGTTGGACTCCGGCAGGGCTGCCCTTTATCACCGGTCCTGTTCATTGTCTTTATGGACAGGATTTCTAGGCGCAGTCAGGGGCCGGAGGGAGTCTGGTTTGGGGAACACAGGATCTCATCTCTGCTTTTTGCAGATGATGTTGTCCTGTTGGCTCCATCGGGCCGGGACCTCCAGTGTGCATTGGGACGGTTTGCAGCCGAGTGTGAGGCGGCTGGGATGAGGATCAGCACCTCCAAGTCTGAGACCATGGTTCTCAGTCGGAAAAGGGTGGCTTGTCCTCTTCAGGTTGGTGGAGAGCTCCTGCCTCAAGTGGAGGAGTTCAAGTATCTTGGGGTTTGTTCAGGAGTGAGGGAAGGAAGGAGCGTGAGGTGGACAGACGGATCGTAGTGATGCGGTCGATGTACCGGTCTGTCGTGGTGAAGAAGGAGCTGAGCTGCGAGGCGAAGCTCTCGATTTACCGGTCAATCTACGTTCCTACTCTCACCAATGGTCGTGAGCTTTGGGTCATGACCGAAAGAATGAGATCCCGGATACAGGCGGCCGAAATGAGCTTCCTCCGCAGGGTGGCAGGGCGCTCCCTTAGAGATAGGGTGAGGAGCTCGAAGTAGATCCGTCGCTCCTTCACATCGAGAGGAGTCAGCTGAGGTGGCTCAGGCATCTGTTTCGGATGCCTCCTGGACGCCTCCCAAGGGAGGTGGTCCGGGCGCGTCCCACCGGGAGAAGGCCCCGGGGAAGACCAAGGACACGCTGGAGAGACTATGTCTCTCGGCTGGCCTGGGAACGCCTCGGTGTCCCTCCAGAAGAGCTGGAGGAAGTGTCAGGGGAGAGGGAAGTCTGGGAATCTCTGCTCAGACTGCTGCCCCCGCGACCCGTCCCCGGATAAGTGGTGGAAAATGAATGAATGAATAGTAGTTTTAGCCGTAATTTCGAAATTGTTATAGAGGATTGTGAATTTTCACTAGTATCTAAAATACTGGTTTCATAACTGGCTGTTTTTCTTTCATGGCTGTAAAAAATAGTTTTTCTGAGGTGTGGCAAAAAGTCAGTTTTAGGCCCTGGGTATGTCTGAAGTTTGTCCCCTCATTAAAAAAAAAAAAAACCCTTTCCTTCCTTTTTCCCTTCCCACTCTACTGAGCAATGTATTGTGAGCACTTCCTGTGTTATTTGCCAATTCATGAAGAATCGCTTGTTTGTTTTCCTCACTTGTAAGTCGCTTTGGATAAAAGCGTCTGCTAAATGACTAAATGTAAATGTATACGATGTTCACTTTACTATCCCATGATGCCACAGGAGAGGATTTGTCAGTGAAGCGTCAGAAGGTCACATGACAGTAACAACACAGCGAGTAGTTTTTTTAGCGCTCGCATTATTCAAATGAAGAGTATGTGATTCAACTAAACACTCTCACCTGAGAGTAACAGCGCCTCAGCAGGCCTTTGTCCTTCAGCATCTTCATGAAATAGTGACACACTGTGGGCTGGAGAAACAAAGCATTCATTATTGTGATAGATGTGAAGCCTTTTTGACTTCACGACATGACAAAGAAGACCATGTAAGTGTGAAATAAATTAAACTTTAACAGTGTACGGCAACATTTTGTTTATTCTAAAATTTAAAGGAGCTAGGCTCAATGGATTTTGGTAACACTTTACAGTAAGCTCTCATTTGTTAATGCACTTACTTAAAATGAGTAATATATTCTTTGTTAATAAAAATGTTCTTGCTAGTTGATGTGAACAACTTTTCATTTCAACAGTGTATTCGTAATTGTCGAGAAAATCCCGGACGAGCCCCCGGGTAAGTTCGTATTAATTGCTTTCGATTTCTTTTTCTTTTATACGGGTCCTCCACTTGAGGTAATTATTCTGTTTTTGAATTATTTGTTATCTTTTAGTTTTACTTTTTACTTCTGTTCAATGAATAAAAGGCCATTTAAATTGATTTCTTAAACTTTTTGGGTGACTTTAGGAACGGAGAGCTAAAGATATTAAACCTCTCCACATTTTTTGTTCGTTCGATCCCTATTTACCTGGGCCAAAAATGGGAGGACTTAACATGATATTAACATTAAGATTAATAAATGCTGTAGACGTTTTGTTCATTGTTATTTCATGTATGTAATAGGGCTGTGCAATATGGACAAAATAATCACATTGCGATTTTTTTAATCAATATTGCAATTGCGATTTATTTTGCAATTTTGGTAATTGTTGTTGCTTTTTCAAACATGCTTCATTCTGAATGTATTCAGTGCACAAGAAGTACATAATGTTTCACAATGAAGGAACTGTATTTACAGCTTCATGAACAAAACTGTAATTAACTGTCTTTAAAACAGACAACATCAAATAAAGTAAGGTTAACAAACCTGAAATTCCAGTCATAATAAGTAAATTTCAAAACTGTATTTCAGTGAATGAAGTGACACTGTACAGTAGATGAACTGCTGGATAAATAGTGTCTTAAAAACAGACAACATCAAATAAATGAGGATTATTTCACCTGATTAAACTCGTATTCAACGCCCGCCTCACATTTCTCATACAGCAACTTGTGTGAAATAAGTGCGAGTTGGCAGCTTTTGTCCAGTGTTTGAATCCAAAACTCTCTCAAACGACTGATGTTGAATTTCTCATTTTTATTCTGAACTGCATCCATATTTTTTCTTCTTTCTTCCCGTTTGCCTATTCTGTTCTCCAGCTTTGCTTTGTCTCATTTGTGCTCTGATTGGTTCACATCTTAAACATGCGCACAGTAACGTTGCAGTATTCTCAATTAAAATATAAATAAATTAACAAATAAAATTGCAGACTTGTGCGATTTAGAAATTGCATGTGCTCAAATCGCGATTGTTTTACGATTGCGATTAATTGCACAGCCCTAATATGTAACTAATGAAACCCAGTTTTGAGGGATGCTTTCATCGGTTTTTGCACAAAAAAAAAAGCAATTCAAAACAAAAGTGTATATTGATTGAAAAGATGTACGTCAGAGAAGATTTATAAAAACTACCTTAAACTGTCCTGGGTAAAGCTCTCTGGCCAGAGCAAAGAAAGGCTCCGGATGTTTCTGGAAAAAAAAACAACAACTTTCAAATGTGACTTTGTGTTTCTTAGACGACAAACAATAAGCGCATTTCTTCAGAATCACAAACCTTGAAATAGTCGATCTGAAAGATGGCTTCTGGGTAAGGTAGGTTGTACTTCTGCAAATTAGCATACAGACCAGTGCCAGGAGAGCGGAAATCTGGGATTCCAGCAGCTGAATTATGAAGAGATACAGCTTAATTATGTACATTTTTGTGCAAAATGAGTCAATAAGTCATCAATACTTCTTCGAGTTTTGTCTTACCCCGATTCACTACGGTAATCCTATTATAAATCTAAACGGATGGGATGGTTTTTGTGGGAAATTGTGCCAATACAGCACTCTCCCGTGTGTTTCTCGTCATATCTGTAAATAGAGAACGTTTACTCTGGCTCCTTTGACGTGTGTCTGGACTGGGAGTGGCAGAGGACAGACATCACAACCAGTTTTTTGAACAGAGGAGAGTCACAGAGCTCGTAATAAAACAAGAATTTCGGAGATGGATTTGAAATGTTGTAAAAGCAACGCAGATATGATGGAGTTTTTTAGTCAATTGGTGACAATAAGGTGTTTTACTGAACAGATGAATCGCCATATGTTGCTCTCTAACAGAGTTCACTGTAAAGCATTATCTATTAAGGCTGTAGCCATATTGTATTAATGTCTATTACTCTTTCCATCTGAACTGGTTATCTCTCTTAAAAAGGGATCGTTCATCCCGAAATGAAAGTTACCCCATAATTTACTCACCCTCAAGCCATCCTCGGTGTATGTGACTTTCTGATGAACACAATAAGAGTTTTATTAAAAAATTATAAGCTTTACAATGAGAGTGAATAGATTTTGAAGCCCAAAAAAGCACATCCATCCATCATAAAAGTAATCCACACGACTCCAGAGGGTTAAAAAAGACCTGATGTGAAGCGATGCGTTTTTGTGAGACAATATTTAACTAGCATCTAAAGCGTAACTCAAACGACGTATAATGTAGGACATATCATGGTGTAGCATAGCACCAGTAGTTCGTTGTGTAAGTTACGCTTTAGACTAAAATGGGTATGACGTAAATTGCCGGAAGCTAGTTATTGTACCTTATTTTACCTAAAATTTTCTAACAAAAACGTGTCTTTATTAGCCATCTGGAGTCGTGTGGATTACTTTTATGATGGATGGATGTGCTTTTTTGGGCTTCAAAATCTTGAGCCCCATTCACTCCCATTATAAAGCTTGGAAGAGCCAGAATATTATTTAATATAACTCTGACTGTGTTTGACTGAAAGAAGATAGACACCTAGGACGGCTTGAGGGTGAGTAAATCATGGGGAAAATCAACGTTCATTACATAGTGTATCTTTGATAATAAAGTCAGTAATAACTCTTTTAAAAATAAAATAGTATGACTGCAAAGATGGAAGGTCCCAAGCATTTTTTTTTTTTTTTACAGAACTCTATAAAACAGCAGCGCAATCAAAAAATAAATAAATAAATTTATATTATACTCTGTTTAAGGATCAGAGAGAGGAAATTGTCTAAAAACCTAAATTATGACTGTTTTTATGCAAGAAACCTCAGTCAGAGGTTATATTAAAATCTTGCCTTAAAATGGTTTGAATGTAACTCGACACTCTTGCTTCATTAAGTATTCGCGGATCTATGAATATGCTAATTAGCTCCGCCTCTCAGAGATCCACTTGGTCAATTCACGGAGAAAAAAGCCGTACAATAGTATCGCTCTTTAAAATATCGGACACTTAACGGTAATTAATATGATCCTTTTGCTTGACTTCGTTAACATCTAATAATGTGTTGCTGATGTTACACGACTCCCTCGCTTCAGAGCCGTCATAGTTAATGATATGCAAAATCCCGCCCACACGTCGACGTGATTGGTTACAAGGTAGTTTGTGACATCAGAAACACCAGCGATTTCAAACCGCTTCATTTCACAGCAGTTTTAAAGGAGAAAATATTCAGAAATGGTGTTGACGTATGAATTTTCATATTGTGTTAAAGCATATTAAAACACCACATAGACATATAAACAAGATTTTTGCTTTTCACCACAGGAGGACATTAAAAAATAAAAGACTAGACTTAATTTAAGAGATAATTTACTCACATGTAGATATTCCAGCTCCAACCATACAGATAATGTTCTTGCCTGTTGACACAGACGGACACTGGTTTACTAGTTGACTGTACATACTTAATGGAGTATAATAAAGTATTTTACCATCGAAAAAATGACTGCCCCCCTCATCTGAGAGGTCAACTCACATTTGCCACTCAGGATGTAGCGGGCGATCCCGTCGAGGGTCAGCTCATCCAAGACTTTGTCTCCAGGACTCAGGCCAAGAGTCCGTGAGAAGAGACTGCGCAGGAAATCCACTGAAAAATATCTGACTTTAGCTAAGATCACATGAGCTCTTTAAACGCACGTAAAGCAGAAATTCCTTGACACGTACTCTCAGTGTCTCCTGAAGCGTCGCCCTCGTCGCTGCTGTCGTCAGACTGACCCTGCTGAAAAGAGTACGACGAGTTACAAACACTCACTCCTTTAATGTCTTTATAATATATTGGCAGAACGGCACATGGTGGACGTTCACGAAATACACTTGTCTCACATATTCATCTCCTATATGGGCCAAAAACTGCTGTCCCACAACCAAAAAATACATTTAAAAAGTATTTAAATTTTAGATGTTTATTTAAATCCTTCTATTATCTATTGAATCCCACAATAATATTTCAAATATCAGTAAGCTTAATATACATAAAATCATCATTTATACTCTCAATTGGGAGGTGGTTGTCCTGAACCATAACCATTAAAATTCATATAATATAATAATTATATTATATAATATATATATATTATATATAGATATAATAATTTTTGCAATTTTTCCATTGTTCTTTTAAAATATGTATTTTTGATTTTTTTTTTTTAAAGTGAATTAAAAAAAATATATTTATTTTATTTTTAAATCAAGGAACTTTACGTGAAAAGAAAATGTGTTCAGTATTTTCACGTCACTACCGAAACAGTGTGTTTCAATCCACTGGCCGAGACGGACTTTAATTTTAATTAATTAATTTTTTAATTTTTTTTTATTTTAATTTAATTTGATTTTAATTTAATTAAAATTAATATTTTATATTTATTTTTATATATATATATATATATATATATATATATATATATATATATATATATATATATTAAACTTTAACACACTTCGATCAAAAATGACGAAAAAAAAAATATATATATATATATATATATATATATATTAAACTTTAACACACTTCGATCAAAAATGACGAAAAACAAAATATATATATATATATATATATATATATATATATATATATAAATAATATAATATATATAAAAATATAAAATATTAATTTTAATTAAATTAAAATCAAATTAAATTAATATTTTTTATATATATATACATGTGTATATATATATATATATATATATATATATATATATTAAACTTTAACACACTTCGACATTTTTGATCGGGAAATATTCCTGTGTTCCTCTCATCGCCTCTTTCACAGTAGATACACCAACGTTTTGAGTTAAATGTGTTCAGAAGTCTGAAAATCTGTGAGGAACTTAAAGGAACGTCACTACCAAACATCTTTTTCTGCAATTAAACAAATGTTTTGGGTGTTTTACTCCATAAAACTGCATCTTTGAGCTAGGCTCAAAAGTATCTAAAATTGTCACTACCGAAACGTGTCATTATAGTGACAAAAGGAACACGGATTCATTCATTTGTGCGAAATAAACTAAATTTTAGTGCAGTTATGCAAACTATTAGTATTTTAGCATGTAGTATGCGAGTTCAAATCCTGTACTGTGATGTGGTCACTACCGACACATTACGAAACATGGGATGTTTTGTCAAAAATAAAGTATATGGAACGATCAACTGAGATGTTATTATAGTGTTTGGTTCAAAACTAATGAATCCTTCACTTTGAGATCAGTTTGATAAACTTTATGCCTTTTACAAAGAAAGATACGATTCAAAATACAACAAATCTAATCAATTACTATTGAAATACTGTTTTTTTTTTTATAGCAAACAAAATTGTAATAGGTAAGGAATGTAGGAAAAATCATCAGAAAAAATAACTGCCATTAATTTTACTTTGATTTGTGTCAGTTTTATACTCTATTGGTAGCGTTTAAATGTTCAGTTTCTATTTTTAAAATATTACTGATTTTTTTTATACATATTGTGTCATTTTTAATGAATACGCATGTTTATTACTCCATTTTTTTTTTACTAATCTTTAACAAATGAACACATATAGGCTAATAATAATGTTAATATTTATAATAATAACAATGTAGCACTAATACTCAAAGAAGAGCCTGACATTTCCAAGGTCCAAGTCAAAAAAAGAGCATTGTACAAGCCCCAAATATCATGGTTTTACTCTGGTACATGCCATGACGTGTCGGGTGTGTCACGTGATGTGTAATGTTTATATCTGTATCTTTATTTACCTCGAGATCTGGAGTCTCAGCCTCCTCTTCTGCCCTCTTAGAAACCTCTGCAGGACACAATACATCCACTGTCATGATAACTAATAGCAATCATATACACAGCGAAAGAACTTCCGAAACACCTCAGCTTTCTCTTTTGCTAAAGGCTAAGTGGATCTGACAGCAGCCAAATATATACAAAGACATCATCGCTATATTACCTTCAGACATCTATCCGCTCTCTAACAGTGCTATAAAACTCCAAAACACATAGAGTTGAGAGATGACAGCACTGTTGTCGCTTGTGTGCGCGGCTAATGTTTCTTTTGGGCGCTAATGTTGATGAATAGTGAAGGTGACAAACGGTTGTTCCGCGAGGGGGCGCGTGAGGCGAATCTTCCTTTGAATTCTATTTAAAACTCAGGTCGGTTTTTATCTTTTTGGAGAAACATATACGCTAAAAGTATAATCATTTACATGTATTGTTGTAAAGGATTGGTACCTGATATACAAATGAAAATCCAACCTTCTAATGTCTGTTGAATTAACTCGCGTATCCAGTCATCACAAACGACTGTGATTGGTCCTTTCTGGCAGTGGAGAGAAAAGTAACAGGTGTCACATGACCTTCCCGTCTGAATGCTTCTTATAAGTCTCGATCAGAAATATAATACACCATTATAATGAAACTTTGGAGCTATTTAATATTTTATATATTGTATCGGGCCAGTTAGAGACATCTTCCGGGCCTCAAATGCAAATTTATATTGTTTCTAGTAATATTTTCTACATTTTTAATCAGATCTTCCGGGTGAAAACTTGTGCGTTCGCATATTTATATTTCGAAATTGGAGGGCGTTCATGTACAGTGTTTACCTAGGACACTTATATTTACGGTACTTAAAGGAATGCAGCATTAAACGTCACCTCAGTGTCGTAAATACGAGTGGGAAACTCGACATTTTCTATAAACCCCGATTTCTATGAGTTGGGGGCGTGTCAGTAAGAAACTAATTAATTAAAATTAATTAAAACCATCTTACTCCAGCGTCTAGAAGGGATACGGCCGGAAGTGAGGCAAAACCTCAGGGAATTTTTTTTTACCTCAGGATAGAATTGTTTTTTATTAACATCTACACCTACCCCAACCCTAAACCTACCCTTACAATACTGTAAAAACAGTTATTAAATTAAATAAATAAATATTAAATAACGCAATATTGATGTGCGCATGCCCAGTGGCCGCAGCTGTATCCATTCTAGTATTTACCGCCTTACGCCCTTGATCACTTGGAATCCGCTATGGAGTTGATTTTTTTTTTTTTTTTTCCCCTTACGAAAATGTTTAATGCAGCATTCTATATGGATTTGCATTTTAAATATTTAATTTTTTTTTTTTTTTTTTAATTATCATAGATTTGTTTGTGATGGGGTAAATTAAACGATATATGGTGAGATCACAATCGTGTTGCATTGTGGGATATGGAGCTGTATGAAGTGTACATAAGTAGACTCCCAAAAAATCGAGGGCGCGAAGTTCAGTCCATGTAAACTTCCCTCTTCCACGCACTTCAAAATGGCGGCAGGGATTCTCCCGAGGGGAAGTGCTTAGGGAAGTTCGCGAGTGCATGTCTAGAACAGCAGCCTTGAACGTAAATACGAACTTCCCGGCAGGACTCGAATGCACCATGTATTATATTTGTTCAAAACAATGTCGTTACAGCTGCATCAGAAATTGTAAAGTCAATTTTTAAGACTAATATTTCTCGTTTTTGAAGTAGATTACATTAAAGAAAAACATTACCTATGGTGAGATTTCTTCATCCACCTTTTTCCATTGCATGTGCCTCAGTCTTCCTAACACCGAGCTCTGTATCCTCACACCTCCATAAAAGGATTACGGGATTTACTCAACCTGACTAATCAGACTTGACACCTTTTTTTAACATAGCATCAGGGCTGGGTGGGTCACTTTTAAAATGTATTTCACTACAGATTACAAAATACATGCTTTAAAAAGTAATTTGTAACGTATTTCGTTACATTACTCAAGTTTAGTCACTTAATCTAAATACTTTAGAATACTAATAAGTGTGAAACAAACACAAAAAAGGTCATTGCAAGTTTTTATCTCACAATTCTGACTTTTTCCCTCAGAATTGTGTGATATAAAGTTGCAATTGTGAGTTATAAAGTCAGAATTATGAGATATAAACTCACAATATTGAGAAAAGTGTCAAAATTATGAGATATAAACTGACAATATTGAGAAAAGTCAGAATTATGAGATATAAACTCGCAATATTGAGAAAAGTCAAAATTATGAGCTATAAACTCACAATATTGAGAAAAGTCAGAATTATGAGATATAAACTCACATACTAAATTCACAATTGCAAAAAAAATTAGTATTGCAAGTTCATATCTGCCAATTCTGACTTTATAACTTGCAATTGTGAGTTTAAATCTCACAATTCTGAGAAAAAGAAGTCAGAATTGTGAAACACAAACTCACAATTGTGAGAAAAAGTCACAGTGTCGAGTGAATTATAAAATGACTCTCAAAACATGAAAACAGTGGAAAACATGAAACTGAACTCGTCTTTTTCAGACGGTCAGAGTCAGAGAATCACCAATCGCTGTTTAAATGACATTAAAACTCAAAGTAATCACTTTGGTAATCTGAAACACTTTTCAGATGGAACTGTAATCTGATTACCACCCATTTAAAATGAAATACACTTGTATTTTAAATACGTAACTAAGTTACTTGTATTTCGTTACTCCCCAACCCTATATAGCATTACCATGTACCACAACAGTGCGGTTTTGCAAGTACATACTATGTACTTACTGTAGTTATTGTGGGTAATATTATCTAGACACTACAAGAGATTACATTGCCCAGTACATTTGTGAATAAACTAATTACTTTGAAAGTGCATGTACTGTAAAATAAAGTGTAGCAGAGAAAAGCAATGATGGAATAATCACGTTTAAAGAACAATTCTCAACATTCTGTCTCAAAACAGTAATCAAGTACAATGTATTTTACAACAGTTATATATAAATACACAGAACATATATCGGTACGACACTGTCAGCAGCCGTGTAGTTTATATATGTTTGACTCCAGTGTTTGCCTCATTATCAGACTGTGTTATCTCTTGGCTGTCCGGCTGGATCAGACCCTGCTCGTATTCAGCTCCAGTGACCTGACAGTCCGGCAGCATTTCCTCCAAAAGAATCCGGACCAGGCCTGGATTCTGCAGCCGTGGAAGTTCGGAAATGTCCAGACGCTGTAGCTTTCTGGGGGAGGTTTTAAAAAACATTCAATGTATGATTTGGTTATTTGTTGCCCTCAAAAAATTTGGGACATATACACAAAAAAAAGCAAAAAAAATTATTATAATGAAAACTAATTTCAGGCTTGCCCACATGTGCATTTAAGCAATAAGTCACACCTGAATACTGGTTAAAAGGGAGCTATGCCTCTTTTACAACACGTAATATCAGTCTCTGGTGTTTCAGAGAGTTTCAGCTCAAAATCCTCCACAGATCATTTATTATCGCTTGTCAAATTTGCCTCTATTTGGGTGTGAGGAGCAAAAACACGTCGTTTCTGTGTGTGTCCCTTTAAATGCAAATGAGCTGCTGCTCCAGAAGAGGGCGGAGCTTTAACAGCTCAACAACAACAAAGCAGGAGAATCTCACGCAGACAAAATGAGGAAAGTGTTCAAACCGATGGAGAGACTCAGGAAGAAGTTTCTGAACGGTCACGTTCATCTTTTTTCCTCGAATCGACCTTCGTTTGTGAAGCGGTCCGGCGTAAAATGACGGCATCAACAACAACTCTAAAGCAGCCCAACATGGCCACGCCCCCTTTGATGTGTGTTCTCAGGGGCGGGGTTTATGTAAATTTTGGGGTTTGTGATGTCACAACAACTCAGGAAGAAGCTCGTTGTAGTCCTAAACTGTGATTCCTATAAAAGAAAATATCTCCTCTGCATTTGAGCGTCGTAACTTTGCAGATGTTGTTTATGCTCAAACAGCGACATCACACACTAACTAAAGTTCAAAAAGTGAAATAATTTAAATCACCTGAGGTTTTGTAACGCAGCGAGACCTCCAACAGTGACACAAGAGCAGTGGGACACATCTAACTCCACCAGACTTTCTCCGAAGACGTGAAGACGTGCAAGGAACCAGTCGTCCACTTCAGGACATCCGCGCAGAGAGAGCGTCTGAAGTTTATTCTGCTTTACTGAGAAGAGACAATTTGTTTGTGTGAGCAATCGAGCAAAACACACCAACAATACACTTCAGTGGCAGCTGAAAGATCCCGTGTTCTTCATACGAATCATGCGTTTTGTTGTTTTGCCCCAGTTAGATTCAGGGAGAGCCTTTCTGTGCGCTAAACTACTCATCAATAATACAAATTCAATCATGAAAACTCCCAGATTAGATGTAAACAGCATTTATTGATGAGAATCACAATCACACTCGTTCGGTTTATTAAAAGCTTGCGCTGCCGTGTCGTCTGCCGCTTTCAATGCACAAACTCTTAAAGGGACAGTTCACCCAAAAATGACAATTCTGTCATTATTTACTCTCCCTCGAGTTGGTCCAAACGTGTAAGAATTTCTTTCTTCTGCTGAACACAGAGAGTCGGTAACTCTTCAAAATGTCTTCTTTTCTGTTGTTGATGAATTTTCATTTTTGGGTGAACTGTCGTTTTTATCTGTTTTATCGTTCATCAGCTGGAAAAAAAAAAAATTGTTCTGAAAGTGATTCCAACGATATAATTTCTCTGTGTCGCTATATAATATATTCACGGCTGGGTGGGTTACTTTTAAAATGTATTTCACTAGAGATTACAAAATACATGCTTTAAAAAGTCATTTGTAACGTATTTCGTTACATTACTCAAGTTTAGTCACTTAATCTAAATACTTTAGAATACTTTGGAATATTAATAAGTGTGAAACAAACACAAAAAAAGGTCATTGTGAGTTTTTATCTCACAATTCTGACTTTTTCCCTCAGAATTCTGTGATATAAAGTTGCAATTGTGAGTTATAAAGTCAGAATTATGAGATATAAACTGACAATATTGAGAAAAGTCAGAATTATGAGATATAAACTCACAATATTGAGAAAAGTCAGAATTATGAGATATAAACTCACAATATTGAGAAAAGTCAGAATTATGAGATATAAACTGACAATATTGAGAAAAGTCAGAATTATGAGATATAAACTCACAATATTGAGAAAAGTCAGAATTATGAGATATAAACTCACAATATTGAGAAAAGTCAGAATTATGAGATATAAACTCACAATATTGAGAAAAGTCAGAATTATGAGATATAAACTGACAATATTGAGAAAAGTCAGAATTATGAGATATAAACTCACAATATTGAGAAAAGTCAGAATTATGAGACATAAACTGACAATATTGAGAAAAGTCCAAATTATGAGATATAAACTCTCAATATTGAGAAAAGTCAGAATTATGAGATATAAACTCACAATATTGAGAAAAGTCAGAATTATGAGATATAAACTCTCAATATTGAGAAAAGTCAGAATTATGAGATATAAACTCTCAATATTGAGAAAAGTCAGAATTATGAGATATAAACTCACAATATTGAGAAAAGTCAGAATTATGAGATATAAACTCACAATATTGAGAAAAGACAGAATTATGAGATATAAACTCATAATATTGAGAAAAGTCAGAATTATGAGATATAAACTCACAATATTGAGAAAAGTCAGAATTATGAGATATAAACTCTCAATATTGAGAAAAGTCAGAATTATGAGATATAAACTCACAATATTGAGAAAAGTCAGAATTATGAGATATAAACTCACAATATTGAGAAAAGTCAGAATTATGAGATATAAACTCTCAATATTGAGAAAAGTCAGAATTATGAGATATAAACTGACAATATTGAGAAAAGTCAGAATTATGAGATATAAACTCACAATATTGAGAAAAGTCAGAATTATGAGATATAAACTGACAATATTGAGAAAAGTCAGAATTATGAGATATAAACTCACAATATTGAGAAAGCTCTGGTAAATTGATATAAAACAAAAGTTGCTTACTAAGGTTGTCGAGTCCATTGTGGTTTATCAGGGTGCCACTCAGATCCACTTCCTCGATCTGTGCGTCAGGTGTGCTGATGAAGTCGTAGCTGAATCTTCCTCTCGAGTCTGGACGAAACCATTCAGACTGGCCTGCAAATCTAAGAGGGACACAAGGGTCACGGGACGGGACGTGTCCACTTGCAGCTGTTTTAAGGCAGAAAGAAGCTGGATGGATTCATAAATGTTTTACAATCTCAAACATATATTTTAAAAAAGACAATGTACTTCTATGTTTTGAAATAACTTGACCATAACACATTCTCTCTATGATCAAATTTCCTGGTTTTTTCACATGCACATTTGGCTGAAAAATATTAATTAAGCAGTTTTGTTTGTTTTTCCTAAGAAATATTCAGCATACTTAAGGGTAACACTTTACAGTAAGGTCTCATTTGTTAACATTAGTTCATTTTTCATCATTTAGCAGACGCTTTTATCCAAAGCGACTTACAAGGGGAGCAATCAGGGGTCAAGGTCACTTTAGTCATGGTATTGAAGGTGGAGAGAGTGCTGTTCATTCACAATCCCCACCTTCAATTCCTGCCGGCGTAGGAATCGAACCAACAACCTTCAGGTTACAAGCTCGACTCCCTCAACACTACGCCAGTTCAAATATGAACTAACGATGATCAATATATTCTAACAGCATTTATAACCTTTGTTAATAAAAATGTTCATGTTAGTCATGTGCACCGTGATCCGTCTGAGGCTCTTATTGACCAAAACATATTTGCTACTTCTTTTCTTTTTTACTTCAGCAGAATAGTACAAAACTTGGGAAAGGTTTTGGCACTTGCTATGTGAACATAAATCAATAAATCATGGACATGATTCCAAAAGGTTAAATGGTCTTCGCAGTCAAAAATGACTAAATTGTGTGTACTCGTGTCTTTCCACGCTTGAAACAACATTCCTTCTGATTAGGCTTACTTCAACTGACCCGTCGCCGGCAGTTTGATTGACAGGCGATCTGACCAATCATAACCCCGAATCCGCCATCAAAGCGGTCAGGGGAGTCAGTAGATGAACGTTGGTGAACTTGAATCACGTCTTGAATCAACATTCCTTCTGATGTTCATTCATGTTTATTTGATGCTATAAATGAACTAGTATGAAGAGATGATCGAGGAGCGACACATTAAACACACACTAGACGCTATTTATTGATTAAACTTCTTTAAAAAATTACTATATTTTAAATATGAAACTGTTTCATATCAACAGTAACCTGCTCTGTCTTATCAGTCGATGCGTTGTCAGTGTCCTTGATGTATTTTTCACTGCGTGAGAACATGATGTGTGGCGTGAGAGCGCATGACTTGTCGGACATAGCAACAGTAACTAAAGGGGGCGGGACTTTGTGAACGATCAATATATATTTATTTTACATATTTCCTAAATTAGAATTCATTGGATGCAAAAAAAGAAATAACCTTATTTCATGTCATTACGACCAAACAAAATTGATATATTTTAAATAAATTTCCCAAAATTTCCAATTAATTGACCGTTCGCAAAGACGCAAAGCCGCCCCCTTTAGTTACTGTTGCTATGTCCGACAAGCCATTTTTCAAGTTCACCGACGTTAATCTACAAACTCCACCTGACCGCTTTGATGGACAAAATGACGGATTCGGGGTTCTGATTGGTCAGATCGCCTGTCAATCAAACTCCTGGCGAAGAGTCAAAGTTTCCACATTTTCCAAAACTCCCCAGGTTAAGGTCCCGTGGAAATTATGGGAAACGCTTTGCAATCCAAGACCCTTACCTGAAGCTTCCTCTGAGAGTCAGAATATAATAGGCCGCTCCAATATTATCACCAAACTTCTGCTGCGCATAACCAAAAAACCTAGAAAAAATTAAAAACAAGTAGAAATCAATCAGTGTGATGATTATACAGAGACACCAAATCATCTCACAGCTCTTCTTTTACAATGTGACAAACTAAATCAGCCCACACACACACTTACTTATTCTTGCGCCTGACCAGTTTTGTCTTTGCCCAGTCGTTCCACCCTACAATGTTCTCCACATCATAGAAGTAGTGACTGAGTTTTAATAAGACCCTGGTGGAGACGGACGGAGGAGCGGCGGAACTCAAACCCCTCCTGACAGCCGCGGCGGCACAGGTGTGCGCCGAACATCTCCTCACGCCACGAGACTTTTCACAGAGACAGGTGAACAACATATGAGCACTTACACGAAGAGGCAGAGAAGATTTAGTCCCTTCAGGACCTGCGATTAAAAAGCAAATCCAGCCAACAACAAAATATACTCCAGATTAAATGTAGACTAATAACATGTCATGGTACTGCGATATATAATGCTTAATATTCAATTATTAGACTTTCAATTCATGAGCTGGACATGAAATTAATGCCATTTCAAACTTTAACTATGTGGCGCTGGATAATGTGTTTATGGGTAATTGATACGGTTTTCCCACATGAAAAAATAATAGTGTTTTTTAACTAAACTGTAATATACTGTATTGTATGTTACAACAATTTGTTAATGAATGCTACAGCCCTTACAAAAGATTACTGCAGTTTTTTAGAAGTAATACTGCAGTTTTTGTTACATATAGAAAAATGCAGTTTTTTGGACACGAAAAAACTGCAGTATTGCAGTATAACCTAAAATCTCTGTAGTTTTACTGGAGTACAACTATACTGCAATACATCTAAAGTACTAGTAAAATAAAACTGCAGTTCTACTGTTTTTATACTTCATGCAACTTTCAGTTGTACTTCATTTTACTGCAGCTGTACTTATACTACAGTTTTACTGCAGTTGTACTGTGACTATACTTCATTATACTGCAAATCTGAATTAAACTGCAGTTAAACTACTTGGTACTGCAGTTGTACTGTGACTATACTTCATTATACTGCAAATCTGAATTAAACTGCAGTTAAACTACTTGGTACTGCAGTTTTACTGCAGTTGTACTGTGACTATACTTCATTATACTGCAAATCTGAATTAAACTGCAGTTAAACTACTTGGTACTGCAGTTTTACTGCAGTTGTGCTGTGACTATACTTCATTATACTGCAAATCTGAATTAAACTGCAGTTAAACTACTTGGTACTACAGTTTTACTGCAGTTGTACTGTGACTATACTTCATTATACTGCAAATCTGAATTAAACTGCAGTTAAACTACTTGGTACTGCAGTTTTACTGCAGTTGTACTGTGACTATACTTCATTATACTGCAAATCTGAATTAAACTGCAGTTAAACTACTTGGTACTACAGTTTACTGCAGTTGTACTGTGACTATACTTCATTATACTGCAAATCTGAATTAAACTGCAGTTAAACTACTTGGTACTACAGTTTTACTGCAGTTGTACTGTGACTATACTTCATTATACTGCAAATCCGAATTAAACTGCAGTTAAACTACTTGGTACTGCAGTTTTACTGCAGTTGTACTGTGACTATACTTCATTATACTGCAAATCTGAATTAAACTGCAGTTAAACTACTTGGTACTGCAGTTGTACTGTGACTATACTTCATTATACTGCAAATCTGAATTAAACTGCAGTTAAACTACATGGTACTACAGTTTTACTGCAGTTGTACTGTGACTATACTTCATTATACTGCAAATCTGAATTAAACTGCAGTTAAACTACTTGGTACTGCAGTTGTACTGTGACTATACTTCATTATACTGCAAATCTGAATTAAACTGCAGTTAAACTACATGGTACTACAGTTTTACTGCAGTTGTACTGTGACTATACTTCATTATACTGCAAATCTGAATTAAACTGCAGTTAAACTACTTGGTACTGCAGTTGTACTGTGACTATACTTCATTATACTGCAAATCTGAATTAAACTGCAGTTAAACTACTTGGTACTGCAGTTGTACTGTGACTATACTTCATTATACTTCAAATCTGAATTAAACTGCAGTTAAACTACTTGGTACTACAGTTTTACTGCAGTTGTACTGTGACTATACTTCATTATACTGCAAATCCGAATTAAACTGCAGTTAAACTACTTGGTACTGCAGTTTTACTGCAGTTGTACTGTGACTATACTTCATTATACTGCAAATCTGAATTAAACTGCAGTTAAACTACTTGGTACTGCAGTTGTACTGTGACTATACTTCATTATACTGCAAATCTGAATTAAACTGCAGTTAAACTACTTGGTACTACAGTTTTACTGCAGTTGTACTGTGACTATACTTCAATATACTGGAAATCTGAATTAAACTGCAGTTAAACTACTTGGTACTACCGTTTTACTGCAGTTGTACTGTGACTATACTTCATTATACTGCAAATCTGAATTAAACTGCAGTTAAACTACTTGGTACTGCAGTTTTACTGCAGTTGTACTGTGACTATACTTCATTATACTGCAAATCTGAATTAAACTGCAGTTAAACTACTTGGTACTACAGTTTTACTGCAGTTGTACTGTGACTATACTTCAATATACTGGAAATCTGAATTAAACTGCAGTTAAACTACTTGGTACTACAGTTTTACTGCAGTTGTACTGTGACTATACTTCATTATACTGCAAATCTGAATTAAACTGCAGTTAAACTACTTGGTACTGCAGTTTTACTTCAATATACTGCAGTTCTTTTTTGTAAGGGAGCATACTAACTATAGCGAACTGACCAACTGTACTAAATACCGTAGTACACTAGAGCGTTGTAGTATAATATACCCTATAGTTGTAGAAAACGTAGTACAGGAATTTATTTATTTATTTACTGATAGTTGTTATATTACCACAGAAACTACAGAATTACCTCAACAACTTAATTCAATTACTATAGTATGGTTCAAAAATAGTATTTCTTCATAATTCTACGTGCTGTATTGGTTCAAATTCGATTCAAATTCAGTTATTTGAGGTAAATTACCCGGTACAAAATATTACATTACCATGGTATAAACATTTAGCGAGTTTTTTTTGTTTTTGTTGCTAGTAGAGAAGAATACTACACACGTGACTTCTGCTCGATTATAAAATGAGCCGATCGCAGTGTGAAACGTTAGGGTTAGGGAAAAACAACAGCAACAATTTCATCAATAAATTGAAGTTGTGCACGCAGGACAATTGAACTCACCAGCAAGGAGGCTGCCATGTTTGTTTTCTCTTCTGTAATTTCAATGATTTGGCGTTAGGGGGCGATCTCAGTGAACCCACGAACCAACCGTCAGTTTTATAATGTAGACGTTTTCTTGGCACATTTATAAAGGAACAGTAGTAGTTATTTGTATGCTATTGGCCTGGTTAGCAAAGCCTCATCATGGAATAAATAAATTGTTCTGGCTTTTATTATAGTTTGAGTTTTTGCTGCATTTACATGGTTTGACCAGCAGATGTCGCCACCGTGTGGTATTTTGAGCGCTTTGAAACAGATGAACTATGTGCTGATGCTGATTGTTAGAAGGCAGCTGTCTGAGATGGAAAACAGGAAAATGCTTTGTGTAACATAAGCAATATATATTAGCTGTTTGATAATGTAGTAAAGCAAACGGCTAATCGTATTAATTACCGTCACGTGTCCGCGATACCGCTTTACCTCAGCAAGTGGAGTGAGTGGAGGCGGGGCTAATTAGCATATTCATAGAGCTGCGTATATAGGGTGTCGAGTTACACATTCAAGCTATTTTAAAGGTTATAGTTCACCCAAACATGAAAACTGTCATTAATTTCTTACACTCATAAGACCTTCATTCATCTTCAGAACACAAATTGAGAATTTTGTGATGAAATCCGACTGGTCTTTCAACTTTCAAGGTCCAGAAAGATACTAAAGGCATCGTGAAAATAGTCAACATGACTGCAGTGGTTCAGCCTTAATGTTATGAAGCAATGAGCATACTTTTTGTGCAAAGAACAAAGAAAAATAACAACTTTATTCAAAGTTGAGGAAAAACTGTAGTAGAGAGGAATGAGATTTCGGATGCAGCCATGGGCGGATTGGCCATCTGGCAATTGCCAGAGGGACCGGACCTTTTTTTTTTTTTTTAATGTTGGCCAGTCAGTTTTCTTTTTAATATATTTAAATAAATAGTTAATTGCTTGCACGATTTCACCATGGTTATAATAATATTAAAACTAATAAATGTTAAGCATTTGGCCCAAATGGCAACAGCCGGTATGGTCCCGAGATGGGCCGACTGACCCGCCCCCTTTAGTAACTGTTGCTATGTATGTCACGCCACACATCAGAGGGAAAAATACATTGGAGCAAAGAGGGCGCTGACAATGCGTTGACAGACGAGTGTAATGAAGGAGACAGCAGGATGAGATCCAAATGCAGCTTTATTGAACAACGTGGTCAAACAGGCAATGGTCGAAACAGTGGCAAACAGGTATGGAGGAGGTTAGGCAGAATCGTAGTCGATGAACTGGCAAATGGATCGAGGCAGGTGGCAGACAATCAATAGTCCATAAATCGAAAGCAGAAAATCCATGTGGCAGGTAGAGAACGTTTAAAAAAAAACAGGGAAACTGGCAAAAACAAGACCAGGAAAACAGACACGGGAAATGACGGTGACCAAATCAAAGCTGTGTCCAAAAGCGCCCACTCGTTCACTAACCCCTATATAGTGCACGGCAGTTGAGCGGACTATATCAGCAAAGAGTGAACGAAAATGAGGGAGCGAATTCGGACATTGACGTTAATAGCACGCGCCAGACAATTTCGTAATGAACATTTCCTGTACCCATCTGTAATATGTTCCGTTTAGCTTCATGAATTGCATATTACTGTTTATTTGTCATGTTTATTGAGAATAAAAACACCCGTGTCATGCTATTATATTCTAAGACGCAGGTTAAATACACTGTACAACAGTTCACTAACATATGAGAAAAATCGACCAAATTACAATATGATAATAAGTATATATATTATGATATAAACCTGCTTCAAAATATCTTTACAAAGATGTTCTGATTAATAAAAAAACGACACTTACATTTGTAGAAGTTGCCGCTTCCCGTATTTTCTTTCGCGCTCGATCGCGTTGGATTTTGGGTAACGGCGCTTTAACAAGTGTACGTCGAATGTACACTCAAAATCAGAGAGGATTGTGGGTAAAAGTAGTGACCGAATGTAGGGAATTCGGACAGCACTACAAAATAGCCGACACCCAATATAGTGCACTATATAGTGGAAAGGGTACGGTTTCGGACACAGCTCAAAGTATGTTTGCGTGTTTGAGGCTTAAATAGTGTGGGTAATGGAGTGCAGCTGGTGTGGTAATCAACAGTTGGTGAATGAGGTGCAGCTGGTGCGGTGATCAGAGTAACTGCAATGAAAGTGTCATCAGAGAGAGTGCTTTTGAGTGCTCTCCTGACCGCTTTGATGGACAAAATGGCGGATTCAGGGTTATGATTGGTCAGATCGCCTGTCAATCAAACTGCCGGCGGAGGGTCAATTGAAGCAAGCCTATACATTTCAGTATAGTATAGGCTTAGTACTACAAGTGTTACAGTAGTAAACTTTAAGTTCACAGCTATGTTTCAAATTTGTACTGCATCTGTTTGAAAAGTGAACTTATAGTAGTTTAGCATAATAGTACATTTTTTAGTATATGAAAGTACACTTTTAAGAATACTCTCAGTAAACTACTAGTTTAGTGCAAGTATACTTGTAAGTTTTCTTTTAGTGAACATAACATCACACTTATAGTTTACTTTTTATATGTTATTTTTTCACTATGAAAACTTTTTGCACAGCTAAAAAAACACTAATAGCCTGAAAGTTTAGTCAATGGCGGGGAAAACGTTTAGAGAAATTCTAACACAAAATTCAGATACTCAGAATTAGGAATATATCAGTTTTCTTTATAAGTCAGTATTTTCAAACAATCCAAGTCTATAAGACAGTATGTAAAACTATGTGAAAGAAGTATTTAATAGGCTTTTCAATCAAAAGATTAAACACAACTGCAAGCCAAGTATATTAGAATATACTTAATTGACCCGTCGCCGGCAGTTTGATTGACAGGCGATCTGACCAATCATAACCCCGAATCCGCCATTTTGTCCGACAAAGCGGTCAGGGGAGTCAGTAGATGAACGTTGGTGAACTTGAATCACGTCTTGAAACAACATTCCTTCTGATGTTCATTCATGTTTATTTGATGCTATAAATGAACTAGTATGAAGAGATGATCGAGCGATCTGTCACGACACATTAAACACACACTGGACGCTATTTATTGATTAAACCTCTTTAAAAAATTACGATATTTTACTGTTTCATATGTTGTCAGTGTCCTTGATGTATTTTTCACTTCGTGAGAACATGATGTGTGGCATGAGAGCGCATGACTTGTCGGACATAGCAACAGTAACTAAAGGGGGCGGGGCTTTGCGAATGGTCAATAGACTATTCTGTCAGTATAAGTCAAGTATACTTAAGTGCAATTTTAGACGTACATAAATTTAATAAATACATTTATATACTTCTCTGTATATTATGAATAATAAATAATATAAACTTATTTTTAGTTTAAAAGAAGTACACTTGAATAAACTTCTTTTTCATAAGGGTGAAGACTTCACCATCAAGAGCAGACCATCAAATCTTCAGGGTTATTATGATCTGATTCTTTTGTGCTACTTTGTCGTATTCCAGAGTTTTTTGTGCATCCGTCAGTTGATTTGGTTTTGTCGGTTTTTTTGTTCTATGTCAGCTTCAGTCCTGTGCCTTGTCCTGCCCGAGTTTTTCCTTCATGCTGGTTCATTCCAAAACACGGACAGGCTCTGACTATCCTTTGTAGTTGTCCTCCCGGCTGTCTGCTTCCTTGATCTGACCATCTGGCTCTGACCCTCCCCCTGCCTGGCTCTGGCTTTGCCCTTGTGTTTGCCCTCCAGCCTGTCTGTTTCCCTCGTCTGACTACCTGGCTCTGACCTATGCCTGGATATTACTTATGCTTTGGCCTTGCTTGTCGGAGTTAGTCCTGGGATTATGCGACCAGTCGGTTATTTCCCTGCATTTTTCTTTGTTTTCGAAATTAAGTTTCTGTTCTGTTTTGGTCCTGAATATTTCGTTCAATGGACTTCATATCTATAATTTTATAACATCCTTGTGTGTGAGTAGGATAAAAAAGTCTACTGCGTTTACACCAGCCCTAGGTCTATACAAATTCAACCAAGGCTACACTCAAAAAAGTTTTATGTAATTTAATTACAAAGCAATTTTCCATCCATTTGGATGACATAGTTTTAACATAAACAAACTCATAAACTTAATGTGATTCATATTTGTCAGTCATGCGTAAATGAAATAGGTCAGATTTATGTAATGAATAGTGAGAGATGAAATGTCTTTTTCATCAGTTGTAGTTCTTGTGTTTCTCTGTCCTTCAGTGATTCTGCTTGTTAACAGCAGGCGTTCATCATTAATCCTCAATCATCACTTAATGATCTCATTAACTCTGACGCTGCTTCAATGGTTCTTTAATCTGGGCATTTTACCATTCCTGGGGTGGAAACCAATTGACCGTTCGCGAAGCCCCGCCCCCTTTAGTTACTGTTGCTATGTACAACAATCCATGCGCTCTCACGCCACACATCATGTTCTCACGCAGTGAAAAATACATCCTGGAGCAAAGAGGATGCTGACAACCTATGAAACGGTTTCATATTTAAAATAGTGTATTTTTTAAAGAGGTTTAATCAATAAATAGCGTCTAGTGTGTGTTTAATGTGTCGCTCCTCGATCATCTCTTCATACTAGTTCATTTATAGCATCGAATAAACATGAATGAACATCAGAAGGAATGTTGTTTCAAAGACGTGAGGACACACAATTTAAGTTCGGGGTTATGGGGTTATGCCTAATAATGATAACACTCTTTAATGAATGAAGGTAATCAAAATCTAAAGATTTAAATAAAAAAACCATAATGACTAAGTTAGCCATAACACTTTTTTTCCCTCATATCTCCCAATAATAAGATAATCTCTGGCTTTAGTAATCCTGAAGACATTGATCAGCTTGTTCAGGTATTTTTGATTAGGGTTGGAGCTAAACTCTGAGACTTGAGATCTCTTTCTAGTTTTAATGACAAAATAAAGACATAGAACCAGTTTATTTGTAGTGCACTGACAACAAAAATAGGCAACGACAGCTGAACAGAAATTCACATGACAGATGAAGACAAACAGTTAACTTGTTATCCCATCTGTTCAAGTCTCATCAGTAAAATAAATAAATAAATAAATAAAAAACTGCTACAAAACATTCAGGTTTGGATGAATCTAATGCTCCCTGGATTCCTTAAATAAAGTTTAAGTAGAAGTTTGTTGAGAGAATATTATAAACTGGTGTTTTATGTAAAGGTATTTTTATATTGCTGTCAGATCCCTGCAGTATATATCCATTTATTTAAAAATTAATTTATAATAAATGCTTTTGGCTTTAATGGAACGCACCCAACAATGCAGTATTTATATAAAATCTACATATGATTACTCAGGTTCGTTATTAATTCATGCACATTTGAATATGCATGCATACTTTTAGATGTGATATGCCAGGAATTCATTTACTTTTTTTTATACAGCACAACTAGTCTATTCAGTTTCTGGTTTGCTGTATTGCCTGCTTTTTTAAGACAACCCCCTTTATATTTCGTGTCTTATGCTTTATTTGATGTAATGTCAAGTCACCTTTATTTATATAACGCTTTTTACAATGCAGATTGTGTCAAAAGCTTTGCAATGATAACAGGAAAATAATTTTGGCAGAAAATAGTGCAGTTGTGCAGTTCAGTATTGATTCAATCCATTGTAAAAATCAATAGTTATTAATTTAGTTCATTTATCTTGCAGCTCTGGAGAGAAGAGTGATGTAAATCGTCCAGCTCAGTTCAGTTTGCATACACTGGTGTCAATGCAGGCAGATCAAAAACATTGTTAGAGGCGACAGCGGCAGGAACCCAAACTCCAACCGGTGACAGAATGGAGAAAAAACCCTTGGAAAAAAACAGACCAGTCCTCCTCTTCTGGCAAACAAACGAACAGTGCATGATTATGATTCAGGCAGAGTTACAGGTCATAAGTAAGATTGGGATCGGAACAGGTCAAAATATTTAATCCAGTTCTATCTGGTTGAAGATCACGCTGGTTTGGAAACGGGTTTGTTGGGGATCTGTGCCACTGGCTGTCATGTCGATGAGGCCTTCACAGGGGATGATCTAGTTGACACAATCTCTGCTGACGCTTCAGGGAAGTGTTATATCCTGCATCTGATCTGGATATGGCCCGGGTCCGGCTGACTATGGCAAACCTTGGGATATGCAGTGAGACTAATGTTAGCATAGACGCCATTCTTCTTCTGATGTAACGAGTACATCCGGTGTTATAGGAAGTGTTCCCGGTTCCAGCTGACCTAGTTTATGCAGCCTAACAATCCTTTAACGGATGTGAAAATATAAATTGATAATGTGTCATGTGTGTGCCAGGTTAAAGAGGTGTGTTTTTCGTCTAGATTTATACTGACAGAGTGTGTCTGCTTCGGAAGATCGTTCCAAAGTTTAGGTCTTAAACAGGATAAGGATCCTAATATTGTTGGTATCATCAACTGGCCACAATTTTGAGATCGTAATAGATGTGAAGGATTATAATGCTATCACTCAGGTACTGCGGAGCTATACCATTTAGTGCTTTGCAAATAATTATTTTTAAATTTTTAATAAGCAGCCAATGCAGTGTTGACAGAACTGGGCTAATATGGTCAGACCTCCTGGTTCTATTAAGGATGCTAGCAGCTGCGTTTTGGACGAGGAGTTTGTTTATTAAGTGTGCAGAGCAACCACCCAGTACAGTAATTGAGCCTTGAGTTCATGAAAGTATTAACTAAGGCTACATTCAGACTGTCATTCTTAATCCGATTATTTGTGTATCCGACAATTTTTTTATTTGTGTATTATATTGTGTCACCATCTGCATTGGTTTCTATGGCAATGACGTTGTGTTAGTAGGTATACACCAAAAACAACAACAACAACCGCAACATGGAAGGGGTTTGTTGTACAGATGTTGTCTTATTTACAACATGACAAGGTGTTGCGTAAGTACAGCGTTATGATGAGGCAACGACAGAAATATAGGAGGCTGGTATGATGGCTCTATTCCATGCTCTATTCCATGCTATTCCATGCTGTTATCTTCACCGGTCTCAAAACATGTCTCCTTTATATTGATTGCTTCAGCTCGTCCGGCACTTTGCAACAACACAGCCTTGTTTCTGCATGGGATTTCGGCATGTTTGCCATAACAACATCTTACTGTTATGAGAAAGTCACTGCTCTGATAGCAGTCAGACTGAAACAGATTTCTAGAAATGAACAGGATTTCAAACCGCATATGAAAGTAGTTCAAAAAGGATTTGTAAAAAATGCATTTCATGTGATTTTTGGCCTTTCAGACTTGCTAAATCTGATCGGATTTCAATCGGATATGCACAAAAATCGAATTTGGACCTAACTGTTCTGAATTTGTCATTGACGGCACATTGTATGTCGCAGTTTAGATATTTTTAAGATGTAAGAATGCAGTTATACAGATGCTAGAAATGTGGTTCACACCCAGGTTCCTGACAGATGATGAAGGCTTGACCGAGCAGCCAGCAAGCATCAAATGTTATATAGTACTAATTAAGTAGTAGGAAATTACTAGTCATCCAATTTTTTATGTAAACTATTCCATTCCATTAATTTTGTAAATTGGAAAGTTTCTTCAGGGCGCAAAGAAATATAAAGCTGAGTATCATCAGCGTAGCAATGAAAATTAATGCCATGACATCTCCCAAGTGTATTATGTATGGGTGAAAAGCCAAGGTCCTAGGACTGAGCCTTGCGGTACTCCATACTGAACTTGTAATTCATTTACTGCTACAAACTGATAAAAGTCAGATAAGTATGATTTGAACCATGCCAATGCAATTCCACCAATTCCAAAATAATTTTCGAGTCTATCCAAAAAGAATGTAGTGATCGATAATAACAAATGCAGCACTGAGATCCGGTAACACTAATAGAGACATACAACCATGATTTAATGATAAGAGCAAATCATTTGCTCTGTGTTTGTGTTTGCTTGAGTTGAACTTTGAGTTGCATTTCACTGTTTCTAGATCAGGTTCCTTTGTGTTCATTGGTTACCATAGTTACTCATTAGTTCACACCGGTCCTGTTTTATCCTTCATTAATTTGTGTATATCCAACCCTCTGTGCTGTAGTTTGTACATTATTGTAATGTGGTTGTTCTGTTTGTGTTTTCTAAGATAGCTGAGTAGCCTGTGTAGAAAATGAGCTCAAGAGGCAAAAATTTAACAATTATTCATAACTTGTTATGATTAATTATGAATATTTGGATTAGTTCATTGGATTAACTTGATGTAGTTAATATTACAATCAATTAATCGGTTCATCCTGTGAACACTCAGTATTTATTATCAATTAATTCTAAGAAAATTATGTTTTTCATTGCCACAAGCATTCACAGCGCTTAGAGCGTGTAGCAAGATCGAGATCATTAAAGTGACATTTATCTGCAGGCAGGGATTAATAACCAAATATGTATCGAGCAAGTTTTATTAACTAAATCCCGAACACAACTAATCTAACAAATACACATACATGGGTAAAATGCAGAGTGACAGAATTAAGCTGGGAATGAAGCTAACCATGCAAAGAACCACCAATCGCTGGGTGATGTTCACTAAACTAAGACTCGTTAAATGAGCAATAGTTTGATAGAAGACACAATATACATGGGATTAAATGAACTAGTAAGTCACTCATAAAGTGAGCATAAAACAATGTGAGATGCATGTTCGTTTATAGAACAGTTTGTCTATAAATGAATGCAGCAAAGCCTGTTTTAAGGGCTATGGGTTTTTATTATGGCCTCTGATCTTATCAGTTGGTACACATGGTCACTGAGGCCCTTCTTGCCCAAGTTGGTCTTTTGGGGGATGGGTCCACAAGACCCCAGATTGAGTTTTAAAAATGATTTGTTAAATATAACAAATATTTGTGTCTGATTTGTCTCAGTCTGTTTTTTGTTTGTTCGTTTTTGGTTTAGTTATCATCCCTGTTGCAACCAATGCTGTGACACATGTTGAATGCAATTTTCAGTGCCCACTAAAGGCATTATGCCGTAATAGTGCCATTAGTACCATTATTAGGTATTATGAAGAAACTTCTGAATAAAATGACAAATGATGGTCTTTTTGATGTGTATATTGCTAATTGTTTTAAAAGGTAGCCTAAAAGCCTATTCTGTTTTAGAGACAACTGAAGTACCGTCACATTATTGAAAGATAAAGTCAAGTCAGCAGCGTCTCAATGTGCCAGAAGTTGACATGTCAGACCGCTCAAACAAACAGAGCGATGTTTGGAAAGAACCACAGGGCCAATCTGTTTATGCTCTTCAGGAGGTCAGCCTATAAATAGTTTACTTAAACTGGGATAGAAGAAAATTTTCTACCCTAAAAATGGCACTCCTTACCTTCCATGGGATCCAAATGACGAGTCTACTGTAAACACCGAGAGTGAAAAAAGACAGTGTAACTGTATAAAAGATGCATTTCTCTCTTGCGACCTGATTATGAGGGCGGTCAGGATACGTTGCCGCAAACTTGACATGTACAGCAATAAATGTCAGAGTCTAATTTCTGTCGTCATGGAAAGTTTTCGTGCACTTTCTCTAAAGGCTTGTCGCTACTAGTTCAACAATAAATCTGTACATAGATAACTCTGGAATTTTTCAGCGGTGCAATAAGATGATAATCATAACAACAGTTGGAGTTGAAACCATCTGTGATTGTAAGTTTGGCTTTCTGGATGAATGCTGTGTGTGCATGTTGTGTGTCATATAATCGTTATTTCTGTCCAATATAGGTAATGTTAAATTACATGTTTTTTTCCCCCGTTTGAATACAGTGTGCAGAGCACATATTGGCTGACAACATTACGTTGTGAACAAAACAAAGTAGATTTACTTTTTGTGAATAAAATCTGAGTAGTGCTTTCCTGTACAAATCTCACGGCTACAATGCTAGGGTGTTGATGGTGGTTTCTAGGGTTTTGCTTGGATGTTTTAGGGTAGTTTCTAGTACTGTACTAGTGCTGCAACGACGCGTCGACGTAATCGATTATGTCGACTATGAAAATACGTCGACCTGCGTGAAATGCGTCGACGCGTCACACAGTTTACATTCTTCTGGCATAATGGCGGCTTCTGCTCCTGGGAACGGAGAAAGTTCCATTCAGTCACAAAAACCCATACCACGATGATCAAAAGTATGGGAATGTTTTAAACAGAGGCCAAATAAAATGGTCCTTTGTTCCCTTTACAGAACCGAAATGGTGTACCACCTATAGAACAGGATCGCTGCCAAATTTTTGCGCGCGCAAAATCATATTTTGGGCGCGCGAAAGGGCATTTCGCGCGCGCGTGAACTGAGTTGAGGAGAAAATCTTCGTCTCACAAATAAGAAAATATTTCGAGCGAACGAAAATCAGTTTTGCATTTCAAAGAAGTTTATTTGGATGTGCGCGGACGTTCTCTTTCGCACGTGCGAGGTTTGAGTCACTCGCGCTCCTGATTCCCGCCCTGCGCGCTCGCGAATACTCGCTGCATTACAGACAGGAAAAACACATGGTTCAGGAGACGTTTGTTCAATGGCTTGAACACCATCAAAGTTCCTTTAAGACTGTAGAGAAAGTCTTTGACACTCTTCATTTTAAAGTTCAAATGTCTTCCACTGGACGAGCACACATAATGACTTATTTTTAATCAAAATCAAATCGTATTATTACATAATGGCGTGTGCCAGTGTTTCTACATTTTATAACACTCCATAAAAAATATGTCCAAGTCCAAATGCTTGGGTAAATATGAGTGTCTTAGACATTATTCGACAGTACAAAATAAAAGTCCTGTTCACTTTAGCATCTATTTGTGTCAGTGTTCATTGGTTTGATTTTCAAGTTAGTATGGATGATGTGACAGGTGAACAGAAAAGCTCCTGGGCTATGTTCACATAGGACATCTTGCCCTTGTTTGGACTGAAGAATGACTTCAGTGTGAAAGAATTACTGCTGACGGTCAACATATGGTGGAGTTAAATACAGTTAAGGTCATGCTTCATCTCTTACATGGGTCAGTGATGTGACAGGTCTTTTTTTTTTCCTCGTCCAAAGGCCTTAATAATAATAATAAATAAAGATATGACAGCCAAAGTATGTAAATGTAGTACAACTAGATCTCTTTTATTGAATCCAAAAGGTTTTAGTTATATTTTGCTACATATAAAGCTATTTTAAAGATTTTGAAGTGTCATTCGGTTTAACCGTCCAAAGTCCAAACAGCCAGTTCATTTGTGATTAAAATATCTTAAAATGTATATATCTTTTATTGTGGCATGATTCTATAACATTATATAATCAACATAGAGCAAAAAGGCATTAAAATTATGTGTAGAAGTCGTTGCTTTGTTATAAAAAAGAATTAATTTAAATTAATTTCATTGATGTCATTTGGCGTAACCGAAATAAAGGGATCAAGTCATGCAGTCAATATCATGTGACAGGATGTGACATCATTCAGACACCTGCATAGGTCCAAATTGTTCTGAAGCACAGCAACTCAACTCTCTTTTAACTATTTGAAAAAGTCACGTTTTCACTCGCTCATATACGCAACATCATGTCATTCGGTACAACCGCTAAAAGACATGCAAAATGACGTAATATTTTAAAATCTTGTACTAAATATAAAATGTTTGATTGTCCTTTTGCCAGGTAGTTAGCTAGATATCAGCCTGTTAGCATTTTGTCATTCGCTTTAACCTAAATTTTTGGTTAAACCAAATGACAAAATTTTATAATGGCAAGATAATTTTTTAAATTCCAAATGCCTGCATTTATTTTGTGCCATTTAAGTTATTGGGGGTTCTGAATACATCATGTCAGCCCACTTTTGGCATGATCCCTTTGGCGTAGATGATTCGTAAACAACAATAGGTGTCAGGATGAGATAATTGATCATTTCAACTCATATAGTGTGTCATAGTGGATGGCAAGCAATGCTTCACAATATCACAACAGAAAAACTAGCACTTGCAACGTGCAGTCTAACATTTCTTGTCCACGACAAGGATTTATGAATCACATAATCTGACACAGTGACCGTCATAACAGACAAAAATATTGTGTAGTCTAAACCCGCCATTAGTTTTAGCATCATAGTCAATATATATATATATATTTTTTTTTTTCATTTTTCATCATTTAGCAGACGCTTTTATCCAAAGCGACTTACAAGGAGAGCAATTAGAGGTTAGGTGTCTTGCTCAAGGACACTTTAGTCATGGTATTGAAGGTGGAGAGAGTGCTGTTTATTCACAATCCCCACCTTCAATTCCTGCCGGCGTGGGAATCGAGCCGGCAACCTTGAGATTACAAGCCCGACTCCCTCACCACTAGGCCACGACTACCCAATATATAGTCAAAATATTTCTGATTTGAGCGCTCTTGTTTGAAAGAGCGTGTCTGCGGAGAGAGATTGTAAAGGATCGCTTTCTATTTATAATTTAATCACTGTTTAAATAACAGATTATTTTCATCCTGTACATGAATCATTAATATCAGGCATTAATTATCATAGTTACTCACGTGTTGTTTCGTTACTGTCGAGTCCATATCATAAAAGTCTGTTTGCGCTGAAATGCGATTGATTTACCAAAGAATCCTCAGTGAAATACACCGAAGACAAATAAATAAAGCTCAATTGAGACATTCGTGGGCCTGGTGTCAATAAAAGCTTTTATCGGACTGACAAGGAAGTTTTCAGTTCTGAAACTTACAGGATATTCCTATAGTACAAAAAGCTCAAGGAAATGTGGATTTCTCAATTCATGGTCCCATTTTTGTGTTTGCAATTCTTCTATTTATCTACACATGAAATCCTTGTACGCAGGAAATTCTCTTTTACTGTAATTTAACATCAGTAATTCTGATCAGTCATTTGGAGAGAAGGACTTTTAATAATTATACCACATTCTCATCACGTGATCATGTTAACAGTTCACGGCATATTGTTCCGTTGACTGTAATTCTCACTCTTTCCAGGATAAACTATTCGTTGTTAGACAATGTAAGTAAATACTGTCAGAAGAACACAGAATACTGAACCAAGGCAGGAGTCAAGACCGGCTTAAAAAGTGCAGGCTGCATGTGGCAGGATTACATAACCATGTGTTTGTGTGTGTGTGTTAGACTGGGAGGGATACACTTCTCAGGAGAGCCTGTGTGTCCTCTCTGCTACCGCTGTCACTGTGACTATATTGAGGGCTCAGGGCTTTGTAGATGGTGACGTGGATGTGACCCGGGTCTTGGCGTGCCCACTGCACACTGTGGTTCCGCTCTGCATGTGTGGGCAGGGTTGCAGGCCAAACATGGCCACAGCGCAGTGTCATGTGACAGTGTTGCTGCCAAGATGCCGGAGTGTATGTGTGAGGCACCGGTGGCACACTCCACTGATGTTTGATTGGCTTGTGTGGTACCTGTTTTCACTTAGGCAGCATTTGATGGCATCACAGGTGTACTCTGAGCAGAAAGGCTGCTCCAAAATGTAAAAGGTTGAAAGGAACAACTAGTGGCAGCTCACTAGATTTGGAACAGAGTCACTCTGCATTTTGAAGATGCAGCTGTGTTGTTTCTAGGTTTCTGTATCTCTTTCGGCTTACTTCAGTTGTTTCCTTCTAAATTCATTTCTTTCTAAATCTCTTGGGCCCGGTTTCACGGACAAGGCTTAGATTAAGACAGGATTAGGCCTTAGTTTAATTAGGATATTTAAGTAGCTTTTATAAATATGTCTTAGAAAAATAAAAACATTACTGGTATGCATCTTGAGACAAAAATATGGACAAAACAAGTTTATTTATAATATAAAGTCAGAATTGCGAGATATAAAGTCAGAATTGTGAGATATAAAGTCAGAATTGCGAGATATGAAGTCAGAATTGCGAGATATAAAGTCAGAATTGTGAGATATAAAGTCAGAATTGCGAGATATGAAGTCAGAATTGCGAGATATAAAGTCAGAATTGAGAGATATAAAGTCAGAATTGCGAGATATGAAGTCAGAATTGCGAGATATGAAGTCAGAATTGCGAGATATAAAGTCAGAATTGTGAGATATAAAGTCAGAATTGAGAGATATAAAGTCAGAATTGCGAGATATGAAGTCAGAATTGCGAGATATGAAGTCAGAATTGCGAGATATAAAGTCAGAATTGTGAGATATAAAGTCAGAATTGAGAGATATAAAGTCAGAATTGAGATATAAAGTCAGAATTGCGAGATATAAAGTCAGAATTGCGAGATATAAAGTCAGAATTGCGAGATATAAAGTCAGAATTGCGAGATATGAAGTCAGAATTGCGAGATATAAAGTCAGAATTGCGAGATATAAAGTCAGAATTGCGAGATATAAAGTGAGAATTGTGAGATATAAAGTCAGAATTGTGAGATATAAAGTCAGAATTGCGAGATATAAAGTCAGAATTGCGAGATATAAATTCAGAATTGTGAGATATAAAGTCAGAATTGTGAGATATAAAATCAGAATTGAGATATAAAGTCAGAATTGTGAGATATAAAGTCAGAATTGTGAGATATGAAGTCAGAATTGCGAGATATAAAGTCAGAATTGAGATATGAAGTCAGAATTGCGAGATGAAGTCAGAATTGCGAGATATAAAGTCAGAATTGAGAAATATAAAGTCAGAATTGAGAGATGTAAAGTCAGAATTGAGAGATATAAAGTCAGAATTGCGAGATATAAAGTCAGAATTGCGAGATATGAAGTCAGAATTGCGAGATATAAAGTCAGAATTGCGAGATATGAAGTCAGAATTGCGAGATATGAAGTCAGAATTGCGAGATATAAAGTCAGAATTGCGAGATATAAAGTCAGAATTGCGAGATATACAGTCAGAATTGAGAGATATAAAGTCAGAATTGTGAGATATAAAGTCAGAATTGCCAGATATAAAGTCAGAATTGCGAGATATGAAGTCAGAATTGTGAGATATGAAGTCAGAATTGAGAGATACGAAGTCAGAATTGTGAGATATAAAGTCAGAATTGTGAGATATGAAGTCAGAATTGTGAGATATGAAGTCAGAATTGAGAGATACGAAGTCAGAATTGTGAGATATGAAGTCAGAATTGTGAGATATAAAGTCAGAATTGCGAGATATAAAGTCAGAATTGCGAGATATAAAGTCAGAATTGCGAGATATAAAGTCAGAATTGTGAGATATAAAGTCAGAATTGTGAGATATAAAGTCAGAATTGTGAGATATGAAGTCAGAATTGTGAGATATGAAGTCAGAATTGAGAGATACGAAGTCAGAATTGTGAGATATGAAGTCAGAATTGTGAGATATAAAGTCAGAATTGCGAGATATAAAGTCAGAATTGCGAGATATAAAGTCAGAATTGTGAGATATAAAGTCAGAATTGTGAGATATGAAGTCAGAATTGTGAGATATGAAGTCAGAATTGAGAGATACGAAGTCAGAATTGTGAGATATGAAGTCAGAATTGTGAGATATGAAGTCAGAATTGAGAGATACGAAGTCAGAATTGTGAGATATGAAGTCAGAATTGCGAGATATAAAGTCAGAATTGCGAGATATAAAGTCAGAATTGCGAGATATAAAGTCAGAATTGTGAGATATAAAGTCAGAATTGCGAGATATAAAGTCAGAATTGAGATATAAAGTCAGAATTGCGAGATATAAAGTCAGAATTGCGAGATATAAAGTCAGAATTGCGAGATATAAAGTCAGAATTGCGAGATATAAAGTCAGAATTGCGAGATATGAAGTCAGAATTGCGAGATATAAAGTCAGAATTGCGAGATATAAAGTCAGAATTGCGAGATATAAAATCAGAATTGTGAGATATAAAGTCAGAATTGTGAGATATAAAGGTAGAATTGAGATATAAAGTCAGAATTGCGAGATATAAAGTCAGAATTGCGAGATATAAATTCAGAATTGTGAGATATAAAGTCAGAATTGAGAGATATAAAGTCAGAATTGTGAGATATAAAGTCAGAATTGTGAGATATAAAGTCAGAATTGTGAGATATAAAGGTAGAATTGAGATATAAAGTCAGAATTGCGAGATATAAAGTCAGAATTGCGAGATATAAATTCAGAATTGTGAGATATAAAGTCAGAATTGAGAGATATAAAGTCAGAATTGCGAGATATAAAGTCAGAATTGAGATATGAAGTCAGAATTGCGAGATGAAGTCAGAATTGCGAGATATAAAGTCAGAATTGAGAAATATAAAGTCAGAATTGAGAGATGTAAAGTCAGAATTGAGAGATATAAAGTCAGAATTGCGAGATATAAAGTCAGAATTGCGAGATATGAAGTCAGAATTGCGAGATATAAAGTCAGAATTGCGAGATATGAAGTCAGAATTGCGAGATATGAAGTCAGAATTGCGAGATATAAAGTCAGAATTGTGAGATATAAAGTCAGAATTGCGAGATATGAAGTCAGAATTGCGAGATATAAAGTCAGAATTGTGAGATATAAAGTCAGAATTGCGAGATATAAAGTCAGAATTGCGAGATATACAGTCAGAATTGCGAGATATAAAGTCAGAATTGCGAGATATGAAGTCAGAATTGCGAGATATAAAGTCAGAATTGCGAGATATGAAGTCAGAATTGTGAGATATAAAGTCAGAATTGTGAGATATAAAGTCAGAATTGCCAGATATAAAGTCAGAATTGCGAGATATGAAGTCAGAATTGTGAGATATGAAGTCAGAATTGTAAGATATGAAGTCAGAATTGAGAGATACGAAGTCAGAATTGTGAGATATAAAGTCAGAATTGTGAGATATGAAGTCAGAATTGTGAGATATGAAGTCAGAATTGAGAGATACGAAGTCAGAATTGTGAGATATGAAGTCAGAATTGTGAGATATAAAGTCAGAATTGCGAGATATGAAGTCAGAATTGAGAGATATAAAGTCAGAATTGCGAGATATGAAGTCAGAATTGCGAGATATAAAGTCAGAATTGCGAGATATAAAGTCAGAATTGCGAGATATAAAGTCAGAATTGAGAGATATAAAGTCAGAATTGTGAGATATAAAGTCAGAATTGCGAGATATAAAGCCAGAATTGAGAGATATAAAGTCAGAATTGTGAGATATAAAGTCAGAATTGCCAGATATAAAGTCAGAATTGCGAGATATGAAGTCAGAATTGTGAGATATAAAGTCAGAATTGTGAGATATAAAGTCAGAATTGCCAGATATAAAGTCAGAATTGCGAGATATGAAGTCAGAATTGTGAGATATGAAGTCAGAATTGTAAGATATGAAGTCAGAATTGAGAGATACGAAGTCAGAATTGTGAGATATAAAGTCAGAATTGTGAGATATGAAGTCAGAATTGTGAGATATGAAGTCAGAATTGAGAGATACGAAGTCAGAATTGTGAGATATGAAGTCAGAATTGTGAGATATAAAGTCAGAATTGCGAGATATGAAGTCAGAATTGAGAGATATAAAGTCAGAATTGCGAGATATGAAGTCAGAATTGCGAGATATAAAGTCAGAATTGCGAGATATAAAGTCAGAATTGCGAGATATAAAGTCAGAATTGAGAGATATAAAGTCAGAATTGTGAGATATAAAGTCAGAATTGCGAGATATAAAGCCAGAATTGAGATATAAAGTCAGAATTCAGATATAAAGTCAGAATTGAGAGATATAAAGTCAGAATTGAGAGATGTAAAGTCAGAATTGAGATATAAAGTCAGAATTGTGAGATATAAAGTCAGAATTGAGAGATATAAAGTCAGAATTGAGAGATATAAAGTCAGAATTGTGAGATATAAAGTCAGAATTGAGATATAAAGTCAGAATTCAGATATAAAGTCAGAATTGTGAGATATAAAGTCAGAATTGAGATATAAAGTCAGAATTGTGAGATATAAAGTCAGAATTGAGAGATATAAAGTCAGAATTGAGAGATATAAAGTCAGAATTGTGAGATATAAAGTCAGAATTGAGATATAAAGTCAGAATTGCGAGATATAAAGTCAGAATTGAGAGATATAAAGTCAGAATTGTGAGATATAAAGTCAGAATTGAGAGATATAAAGTCAGAATTGAGAGATATAAAGTCAGAATTGTGAGATATAAAGTCAGAATTGAGAGATATAAAGTCAGAATTGAGAGATATAAAGTCAGAATTGTGAGATATAAAGTCAGAATTGTGAGATATAAAGTCAGAATTGAGAGATATAAAGTCAGAATTGTGAGATATAAAGTCAGAATTGAGAGATATAAAGTCAGAATTGAGAGATATAAAGTCAGAATTGTGAGATATAAAGTCAGAATTGAGAGATATAAAGTCAGAATTGAGAGATATAAAGTCAGAATTGTGAGATATAAAGTCAGAATTGAGATATAAAGTCAGAATTGCGAGATATAAAGTCAGAATTGAGATATAAAGTCAGAATTCAGATATAAAGTCAGAATTGAGAGATATAAAGTCAGAATTGCGAGATATAAAGTCAGAATTGAGAGATATAAAGTCAGAATTGAGAGATATAAAGTCAGAATTGTGAGATATAAAGTCAGAATTGTGAGATATAAAGTCAGAATTGAGAGATATAAAGTCAGAATTGTGAGATATAAAGTCAGAATTGAGAGATATAAAGTCAGAATTGCGAGATATAAAGTCATAATTGAGATATAAAGTCAGAATTCAGATATAAAGTCAGAATTGAGAGATATAAAGTCACAATTGTGAGATATAAAGTCAGAATTGAGAGATATAAAGTCAGAATTGAGAGATATAAAGTCAGAATTGTGATATATAAAGTCAGAATTGAGATATAAAGTCAGAATTGCGAGATATAAAGTCAGAATTGTGAGATATAAAGTCAGAATTGTGAGATATAAAGGCAGAATTGAGATATAAAGTCAGAATTGCGAGATATAAAGTCAGAATTGCGAGATATAAAGTCAGAATTGCGAGATATAAAGTCAGAATTGTGAGATATAAAATCAGAATTGAGATATAAAGTCAGAATTGTGAGATATAAAGTCAGAATTGCGAGATATAAAGTCAGAATTGAGATATAAAGTCAGAATTGTGAGATATAAAGTCAGAATTGCGAGATATAAAGTCAGAATTGTGAGATATAAAGTCAGAATTGTGAGATATGAAGTCAGAATTGAGATATAAAGTCAGAATTGTGTGATATAAAGTCAGAATTGCGAGATATAAAGTCAGAATTGCGAGATATAAAGTCAGAATTGTGAGATATGAAGTCAGAATTGTGAGATATAAAGTCAGAATTGTGTGATATAAAGTCAGAATTGTGTGATATAAAGTCAGAATTGTGTGATATAAAGTCAGAATTGCGAGATATAAAGTCAGAATTGGATTTAGGATTAAATCCTGCGTGGACAGAGAAGGTAAATATAAACTTTATAAAGACAGGACAAAAAGATAATCCCGATCTTATGAACACCTCTAAGACATTCACATGAAAGTGTGACGTCTTCAGCAAATGGTCAATCATTCAAAGGTCAGTAGAATGAAACTCAAGAGGATTAAAAGATAATTATGAGCAATATTAAGAACTTAAACACATTTACCCATGACATCTCAACAGGACTGATGAAAGAAAATATCAGAATTGATCAATATGTATAGTATATACGCAAAAGTTAGTCTCTGGTTCTCGAATCTGATTGGTTGAGAGTCAATATTCAAATAATATCCCACGTTTCACAATTTGTATCACTCCGCTTGTTTCTGCTGGATCTATATGGCAGCATTTCTCACAGCGAGCGTCAACGGCAGAGGAGCAAACCTAATAAACTTTACAAATGCTACTGTTTTACTTTTTTTTTTTTAGATGAGCGCCAAAGTTACGTTTGATACGCGAACCAAACCACTGATTCAAAACAAAAGATTCGTAAAGCTTCATGAATCAGTGTTTTGACATCGTCCATCACTAGATATTGTTGAATAAAGTCGTTATTTAGTTTTTTTGGTGCATTAAAAAGTATTCTCGTCGCTTTATAATATTAAGGTTGAACCACTGTAGTCACATGACCTGTTTTAAATATGTTTCTGGACATTGAAAGTTTTCATTATCTGTCAATAGAGACTCACTGAACCATCTGATTCATCAAAAATATCTTCATTTGTGTTCTGAAGATGAACGAAGGTCTTACGGGTGTAGAACCACATGAGGGAGACGAATTAATGACGGAAATTTCATTTTTGGGTGACTAACCCTTTAAATTTTAAATCAGTATGATAAACTACGCCTTTTACAAAGAAAGACTGGATACAAAATTTAACAAATCTCATAAATTACATTTGAAATATTGTTAAATTTGTAAATGTTATTGATTTACCCGTGAAAACCTTATTAAAAATAGCTAAAAAATATATTTACTAGTTAGATGTAAAAAAAAAAAATCTTAATAGGTCTTATTAAATCATTTATTATTGTGTTTCGCTAGTGAAAAATATTCCCAAACTTTCTGAAAATATGAGAATTAACTGCACAGTTACTAGAAACGTGTCCCTTGGATATTAAACATTTTGCATTCATACAAAATTTGTGGAAAAAGGCAAATTTTCTTGTTTCATTCTATAGAATGGCCCATAGATATACATGTCACGTAATTAATCTGTTATACTGTTGTGAAAATGTATTGATTTACATGATTTTTGGCCATATAAATATCAGTAAGTGCACCAAATGACATATTTTTGCCACTGAGTAAAACGGCGGCGTTCTGCATATTCATCGTAAGAGCCATAAAAGCCAGAGGTATCAAATATAGAAACCCATAGAAACATTTAAAAATAATCATTTTAAACAAGAAACAAAAATGAGATTGTGACGAGCAGGGCGGGCGAGAGCCGTGAGGGAACGGCGCGAGGCTGGTGACGCGAGAGATAACGAGCGTCAGCTGCGCGCTACACCGGTCTCGAGTCCTTCACGGAGGAGCTCCGGAAGCATAAAGGAGGAGCGACGACAGTGAAGGACGAGAGAGGACCAGACCTGGACTTTATGTTGTGTTTTATTTGGTTTGTGTGGGCGGCAGTCGCCGTGAGGAACTGCCGCCCTTATACTTTCGTTTTATTGTAAGTTTATTTGTTTATTAAATATGTTAAATTTTCGCCGGTTCCTGCCTCCTTCTTCCCATATTTACGAACTTTGTTACAGAGATTATGATTTCATACGTTACGAGTATTTTAACACTGAACAAAATCCATTTCACACCTTATTCTCTTTTCAGCCTTTCAGCGACTGTCTGTCAAGCAGAGGTCATTAGTGCATTAGTGATCTTATAATAATTTCACTGCTCCACATGCACAATTTATCGATAGCTGTGTCCTGCTATTAAGAGGCGCGTGCATTAAATCACTGCTAATGCTGGCTGTTATAATCTCTCAGTGGTGCATGAATACGTGACCAGAAAGAGTCAGTGTGATCAAAGGTGATTATAGTGACATTCACTTCCGCTGTGGGGGATCAGATGATGTATGCGGGCGGCTGCAGGTGCTGACGCTCACGTGTGGGCGGAGCCTGCCGTGATCTCTGCCCGTCTCCTAGGAAGTGACGCTCTCTCACCCATCTGTCCGCGCAATAATCCCTGTAGCGCTTAGTGATATTACTGCCTGGTTTATTGCCGTGGCAACAGGCCCTCAATCCCGACTCGCAACCACGTGACTGCGGGCAGTGGAAGGGGGTTGACACACACACACACACACACACACACAAATGGACACTAATGTCATGTATGTACAAATCCATGACTGCTTCAAATAAATTTTCTTGCAGTTTTAATCTTTAATTCCTGACAGTTCATAAGCCTTTCCACTGTAATTACCGTATTCCTGCCATGACCACCGAAGATGCATGAACTCATTAATGCAGACATTAAGCCATTGGAAACTGATATAGTCATTAAAATGACTAACACGTGATTATATTTAGCATGTTTGTGCTTTTATGAACGCTACATATTTACGCTAAACCTGATGATCCATGTTATCCCGTCATGATTTGAGGATGTTCCAAACGGCATCTTCCTTGAAGTCTGACAGATTTGCTTATTTGATTAGTGAGGTGTGGAATGAAATTTCTTCTCCATTTTACATGATCATTTTTCCAGGTTTTCACCTAGTTTTCAGATTTTTAATTTTCCTGAATATACAGTTCTGCGGTCGTACAGTATAATGCATTTCTGACGGACTGAAACTGGAAAAACAGACTCGCTCGGAATTCATGTACATAAATATTATTTTATGAATTGTTTACACGCACAGGAATTTGTTCTGCTTAATAAAACCCAATGAGTTTTCTTCCCCAGGATCCATGTAGCGAAGAATTGCTCTGGTGTTCATTTGCTCATAAATGTCATACGTGTCCAATTCTCGCTATTAATTCTATTAATTAAGACTTTTGCCTCAATAAACTCATAATTACTGCTTATTAATAATGCAGTGGAAAAGAAATGAAGGTTTTTGAGGAAATCATTCCAGGATTTTTCTCCACATAGTGGACTTCAATGGGGTTCAACGGGTCCGAAAGTCAGTTTCAGTGCAGCTTCAAAGACTCTACATGATCCAGACGAGGAATAAGAGTCTCATCTAGAGAAACCATCATCATTTTCAAAAAAAAAAAAAAAACATTACACACTTTTTAACCACAAATGCTCGTCTTGCGCTGCTCTGTGATGCTCCACGCATTAGGTACAGCGGTAGGGCGAAAAAAAACGAATTTTCTCCTGCAACTTCAAAATCGTGCGACATCATTGTTCGCTTTGTAAACACTGGATCGGTATTTCCTCCCAATGGCACGTGTGACCTTTCCAACGTGATGACATTATGCGTGGCGCATCAGAGCAGTGCAAGACGAGCATTTGTTGTTAAAAAGTATGAAATTTCTCATTTTTTTTAAGAAAATGTGCGATGGTTTCTCTAGATGAGACTCTTATTCCTCGTCTGGATCATGTAGAGTCTTTGAAGCTGCACTGAAACTGACATTTGAACCTTCAACCTGTTGAACCCCATTGAAGTCCACTATATTTTACAGCTCCAAAACAATTCATCCATCCATCATAAAGGAGGCCTTCTGAAATGAAGCACTGTGTTTTTGTGAGAAAAATATCCATATTTTAAACTTCATAAATTACATAATGACATATTATGCAAACAAAAATAAATGTAATAATGTTTATTGTTTATTTATTTAACATATTCACGTTCATTTTCAACAGACTTTGGGTTCATTTTGAGCAAACAATATAGTGATTTTTAAACAATAGTTGGGTTAAATAAAACTACCCAGCATGTTGGACAAACATTTAACCCAATCACTGGGTCAAAACAACCCAATCGCTGAATAGGTTGGTCCATTTTCAACCCAACTTGGGTTGTTTTTAACCCAACAATTTTTAGAGTGTGGAAATACTGGAAATACTTACGCATACTCTTTACTATTTCTCATGAAATGAAGTAATACAGTTTTCTTTTCACGTTGTTCACAGTATGTGTGCGCAAAACCAGTTTCTTCTGTTTATGCACTGAGAAATGCTCGGTTGTTTCAACCCAAATTTGGGTCAAAAATGGACAAACCCAGCCATTGGATTAAAAATTCCAGCAGGTTTTGTGCACGCATACCGTGAACGACATTCAGCGAAAAATATGGACAAACCAAATTAAATGCTTAGCGCAATAGATGGGTTTGTCCATTTTTAACCCAAATTTGGGTTGAAACAACCCAGCATTTTATAGAGTGTACGAACAACATACAATCTGCACCAGTGTTGCCAAGTCTGCGGTTTTGCCACAGAATTTGGCAACTCTGACCGTGTTTCCGCCGGTTGTTTTCATGTTTTTCATGAAGTAACGTGATATTTAGTGCCTGGAATGTGAATTTCACCGAGGAAACCCCGCCAAAAAACACAGATTTTACCCACATGAAACGCAATTGCAGTTGAGCTTTGGGTTTGATTGACAGGCGATCTGACCAATCAGAACCCCGAATCCAGCATGTTGTCCGACAAAGCAGTCAGGGGAGTTATTAGATGAAGATCCGCACCAAATATCCATGAAAACATCTGAATTTAGTTGACAAAAACGCACACTAAAGGACCGATCATTGAGTTCATTCAAGGTGTTTAATTAAGTCATCGTACACAATCCACAATTCAGAAACATATAGAAAGAAAACCTTCAAATAAGGTCAGTTACAAAATAGAAATCTGTGCTCCAAACAACAGATCTCCTCGTGGACATTAGAAACCAGTAAGAATTGTTCGTTTGGATTAAATTCAGCAAAAACGATGAAAGAGATCAAAACAGGATAGATAGAGATATGGTGCCATTTGTAGACTTGACAAGTAAAATTTCAATTACTGGAGTATTTTAGCAGCACCCATTTGATATTTCAGGAACATCACATTTTGCACACTGAGTTGAACACAATTGTGCGTCGACCTTCGTTTGCACACACAAAAATTAAATAATAAAAAAAAAGAAAAGAAGATAAATGAATAACTCCGATTCAGTGCACATTTAATTAGATGAAGTAATCAGACTGTTTATTTGACGGTGGATTAAAGGGTTGCACATTGTAATCAGACACCGGTAGCAGCGTTCCCCTTCACCATATGGCATTTCACAGTTCTGAGTCTTTTAATAACCGAAGAACTGTTGCTTTGTGTGAGGAAATAAAAAAACTATCTTTTTTTAGACCTGCTGCCACATCATCAGTCATGCTTTCTCTCTTTTACGTCTAAGGAAGTCATTTATTTGAATATTTTACAGACGTTATAAACCAACCGATGGTGCAATTATTAGTCTCGCAATTGAAATGAGGCGATCATTCTGATTCTACAGTTTTCAATCATTTTACTTCATTAGGAATATTCGGTATTCAGATTCATTCAAGGCTTGTCCAGCCAAGGAATGGGGCAAAGAGTAAACTGTATTTTTAGGCTGCGTTCACACTCGTCGTGTTCGGTTGGATTAAAACGAACCCTGATTGCTCAGTTAGTGCGGTTCAGACGTGAACGCTGGCGTCCGAACTCGGTTGATATATGAACGCGACACGGACCAAAGACACGTAAACGAACCAAAAACAGGACGTGATGTCACGAGATGCGACGCTACGAGTCACTGATTTGACGACGCGGGAAGATCGGCGTCTCCAAAATGAGTCGAGGGCAAACGTGGAGCGACGAGGAGGTGAAGTTTCTGGAAATCCTGCTGCTGTTTTGAACATTTGATGAGCTCTTCGTGATTCTCAGCTGGTAAAATAAAGCATGAAATGATGGCGTTTAATCCAGAACACAGCGTTGTGTTGAATGTTCGGGCTCCGTCGAGAAATATACGTCGACCAATCAGCTCGTGACCGTATCCCTACGCCTTTGGTTCGGTAACTTCAGGTTCGCTGTTAAAAATGCCAGTGTGAACGCTAAGAGGACCAGGACTAGATGTTTAGTTTTTTGGACCAATCGAACTACAAGAGTCTCTTATGTGTCGTATGGCGATTGCGATGAACTGAAAAGTCGTTCTCCTGTAATAATGTGTCCCTGGTTAGCAGAACGGGCCCTGATTTGGTTTTTAGGATTGCGATCCCGATCCAGATCCTGAGTTATAGCGGCATGTGTTGACGTGGTTTGTCCTGTGACGGTGCAGGTACGAGAGATGGATGACTCGCCTGCCCTTTTGCCTTTGCCAAATGCTAATCCTGTATTTATACGAGCATGTAAGCAGCTAGGAGTGATTAGGAGCGGAGACTCTTCTTATTCCTGAGAGATTAGTACGGCTTGTGCGGCGGGTGTCAAACGGCACTGGCAGCGCACGTGGAGCTGGGATCGATTGAAGCTCCCCTTGACCAGTTTTGAAACCTACAGTATACGAGGGTTGAAACTAAAGGATTTGGCAGTTTGGAAACACAACGAGAAGGACAACTGATTAAAAATGCATAATCTCATTTAACTGAAATGAGGGATTCGTCATGAGCCGGAGATTTACTGGGCTGGTGAAAGTGTGGCGGACTCTCGGAGAGCATTCTGGGACATTTGATGATCATTCAAATGGGATTAGAATGAGATTAGATTCTTTTTTTTTCCTGAGTTGAACGGGAATGAAAGTATTCGTTGCTTTATAATGTATATTTCGGTGGGGTGAACGTGATTTCATTGAAGATGTTTACAGTTTGTCCAGTTTAGGTTTGCAACCGAAGTAAGACTGGGTCAACAAATTTTGGAATCCTAACCATATCCATAACTTATCCATAAAATCAGAGGGAAATGATACTAGAAGCACCGAACCCTGACGGTAAACCTAAACTTGACATAAAGTTGTCCCTTAAATCTGATTGATTGATTGATTTCCGTGTTGTTCCAGGATCAACAAAGATATCGATCCAGGAAGAGGTTGTACTTGGTGAAATCAGTTCAAATGACTTACACCTAAAAACAATTTCACTAGTTCAATCACACTTATATTATTTGAGTTTGTTCAATCCGATTGTTTACATCAGTCTAACTTAATTTTACCGCATTCCAACTTAAATGTGTTCATTTTTCCTGAATCTTTAAGTGACTGCAAGTAAAAACCTCAATTTCAAATAGAATATTTCTTCAAAGTATTATTAACGTTGTTCCGGGATCTTTTAACAAAAAAAAAATCTTATTTAGGAAAATCATGCGTCGAATGAAAATCTGCATATTTGAGCATTATTCGGATTTTTCTGCACCCTGAAAAGACGTTCGTAAAAGATTCTCTGGTATCAAATAATTCACAATTTATCAACTCTATAAAACGTGGGCAAACGTTCAACTGGTTTTTGCAAAGACATTGTACGCCGAACAATGATTGTAGAAACACTTTAAGACACCTGAGACATTTTTCCCCCACATGCACTGGTCCTCTACATTTTTTTTTTGGGTGTTTAATGACTTTATGACTGAAATATCAGCGGTTAATATATCTATACCAGTGGCAGTATCGACAACTTCAATTATCAATCATGTCTCCAAAAAAAAAACACTTTTTGTCTAGAAAATCGTCTGGCAGTGACCACTGGATGCATGTAACCATAAAAATGCTTCCCTCGTTTCAAAAGTTTGTGCTGAAGATCAAGTGTTTTAAGTGTCAATAATTTACCCAGTTGACTAATCTAACCATGCTGTTTACTCATCCCTGCTTTTCTGTTTCATAAAAAAAAAAGAAGAACAAAAACATGCTTTCCATATCAGTCGTACATGCTTTACAGTAAACAACCCATTCACTGAAACCCAGTTAGTTATGAAGTTGCATATAACTTTGGCAAGTAAAGCCACATTTTTTACTTCATATCCTAATTCTGGACTTTAAACACCCCCTGCGGTATCCCTGTGAACCCTCATGTTACAGCACGGTATAAAAGAGTAATACACAGAAACATAATTCACAAGCTGGAACAAATAAAAAGAGGAAACAAAATTTGTCTAGTATTTAAACTTGGATATATGATTTATAAAAATAGACTGAGGAGAAGAGTGGATGAATGCAAGCACATGAAGAAGTTCTCACTTGGGGAATCAATCTTCATAATCTCTGAACTGCACTTGAAAATAATACGCTTGGAAAGTTGCCCTTTAATGCTGCATAGGTTTACAGAGGTTATGATTTTGGTTACTATTTTTGTGGATAAGAATGAAAGAGCTGGAATTGTCGGGAGAAGGTGGAGTCTAAGATAAGAGATACGGGATGTGCTTGGTCCCAAGTGTAGCGATGCGTTTCCTTTTTACCCCACACAATAATGGCTATAGTCCCTGATCATTTACATGGTAAACCCAACAAACTTGAGTAGTATTTTGTAGTCGTTGTTCTGATTAAATTGAACTAAAATGGAGTTTCATTCTAGAGAGATGCACTGCAAAAATAAGTTTCTTAAATAGTCTTTTTGTCTTGTTTCTCCTTAAAACAATTAATTTACCCGTGAACCAGATATGTTTAAGATCTTCTAACGCTGCATTCACAGCGCTCAACATTTGACGGGGGCGTGTCTGAAGCTCTTGTGCTGATGTGAGCGTCATAGTGACAACAGCCAATCACATTACTTGCATGAACGCGACTGCTCTAGGGTATTTGCATGAGGCGATCTGATTGGCTGACACCTGCGTTGGCACTTGAAAAGTTGAGAAATTTTCAACTTTTGTGAGTGAAGTGATGCGAATGAACCCACAATTCAGTTCGGTAACGCGGGACGTCACCCAGTGACGTCAGTGTGACACCCAGTGTGTGAATGCAGTGTAACGCCGTGTCCTAAACAGACGTACATGCTTATAAATACGACAGTTTAGCAATACGCCAACTAATACTTTTTGATAGCCTCCTTGTTAGAGCGTCCGACTCCCATGCCAGAAGACCCGAGTTCGAGGCCCACTCAGAGCGGGTCGAGTAGGACCTGGGTTGTATTGGTGCCGTGACCCGGATGGGAGTGAGGTTCAGGGGGGTGAGAGTAACGGAGGCCAGTTAATAGTTGCTGTGCGAGTAAACCTCACTCTTCTGACTGCTCTAGCAACAGATGCTATAAGTTGCAGCGTCCGACTCCCATGCTGGAAAACCTGGGTTCTAGGCCCACTCAGAGCGGGTCGAGTAGGACCTGGGTTGTATTGGTGCCGTGACCCAGATGGGAGTGAGGTTCAAGGGGGTGAGTGTAATGGAGGCCAGCTAGTAGTTGCTGTGCGAGTAAACCTCACTCTTCTGACCGCTCTAGCAACAGATGCTAGAAGTTGCAGCATCCGACTCCCATGCCGGAAAACCCGGGTTCTAGGCCCACTCAGAGCGGGTCGAGTAGGACCTGGGTTGTATTGGTGCCGTGACCCAGATGGGAGTGAGGTTCAAGGGGGTGAGTGTAATGGAGGCCAGCTAGTAGTTGCTGTGTGAGTAAACCTCACTCTTCTGACCGCTCTAGCCACAGATGCTAGAAGTTGCAGCGTCCGACTCCCATGGCGGAAAACTCGGGTTCTAGGCCCGCTCAGAGCGGGACGAGTAGGACCCGGGAAGAGGGGTTGCGTTTATTTATTGTTAAAAGCTTCTAATGTGAGTTTGAATATCACTTTGTCTGTCTTAATGGACAATTCCCCTCAGATCTTCAAAATAAATGAAACAAGAACGTTCAAACTGTATTCTATGACAAAGATTGTTTCAGTAGCTCGGTTTGTATTTTTAATAATGTTAAAATGGTGTAATAAGCATAAATTTGATTATGTTTTCCATTTCGTGGCGAGTACTGGCAGCTTGCAGAGAGAGCCCGCCCACACTCTCTTCTGATTGGCTGTGATTTTTGATTGACGTCTGATGCGGAGAATGAATCTTTTTATATTGCATTTTTTTTTAAACCTCACTAATTCCTGTTAGATTTAGTTATATGCTACAAAAATACTGTTTAATAAATAATTTTTGATTAACTTTTCGTCCTGCTTGCAAATGGCGGGTGATATTTCTTAATATCTATGGAACTATATTTGCAATAGTTTTTTTATATAAAACAGTTTGTATGTCTTTAAATTGCATCATCACTTCATCAAGGTTCAGATTACTGCAGTTCGTTGCAGTTCCTAATAGCTTCATTTATGTACTCGCCAATTGCATTTGCCGCTTGAGTTAATTTTGGACCCTGGGCGTAAATGTAAGCATAGAAATCCTGGTTCTCATCTGGGAGGCGACAGGGTCGTACAGAAAAGTCTGCATTTGCTTGTGAGGTTTTACGGATCATTTACGACATGTTTACGTTTGCAGTAAAACAAATGTGAGGCCTCTTAAACGTGGCCCATCTCATTCAATTTAGATGTGAATGAAAATATCCATCCTCGCACTGACTTCTGGCCTGAATCAGAGTTGTGGCTGAGCTACACTTCATGTCCAGCTAAACATAAACACACTTAAAGACTTTTCTATAAGAAGTCAGGACACATTGTGTTCCGCTTAAAGGGCCTCTGCAGTTTCCTCTCTTTCTCTCTGCATCTTCTCTGTCCGTGTTTTCTGCCTCTGCGGTGTGTCAGCGAGCTGGCCCGTGTTAGTTGCACTGTGTTCTGTCTACACTGGGTTGTTTCGTGTGCACGTGCGGAGGTCAGTCAGGGCGGTGTAGGCACAAGTACTGTCTTTAGTGGGCCTAAGCTAGTGCTAATATTGGCTGATCGATGTAATTTGCGTGTCTTTGTTAGAGACGTTACACCCTGCTTCATCCCACACTGTGTAAACAAAGGCACACAGCGACATACACGCACAAACTCGTCATTGATCTCATTTAGGACGGACCAATTCAAAAGGCCCACTTTCCCACCGCTAATGTCCTTCCCAGAGTGAGTTTCTCCTTTTATCCACTCTTCCCAACCCACAAAGTGCAATGCATACATATATTTTTTTAAGCTTCTTCTTTTCTCACTAATAAAGGCATGCCGATAAACACGTGACAAGAATGAAAAGCTAATAAAAACACTGTAAATTGTTCCTTTTTCCTAATAACACACACACTGAACATCAATTTTCATCTCAAAAGTCATTTGACAGATAAAGCTTTGTAAACATGCCTTTGAAAGATACCTTTTTTATAATAATAATAATAAAGTCATCTGATAGAAACATCTGGATACATGAAAACATTTTTTTTTTGTACGGGTGTTCCCACCAAGCATCTACATTAGCATAACAAACAAGATTTCCTTTGTTAATCACATTCACCAGAATGACCATGCTGCCCAGATCCGGCCCAGATCCGGCCCACATCTGGTGCATGTGGATTCCGCATGGACCAGATGTGGGCAGACACTATAACCGCTTGTCCCAGGAATTTTTCCCCCCCCAGACCCGTTGCTGTCCGTGCGCGACTTTCCAGTTCCCGCTGGATTTCGTCCTCCACATATAAGCTTAATAAAGCCTTGTCATCGGTGCACTGGTCACATTTTTAAACTCCAATGTTGATTCGAATAGCAAACAACTCTTACAGCATGCACCACAACAGACTTTTAAAAATGGCGGTTGAGATTAAATGCCGCGCAGAGTCAACCAATCAGCAAGTCCCACCCCCAAAAGTTCCTGAACTTTGGAAAAGCACGACGTCGTGAGCAGGGACTTTCTGTTCACCTGTAACTTCATTTAGACCGTGGTTTCTGCGGTCGAAACACCCTAGTTCCTGCGGTGGTTTATGTTGCTGACAGGGTGGTTTCCTAACATTATTTTTTTCTGGTGAACAGCACCGGCGCATCTGAAATCGCATACTGTCTATCTATCTATCACTGCCATTCATAAATCCTCTCCCACGTCCCTCATGAGACAAGTAAAGTGTCCATCGAATGCACACTTCAAAATCTCTCCAGAAGTAGTAGGTCTGTTTTTCCAATACTATGCATTCTGACATACTACTCTTTCGGCGTACTGCGTTTCGTGTACTATATAGTATTCGATTTCAGACGCAGACCGTGGCTGTGCTGCTCCACCAGCTAAAGAATCAGCCTTGGACCAGCATGGAAATTCTTTTCAGCAGGGTTGGCTCCCTTTCCCAATAAAGATAAATACTCTAACTTTGTAATAATCTTTTAACTAGATGTTTTAAATAATAATCTGAAGTCTTTTAAGTTGATGGCACCAACCTTTTCAAAAAAAAAAAAATAAAATCATAAAATCAACAAAAAGGAATCTGCAGTCTCTAAATTCTTTCAACTTTGGTCACATACAAACATGTAAACACACATTCATGCACCACAAGAGGGAGGAACACTTGACTGGAACACGCGGGTGTCTTTGTGGAAGGGCACAATTTGCGCAGAGGTAATAATCATCTCCTAGTCTTGCATGACAACCAGATAGAGATTACAAAAAAGATGCTAATGTTTGTTCAATCATATCTCAAAGCGAAGGTGCCACTGCTGGAACAATGTTTAGATCTCACTTGTTGTTTGTTTTAGGCCGATTCACTGCCAGGAGAGCAAACCTAAACAGTGTTCTTCTTCTGGCACCATCTCAGTGACAACGGTTGATAAAAGTGGGAGGTTGTAGTCCTGCTGATCCGTCCGTCCTCTTTCCAAAAGGTCTTGGGAGCGAGAGAAGTGGGAAAACAATCCATAGCGTTCTCTGCATACCTCACGCTCTTCACCCTTCCGACGACGCTCGCAGACAGAGTTTGAGACTTTCCAAAATTTCCGTCTTCACGTGCCGTTCCAGAAGTCTGACATAGTGCAAAATTCCTCAAACATTGTCATATGCAATAAATGGGGAGGGAGTGGCTTGTGGGGAAGGGGCGTGGCTATGTGGAACCACTCCCTCTTCGCCGTTATAAACATGTGCACAAGTACCATAAGCGCCTCGGAATTTCAGCATTCCACTCTCCGCTCCTTGTGACGCCATATTTGGATGCGTGGAAATCAGACGTACGCAGACTCGCTGGACTGGGTCCTGCCCAGGTTTGGCGGTTGTGACAGGTGGGCCATGTCCTTTTTACGGATCTCACAGATGGACTTCCTGCGGGCTTGCACGCCTCGAATGGCAGCCTTGATTTTCCTCCAGCCGAGGTGGTTGAGCTCTGCGAGGTTGAGCACGACGCAGATTCCGCTCACGGCGAACATGAACACCAGGAAGACCGTCTTCTCGGTGGGCCGAGAGACGTAGCACTCCACCTCCTTCAGGCAGGGGTAGCGGTCACACTCGAAGATGCCGGGAACACTGAAGCCATATAAAAAGTACTGCCCCGCCAGGAAGCCGATCTCCAGCGCGTTGCGGAACACGACCTGGATTATGTAAAAGCGAGAGATGCCCTCTTGTCGGCGTACCTTGGAGCTCCTGCCATGCAGGAGGCCTCTTGGAGCATTCGGGATCTCCTTTACCTCTAAGCAATCGGGCTCGTCCTTTCCGCCACCGCTGTCAGAATGCTGCACCAAAATACCGTTGATGTTGCGTAGTTTGCGGGTCCCCTCGCGACTGTAGTCCTTCTCCATGATCGGGTAGAGGAAGGAGTAGCGACGATCGCGCTGTTTGGCCGACTGGTGTACTGAATAGGTGATGAAGCACAGGCTGGGTGTGCAAACAAGGATGATCTGGAAGACCCAGTATCGGATGTGGGAGATGGGGAAGGCCTTGTCGTAGCAGGCCTGGTTGCACCCAGGTTGGAGGGTGTTGCAGATGAACATGGTCTGCTCATCCTCATAGACTGTTTCTCCCACAATGGCCACAATCAGGATACGGAATATCACCACTACTGTCAGTAGAATCCTGCAGGAGAGAAAGAGAGGGACAATTAGATGTGGCGCACACACACACACACAAAACCTTCCACTGACGTAATTTGTCCCTTATTTAGGCTACCAGCTAATTAGCATTGCAGATGTTCGCATTTGCTATTCAAATGTGCGTTTTTCACTTTCAAGAGCAACTTTGCACATTTAATTTTGAAACACTCGAGCTCTAATTTTAGCTCCTTCTGCGCAATTTAACTCCGTTAACATGGTAACCTGCACCGCTGATACAGTAACCGGTGTAATGCTCATTAATTTGGTAGCATGATGGCAGTTAAACCTGTTCTCTTTCCCATAGCAACAGTTTAGATTTTACACCTCAGTTGTCACTACCGTTAGGGCTATTTCTGTACCAGTGTTTGATTGAGGGAAAGAGAGAGAGAGATGGACAAAGAGAGAGATTGCATATGTTTGTTGGGGAAGGCAAGAGTGAATGTGAGGAACACTACATCCAAGATGATTGGCTCTTTTTTATAGGGTATTTGCATATTTCATTTTGGGTTCTGTAATCTAGCACCTGTGGACAGTGTAAGGTGTAACGTAATCCAGAGTCGCAACCACCATAGACATTAAGGGGGACACGTCCACCCGATAATTAGAAATGGCGCTATTTGAGGTTAAGATGACAAAACGTATTAAATGTTACATTTTTAGGCTTTATAACCAGCACTCGTCAATGTCAAAATGACTGAGATGGCCAATCAAATCAAAGAAGACGGTTGTGATTTACAACACAACGCTTTAGTTTTAGCAGTGAAAGTCTGCATTAAAAAAATGTAAGTTGGTAAATATTTAATGTTTGACAACTAGGAATGCTCAGCATCCCACAGTAATATCCAGTGATGCTCAACATGTTTATGAAATTTCACCGTTTTGAATTGAAAACATGCTATTATTTACTGAATGTGACAAGTTTTGCTGTTTTTACATAGACATATGAGTATATACGTGTACATATTAACATTATTATTTGCAAATAGTTTTGGCCTACTTCATAACTACAATAGACCTGAAATTTTTTACTCTTTTTCTTTATTTCCTTAAATTCCTTTTAATCATTTAATTATTTAAATAATTTAAATAAAAAGACATCGCTCCTCTCCCCCGTGCAAAAAACAAAAACAAACTTTGGTCCCCCACAATTTTCAATGTTACAGCCTTGATGTAATCGGATTACTTTTTCCCAAGTAACGGATTACTTTTAAGTTATTAGTTAGTTATTTTTTCAGAAACCCCCCCCCAAAAAACTCAAGTTACATTGTTTTCCATTCATTGAATGACAGCTCTCCTGTTTTTAGTGCTGTGAAGCAATTAATCGCGATTAATCGCATCCAAAATAAAAGTTTGTGAGTACTCTGCGTATTTATTATGTACATATAAATAAACACATACATGTATATATTTGCACAATTGGTGGCTGACTAAATAATTTTTGCCACACTGTATATGTACATATATATATATATATATATATATATACACTCACACACACATAAAACTATACACAGTACTCAGATATATTACGTAAACAAATTTTTCTTGGGTGCGATTAATCGCGATTAATTGTTTGATAGCACTACTTTTTTTTGTTGCTATAAAAACAAGCAAACAGTCTAGACCAGGTGAGGAAAAAGTAGCAGAAAAGTAATGCAACACTTTATTTTCCATAAAAAGTAACTAAGTAACACCATTTGTTACTTTTTAGAGATTAACGCAATATTGTAATGCATTGCAGTAACTTTCACCAACACTTCCTGTGGATTGTTTTCTGCAAAGTGCAAAGTTAACCACATTTCATAAGACTGAAAGACTTAGCACACACTGTACCCAATATTGATTTGGTTTTCAAATCTATTATGTAGCACTGACGGTCCACTGTCCTTCTGCAACTAATGAAATCATGGGTGCGTTTCCCAAAACCAATTATCGTCGTAAGTTCCGTCATTACTAATAGAGTTCAATGGAACTTGCGACCATAGTTGGCTAATAATGCATTTGGGAAATGCGCCACAGATTTAACCAGATGCCTCTCTGCACTCAAAAAAATATTTCAGTCTAAACATGTTTTATGTAATTTAATTACATAGCCATTTGGATTACATAGTTTTAACATAAACAAACTAATAAACTTAATGTGATTCATATTTGTCAGTCATACGTAAATGAAAAATGCCCAGGTTAATGAACACTGTTTAGTGGTCATGTGTGTGCGCACTACTGAGTTAAAGCACCGTTGAAGCAGAGTCAGAGTTAATGAGATCATTAAGAGATGATTAATGATGAACGCCTGCTGTTAACAAGCAGAATCACTGAAGGACAGAGAAACACAAGAACTACAACTGAAGATAAAAGACATTTCATCTCTCACTATTCATTACATAAATCTGACCTATTTCATTTACATATGACTGACAAATATGAATCACATAAAATGTTAAAACTATGTAATCCAAATGGATGGAAAATTGCTTTGTAATTAAATTACATAAAGCTTATGTTTAGACAGAAATATTTATTTGAGTGTGAACAAAGCTACATAGCCACAAAACCTGGCTCAAAGCAGACAAGTAAAAGATGTTTGTATACATTTTTTAGCAATCGTGGCAGCAGTACTTCATCAAATAATAGTAAAATGATGGTGAAGAGAGATATCTTCCGGCACATGATGATGTACTTTCTGCTTTGTGATAAATTTTGTCACTCACAGTAGGGTTGTGAAATGCCTAATGTCATCTTAACAAGGCAATAAATTACATTAATAATAAATATTAGGACTATGCATTTTGTGCTTTTTAGAATTTATTTTTTAAACCCCTTCAGACACAAGGTTCTGTCCAGTCAGCTCATAACATTAGCAATTTATGGAAAATAATGACCCGCAAAGCGTGGCCTCTGACAACCAGTTGTAGTTCAGTTCATAAAGCATATTTCGGCCAAACTCGCACACGAAATTCAGTTGTGGTTCCTGAAAATGTAAAGGAATAACACAATGAATGCTGTTGTTATTGAACTTTTTGTGAACAAAACCATATTTTACCTGTATAGGCTAAATCAAGTCGTGTCAAATTTATTTGTATAGTGTTCAAAGGCAATTGGTATTTTTTTTCAAAGCAAAAGTTATCCATTCTCAAAAAAAAGTATTAATGAAAATATGACCGGACGTCGCGGATGAAAAGTCTGAAAGTAATTAAGGGGTTTAGATTATGGCCGTTTTTATTGTAAGCGAGAGTAAACAATTCTCAGAAAGCATCAATGAAGCAACGATTTGTTTGTCTTAAGTAAAAAAATAGCCAGTTTTCAAAGAGTCTGATGTGAGCCTAACATTTTCTAAATTTGATTAGCAGTCATTTAAGTCAAATATGGCTTTAATTTCAATTAGTAGCATCTCTGATTTCAGACAGAATGGCCCACCTTTAAGAACTTTAAACAGAGCAGCTAGAAACTCGACATAATCATTTCATTCTTAATGTTGTATGTGCATAAAGTCAGCTAGTGGCACTGGTGGGTCATTGTTGTATGGAATGACCTCTTCTCACAATGCAATCAACTCTCGATGAATAAAATCATGTCTCAATTTCTCATGCAGAAGTGTAATCGCTTTTCCCATCTCATGTTCAAGTCAGCACTTGAACATGCCAGACGACACGGACCTCAGCGGACGCCAACAGACAGTCAGAAATACTCCAAACGCTTCTTTAGACAAAAGTGGATGAGCTGTAATGAATAACATGTTTGAGGTAAGAAACCATAATCAAGCATAAGTTGTCTACAGATGGTTCAACACAAACACTACCCAAACTCTGGGTTGTTACGTCTGACCCAGGATCTGTGTAACACAAACACTGGGTTGTTACGTCTGACCCAGGATCTGTGTAACACAAACACTACCCAAACACTGGGTTGTTCCGTCTGACCCAGGATCTGTGTAACACAAACACTGGGTTGTTACGACTGACCCAGCATCTGTGTAACACAAACACTGGGTTGTTACGTCTGACCCAGGATCTGTGTAACACAAACACTACCCAAACACTGGGTTGTTCCGTCTGACCCAGGATCTGTGTAACACAAACACTACCCAAACACTGGGTTGTTATGTCTGATCCAGGATCTGTGTAACACAAACATGACCAAACACTGGGTTGTTACGTCTGACCCAGGATCTGTGTAACACAAACACTGGGTTGTTACGACTGACCCAGGATCTGTGTAACACAAACACTACCCAAACACTGGGTTGTTATGTCTGATCCAGGATCTGTGTAACACAAACATGACCAAACACTGGGTTGTTACGTCTGACCCAGGATCTGTGTAACACAAACACTGGGTTGTTACGACTGACCCAGGATCTGTGTAACACAAACACTGGGTTGTTACGTCTGACCCAGGATCTGTGTAACACAAACACTACCCAAACACTGGGTTGTTCCGTCTGACCCAGGATCTGTGTAACACAAACACTACCCAAACACTGGGTTGTTATGTCTGATCCAGGATCTGTGTAACACAAACATGACCAAACACTGGGTTGTTACGTCTGACCCAGGATCTGTGTAACACAAACACTGGGTTGTTACGACTGACCCAGGATCTGTGTAACACAAAAACTACCCAAACACTGGGTTGTTATGTCTGATCCAGGATCTGTGTAACACAAACACTGGGTTGTTACGTCTGACCCAGGATCTGTGTAACACAAACACTGGGTTGTTACGACTGACCCAGGATCTGTGTAACACAAACACTACCCAAACACTGGGTTGTTATGTCTGATCCAGGATCTGTGTAACACAAACATGACCAAACACTGGGTTGTTACGTCTGACCCAGGATCTGTGTAACACAAACACTGGGTTGTTACGACTGACCCAGGATCTGTGTAACACAAAAACTACCCAAACACTGGGTTGTTATGTCTGATCCAGGATCTGTGTAACACAAAAACTACCCAAACACTGGGTTGTTACGCCTGACCCAGGATCTGTGTAACACAAAAACTAACCAAACACTGGGTTGTTACGTCTGACCCAGGATCTGTGTAACACAAACACTGGGTTGTTACGTCTGACCCAGGATCTGTGTAACACAAAAACTACCCAAACACTGGGTTGTTACGTCTGACCCAGGATCTGTGTTACACAAACATGACCAAACACTGGGTTGTTACGTCTGACCCAGGATCTGTGTAACACAAAAACTACCCAAACTCTGGGTTGTTACGTCTGACCCAGGATCTGTGTAACACAAAAACTAACCAAACACTGGGTTGTTACGTCTGACCCAGGATCTGTGTAACACAAAAACTACCCAAACTCTGGGTTGTTACGTCTGACCCAGGATCTGTGTAACACAAAAACTACCCAAACTCTGGGTTGTTACGTCTGACCCAGGATCTGTGTAACACAAAAACTACCCAAACTCTGGGTTGTTACGTCTGACCCAGGATCTGTGTAACACAAAAACTACCCAAACTCTGGGTTGTTCCGTCTGACCCAGGATCTGTGTAACACAAAAACTACCCAAACGCTGGGTTGTTACGTCTGACCCAGGATCTGTGTTACACAAACATGACCAAACACTGGGTTGTTACGTCTGACCCAGGATCTGTGTAACACAAAAACTACCCAAACTCTGGGTTGTTCCGTCTGACCCAGGATCTGTGTAACACAAAAACTACCCAAACGCTGGGTTGTTACGTCTGACCCAGGATCTGTGTTACACAAACATGACCAAACACTGGGTTGTTACGTCTGACCCAGGATCTGTGTAACACAAAAACTACCCAAACTCTGGGTTGTTCCGTCTGACCCAGGATCTGTGTAACACAAAAACTACCCAAACGCTGGGTTGTTACGTCTGACCCAGGATCTGTGTTACACAAACATGACCAAACACTGGGTTGTTACGTCTGACCCAGGATCTGTGTAACACAAACTCTGGGTTGTTACGTCTGACCCAGGATCTTTGTAACACAAACACTGGGTTGTTACGTTCAAAACTTGGGTAGAAAAAATAACCCATGATTTTTTAAAGTGTATATCTCTCTCACCCCCTCCCCACCCCCCACACCCCAAGTCAAACTGGTAGAAAAAATGGTTTCAATATGTCAGTGATTCAGCCATATTCATTCACACTCAGATTATTCAGATCTCATTCATGTGATGAATCATTTGGAGCTGTTTTTTTATTCTTTGACATGCATTAAATACATTAGAGCACAGAAAACAAAAAGAGCACTGGCGGAACATTTATATTTAAAAAACTTTATCAAATATACCTGCATGTGGAGTTTGGGAATGTCTCTAATGTATCAGAAGACTAACAGTAAAGAAAAAGAGCCAAAGATTTCTTGACTCCAATTCTGATACGAGGTTATCGCTTCATAGAAAGTATTAATGTCGCTTTTAAATCTATGAATGCGTTACAGTTAAATTTCACTTTATGTTGTTCCATTTGAATTGGTTCTCTAGCTCTGCAGAAGGTGTCACATCAGGTAAGTGAATTATGTGATTGGAGCTTGTGATGGATTTATGCACTGTGTTCCTGTTGTCCAGCTGTGAGGTCAAACGGGCAGCTTTAATCTGCACCCAATCACCAATAGTGTTTCTGTTCTCCAGACTCAGTCTGATTTCATGGCAAAAATGTACAGCCAGTGAAATGCACGACGATTGCGGTTATTTTCTCCCAAATGAAAGAACTGAATCTAAACCGCTTGGAACAAGTCATCCATAATTCCAGTCTTACTTGGGGAGGTTTGTAACAAATTTGCATAATGCCAGCCTATGGTCTTCAATGGCTGCCCGTGAACAACGTCTACTTTGACCCTCAAACTCTGTACAGTAGTTGTAGCTGAGACTGGAAGAGTTTGATTCGTGTTGTCAGCATGTCGAGAAGACACTGTGAAAGCTAATCCACTTTGAACACTCTTCAAATGGTTGAGAACTCTGGCTTGAATTGATACGGAAAAACTGATGCCATCATTACTGTTCGTATCACTGTGTGTCAAGCGCTGAGAAGCTCCAGAACTGAAATTCAGATATGGTCACGCGTGTTTCATTTCCGACACAAGCTGTAAGCGGTCGACCGGTCACAACACACTGAGCCATCGGACCAATCAGATCAGAGCAGGCTCTCAGAGAGAAGCGGTTCAGAGAGACTGAATCCTTGATCAAACCGTTTCAGAAAAGAGCTGATGCTGCAGTGTATGAGAAAATGTGTTTTGACCTTGTAAACCTACTGTACAGACCACCGAAACAAAATGAGGAACCTTAAAAATAGCTAAATAATTGCACTTTAATGAAACCAGAGAGATTTCCCCAAAACTTTCAAGCTTCTAAAAGTTAATAAAGACATCCAAATAAGTCAATCGAGTGGTTCTCCAAGTAGTAGTGTTGTAGTCCTCTAGTCCAGTCTAGACCATTTGATTAAAAGTACTAAAAGGACTCTGGATTTTATGTTCAAGACCACAACTGCTGGGATATCGCTACATTTCCGTCTGATTTCGTTTGATTGGATGTTAAATTCCTGCTTCAAATGCAATAACTATTTCTAATTTCATTTATTGTGTTACTGTTGTCCCGGGTCAGAAATCAACAAGGCATTGAGTCAAAAATGTCACCAAAATGAATACAAACGCCCACAAAATTCAAGATATGATTGCAAAAAAGTATAAGATCTTGATATTTATATTATAACGCATGATATGATTAAGCAACATCAACAAGAAAGAGCTGTTTTCACACATATGAGCACAATCGACCCTTCGCAAAGCCCCGCCCCCTTTAGTTACTGTTGCTATGTCCGACAAGTCATGCGCTCTCACGCCACACATCATGTTCTCACGCAGTGAAAAATACATCGAGCAAAGAGGACACTGACAATGTATGAAACGGTTTCATATTTCAAATATTGTAATTTTTTTAAAGAAGTTTAATCCATAAATAGCGTCTAGTGTGTGTTTAATGTGTCGCTCCTCGATCATCTCTTCATACTAGTTCATTTATAGCATCAAATAAACGTGAATGAACATCAGAAGGAATGTTGTTTCAAGACGTGATTCAAGTTCACCAACGTTCATCTACTAACTCCCCTGACCGCTTTGATGGCGGATTCAGGGTTATGATTGGTCAGATCGCCTGTCAATCAAACTGCCGGCGAAGGGTCCATTGCAGACTTGATATAGATTTTTTACAAATGTTCAATAAACAAAATTTCAGTTTTAAAACATTAATCTCAACATTATTTATGCATTTGTAATTGTACCAAATCAGATGCAGCTTCTGTTCCTCCCCTGAAGTGTAAAGATGAATTTAGTTCATTTAGTTCAGCGTCTTATTATTAAAAATTTAATTATGGATTAAAAATAAGACATTTCTCAGGCACTAAATGTGGATCTTTCAGATGAATTTGAGGAGCGCATGTCTGGTCTTGGTCTCGGATTAGGTGGTCTCGACTACAACACCACCAAGTGGGTGGGAATGGATTGGGGGAATGGATTTTCAAGGGACAAAAATCTCATTTGTGTCCAAAAGTGAGGCTCAAACATCAATAGAGGCCAGTGGAATGAGGTTTACTAATACCTATTATAGTTGTTTTAGGACGTTAAAAAACGTCCAGAAACAAAGATTGATGGTAAGAGAGAAAAATGCATCACATGTTGCTCCATTGTAGGTTTCTCTAACATTTCATCACACGAAATCCAAACCCACCAAATTAAGTTGGTTTCTGAGGTGACTTTGCCGAGGTGTGTAATATGAATGTGTTCTTTGTTTTATGCTTTTGCAACTCATTGCAAGCACTGTCTTTGTAGGAGTGTGTTGTGTGAGTAACAGCGTAGGCAGCGGGACTGATCAAAAGAGTCCATAGGATGTTGGGGAAATGGAGAAAGGAAAGGGAACCGCACATGTGCACAGACACACACAACTCTGACAAATAATACCAGATTTTCGCGAATAAAAAAACTGCCAATGTGGTGAAAATTTCATCAGAGGATGAATTATATAATAGCTTCCACACGCCAAACCCTCAACTTTTAATCTGCACCGCAGCCAATAAGAGGGATTCCTGCATTACGAGTTCTTTAATGCCATCCAATAGCTCTAGATTATCCATTCCCCAACCCCCACCACCTCCTCACGCGTCCCCCCCCCCCTCTTTTCATCTCGTTTCATTTCCCTGCTGTCTCGCTCACCTGCTGTCTCTCTCATTAGTGTCTTGTCAATCCGAAAAGACATTTTAGGGCTACTTCAAATGCTACTGAATTAAAAATGCTACTAAAAAACCCCCAAAAAATTCTTCAGAATTATATTTTCGTCTCAGTTCATCTTAAATCTTAATTTAATATTAAAATATATATATATATATATATATATATATATATGTGTAACACAGAGTACGGGAAGAAGGAGGCGGGAACCTGCGAACATTCAACATAGATTAATAATGAAATAACCAAACAAAAAAACGAAAGTAAAAGGGCGGCAAAATAAAACACAACATAAAGTCCAGGCCTGGTCCTCTCTCGTCCTTCACTGTCCTCCGTGGAGCTCCTCCGTGAGAGACACGAGACCGGTGTAGCGCGCAGGTGGCGCTCATTATCTCTCGCGGCCCTGCTCGTCACAATATATATTTTCCCAAGAACAACAACATTAATACAAAATAAAAATGATTATTTGGCATAAAGACCATATTCTTCATCAATACATTTTCTTTAGACATAAGCCAAAATGTTACTTAAAGTACTGCAGGTAAATATAGTAATTTTTGCGACTTTTTACAAATTTAATTTCACTATAAACAAAAGTTGAATTATCTAGGCTATAACATGAAAGTAGAATTTTCACTAAAGATAAAAAATATATATTTTGTTACGCCGCGTCCAGACCGGACGCGGGCCGCGCGAAATAGAACCCATTATAATCAGCGATGCTGTCTACACTGGATGTGGCGCTGCGCTACACAGCGAATTCCCGACAGTTAGTTGTCGCACACGTCCAGTGTTTACTGTCTCTTGTCACAATGACCGCGGTGAGCTAGCGTGTAAAAAAAATAAAAAATGAGCAAAATGAGCTAGTGCAGCAGTAGCGAGTAAGCCTTGGGTTTTTGAACGCAATCGACGCAGGTTCGAATCCACCATTTGCCTAGCTCGCATTTATTCTCAATAAAAATGAAAATAACGTTCTAAACTGCGAAGGACTGTTTAATAATATTAAAAGTGCTTATTGGGAAGGGTTAGAGGAAGAGTTATTTATAATTTTAATAAATATAATCATTTACACTCTATGATTTTACTCCATCCTGTTAATGTACAAAAAAACTGAGGTGCAAATAGTATCGCCAATGTGAATTATCGCTATTGTCACTGAGTGTAAACAGTGCAAATAGCTGCTGCCATTACAAAATGCATTAAAAAAAATACTATTTAAACAAAATTGTTTCTTTTAGTTATTTGTTTGTTTCTGTGGGGTTTAAACCGGAAGCCGTCTGATCTAGCAATCATTTACATTTATTACTTTTCAGTGTAAAAAGGAGTTCACACTAAACCCTTAGAGTTGTGGCTTTTATCCACATGCATTAGATTTACAGTAAATATACAGTAGTGCCCTTCACACTTTATTTAAATATAATTGTAAAAGATTTTGTAAGCACATCGAGTCAGTTGTTTTATTTGTGATAACACAATGAAACATGCACATATTGTGCCGACATCATTTTTGGCCAGGCTGTCATACAAAGAAATTACTGAACACATGCAAAAACAAGAGAGAACCAATTAAATATTTATAACTAATTGTTGTAGTCCGTGTTTTCTTTTCCCTGTGAGCATTTTGTTTTTCGGTGCCTTTTTGTTGTTGTTTTTTTTTGCAATTAGCTGTAAAACAAAATATTCTCCACACATTTTGATGGTTTAATTGGACGTGTAGGGTCTTCATTTTTGGCCACTACTGTAGTCTTGCAAACCAAAGGCATTGAATCTGCTGCACGTATTAGTCTATTCTGTCCAAGAACCATCCATTCAGATACAAAGTGGCCTTGTTTTTACAGTAGATCAGTGCACCAGAAGCACTTTTAAATATCTGCCTCAAATATAATTCGTAAATATATCTTTAAAAGCCAAACTATTTGATGTCTCATTCATGTCTGTAGCACAAACCTTCTAACTACATGTTAGTCATGAGAGTCTCAGGAGACTGTTTGCTTAAAGGGTTAATTCACCCAAAAATGATATTTCTGTCATTAATTCCTCTCCCTCATGTCGTTCTACACCCGTAAGACCTTTAATGTTGTAAGATATTTTTGATGAATCCGATGGTTCGGTGAGTCTCTATTGACAGCAAGATAATGAACACTTTCAGATGAACAGAAAGACACTAAAACATATTTAAAACAGGTCATGTGACTACAGTGGTTCAACTTTAATATTATAAGGCGACGAGAATACTTTTTGTGCGCCAAAAAAACAACTTTTCAACAATATCTAGTGACGGACGATTTCAAAACACTGATTCATGAAGCTTTACGAATCTTTTGTTTCGAATCAGTGGTTCGGAGCGGAAAAGTCACGTGATTTCAGTGAACGAGGCTTCGTTACGTCATGAGTGATTCGCAATTTCAATGGTTCACGTGATTTTGGCAGTTTGATACGCGAACCGAATCACTGACTCGAACCAAAAGATTCAGTTGAAATGACAGGATTTTGTCAGACTCTTTATATTACACTTGATGACATAACTGCTTTCTCCAGAGCTGCTTCACAACTGAACTGAGCTCTTTTCATATTTGATGAACTTTACACAGTTATTGAACTGAACTGAATCAACACTGAACAATGACAAGCTTCTTCGCAGCAGAATTGAACTCTGTTTGCATCATCGAATCATTATTTTCCTGTTTATCACTTTAAAGCTGCTTTGAAACAGTCTGTATTGTATAAAGTGCTACACTCTAAATAAAATGCTGGGTTAATAACAACCCAAGATGGGTTGAAAATGGACAAACCCAGCAACTGTGGTTGGGTTAAGTGTTTATTTAACTCAACTACTGTATTGTTTACTTAAAATGAACCCAAAGTATGTTGGAAATGAACATTTATTAATATGTTTAATGAATGATAATTAAACAATACATGCTTATTAATACATTAATCTGATTTTTAATTTCCAACATATTTTTGGCTCATTTTTAATCAATAGTTGGGTTTAATGAATAATAATTAAGTTTAATGAATAATACACAAAAAAATGCAGGGTTAAAAACAACCCAATTTGGGTTAAAAATGGAAAAACCCAGACATTGGGTTAAACGTTTTCCCAATCCAACCCAACTATTGATTAAAAAATTAATATATGACTGCCTTTAAATGAGCCAAAAATATGTTGGAAATTAAAAATCAGACACAATAATAATCAAAAGGTGAATATGTATTAATAAGCAATTATTATTCATTAAACATATTAATAAATGTTCATTTCCAACATACTTTTGGTTCATTTTAAGCAACAATACAGTAATTTTAAACAATAGTACTCACTAAAAAATGTTGGGTTAAAAATAACCCAACAAATAACCCAACTATGGGTTAACATAGCACCTTCCCAACTGTGGGTTATTTTTAACCCAATGGTTGGGTTAAAAGCCAGTTGGGTTAAAAATAACCCAACAGTTGGGTTAACATAGCACCTTCCCAACTGTGGGTTATTTTTAACCCATAGTTGGGTTAAAAGCCAGTTGGGTTAAAAATAACCCAACAGTTGGGTTAACATAGCACCTTCCCAACTGTGGGTTAACATAGCACCTTCCCAACTGTGGGTTATTTTTAACCCAATGGTTGGGTTAAAAGCCAGTTGGGTTAAAAATAACCCAACTATGGGTTAACATAGCACCTTCCCAACTGTGGGTTAACATAGCACCTTCGCAACTGTGGGTTATTTTTAACCCAATGGTTGGGTTAAAAGCCAGTTGGGTTAAAAATAACCCAAATATGGGTTAACATAGCACCTTCCCAACTGTGGGTTATTTTTAACCCAATGATTGGGTTAAAAGCCAGTTGGGTTAAAAATAACCCAACTATGGGTTAACATAGCACCTTCCCAACTGTGGGTTAACATAGCACCTTCGCAACTGTGGGTTATTTTTAACCCAATGGTTGGGTTAAAAGCCAGTTGGGTTAAAAATAACCCAAATATGGGTTAACATAGCACCTTCCCAACTGTGGGTTATTTTTAACCCAATGGTTGGGTTAAAAGCAAGTTGGGTTAAAAATAACCCAACTATGGGTTAACATAGCACCTTCCCAACTGTGGGTTATTTTTAACCCAATGATTGGGTTAAAAGCCAGTTGGGTTAAAAATAACCCAACTATGGGTTAACATAGCACCTTCCCAACTGTGGGTTAACATAGCACCTTCGCAACTGTGGGTTATTTTTAACCCAATGGTTGGGTTAAAAGCCAGTTGGGTTAAAAATAACCCAACTATGGGTTAACATAGCACCTTCCCAACTGTGGGTTATTTTTAACCCAATGGTTGGGTTAAAAGCCAGTTGGGTTAAAAATAAGCCAACTATGGGTTAACATAGCACCTTTCCAACTGTGGGTTATTTTTAACCCAATGGTTGGGTTAAAAGCAAGTTGGGTTAAAAATAACCCAACTATGGGTTAACATAGCACCTTCCCAACTGTGGGTTATTTTAACCCAATGGTTGGGTTGGGTTAAAAGCAAGTTGGGTTAAAAATAACCCAACTATGGGTTAACATAGCACCTTCCCAACTGTGGGTTAACATAGCACCTTCCCAACTGTGGGTTATTTTAACCCAATGGTTGGGTTGGGTTAAAAGCAAGTTGGGTTAAAAATAACCCAACTATGGGTTAACATAGCACCTTCCCAACTGTGGGTTATTTTAACCCAATGGTTGGGTTGGGTTAAAAGCAAGTTGGGTTAAAAATAACCCAACTATGGGTTAACATAGCACCTTCCCAACTATGGGTTATTTTAATCCAATGGTTGGGTTAAAAAATAACCCAATAGTTGGGTTAACTATTTACTCTATAGATTTAAATAAAACGACCCATAATGTTTGCCAAACATTTAACCCAACGACTGGGTCAAAACAACCCAATTGCTGAATTTGTCCATTTTCAACCCAACTTGGGTTGTTTTTAACCCAACGTTTTACTAGAGTAAAGGTGACCTGACTACTGTTCTCTCTGTTTTTGGAGAATGTGTAAAATTCTGTAACATTATCACTCAGCATGATAAAACAACGAGCTTTATTTCCCTGATTACAACGAAAGCACTGTTGAGTCAATATCTGTGGAGAAAGGCCACGCCACTCGACATCAAGTGTATCTACCACTAGCCTGTAATGCCTCTGACTGTGTGTAGTAAGGAGGTGTGAAGGCGTTCAGTCCGTGAGGGCGAGAATCCCCCAAAACTCCCCCCGTCAATGGCATCACTCTGCCTCCCTCTGCCTGTTACCACGGCAACAACACAGGGCAGAAAGCTGGAGAGAACAAGGGAAAGGAGAGTGAGAGAGTGATTTTCCCTCAGTTATGTGATAAGGACCTGCTATATTGAGACGTCGCGGTCTATTCAGCCTCTGTTCGAGCTGCCTCCGATAGCAGCAATTACCCTGGCACGACTCTGATTAAGAAAACACAAAGGAGCGCAGAGGCACGAAGAAACCAAAAGCATTCACGCTAATGCAACAAACCACAGTTCAGTTCCACCCAGTTCTTCCTCTTCCAGAAAACGAGGAGAACGAGTCAGAAAGAAGGAGAAGATAAGATCAAAGAGTATTTGTCCTGTTGTTATTTTAGTGGCTGAAAGCTCGTGGCATGGGATGTGTGACTGTTTTTTTTTTTTTTTTACACGCATATCTTACCATCACTAAAATTTCTGCATTTAATTAATTATGTTAATATTCCATCGTGCTCTGAGGCCATCATATTATACAAATGTACGTATGCATAATGTATGGGCGTATAACTTGTACATGGTTGGGAGGGACGGGAACTGTAGTTATTTCAAAAACTCATGTCAATGAGTAACATAATGCAAATACAACAGCGTGGATCGGATTATAAACAAAAGAGAGACAACAGAAATTGATATCTAGATGACTTTTAAAACCTGAACACCAACATCCCCAGGAAAATGGCAACCTTTTATTTTAGTTAATTTAGAAATTAAATGCAGGCCCTATCGTACACCCGGTGCTTTGAGCCCAACGTTATCATTTTCACGTCCTGCACGACGCTGTTTAAATAGCAGATGCACTCGCGGTTGTCTGCTCGCCCCTCTCAATATTGTGAGTTTATATCTCATAATTCTGACTTTTCTCAATATTGTGAGTTTATATCTCATAATTCTGACTTTTCTCGAGTTTATTTCTCATAATTCTGACTTTTCTCAATATTGTGAGTTTATATCTCATAATTCTGACTTTTCTCAATATTGTGAGTTTATATCTCATAATTCTGACTTTTCTCAATATTGTGAGTTTATATCTCATAATTCTGACTTTTCTCAATATTGTGAGTTTATAACTTGCAATTCTGAGAAAGTCAGAATTGTGAAACACAAACTCACAATTGTGAGGGAAAAAACGAACTGTGAGAAAAAGTCACAGTATCGAGTGAATTATAAAATGACTCACAAAACATGAAAACAGTCGTGGATCATCAGGTCATGACAGGACAGTTCAGTCGACAGTTGGGCAATTATTTTTTTAATAAATTCAGTCATTTTGTCTTGTTCAGGACAGAACTAAATAAAAATAACAACATTTTTATGATCCTCTTAAAAGTTTTAAGATGTTGATGAAACTGAACTCGTCTTTTTCAGACGGTCAGAGTCAGAGAATCACCAATCGCTGTTTAAATGACATTAAAACTCAAAGTAATCACTTTGGTAATCTAAAACACTTTTCAGATGGAACTGTAATCTGATTACCACCCATTTCAAAGGAAATACTCAAATTTTGTATGTTAAATACGTAACCAAGTCACTTGTATTTCGTTACTCCCAAACCCTGTTAATCTCTAAGAAATTGACTTCAATTAACTGAAAGCTGGTAAGTAGAAACCATTTGTGGCTAAATTGCTTTTTCATTTTGTAAAAAATAAATACATGAAGAAATCTGGATTGGAAATGAATGATTGTGTTTCTTATATGAGACTGGGCTGTTCGGCACCACGGTTATATCAAAGTACCACGGTATTACCACCACATTATTGTCACAGTGCTTTTGCATGGTACTTCTCTCCACGAACCCAGCAGAGACCCACATGTCCTTATATAGAGAGACAGAGGACGGCTGGGCTCGCTCCTCTCCTAGCAGAAGGACAGAGGAGAAAGAGAGGAGAGGAAGGTCCCCACGCACGGTTTTGTGCCAGGACGACCATCCGTTTACCATCCGAAATGACTTCTGCAGCAACAGGAAGTGATCATTATTATACTCAACAAGAATTGTGTTTATTCGAACCGAACGATCGCGTAAGGCTTTAAAAGCGTCTTTAAGAGTGACTTTGAAGATGATGTACTGTATGTGCATTACATAACTTGGATTTTGCCAAGGTTTGGAATGCTTTTCTCTCTCAGTCTTTATTGTTTTTAAATCTGCTGGTCTAAAAAAAAAAAAAACAGTATCCCTTAAGGATTACACTTTTGTGCTTCGCTTGCGTGTCACTGAGTGGAATTAAACAGCGTTTACGCACATCTTACGCACTCATCTCTCGTTGTGTGAAGTCACATCCTGCTAGACTGTCTTGCATTCAGAGATGTGGGATATCCGTAACTGATATCTCTTCCTTCCGACTGAATCACTAAAAGCACTCCAGTGACGCTCGGAAGATGACATTCAAGGAAACAATCCTAACCTTGTTTGCAAAGAATTCTCTGAACGACCAAAACTGATAGAGATCAACAATGCTGCATCTATCTGATGTTTACAATTCACGCACGCATTTTGTTTGCTTGAAAGTGTATGATGAATGTTAAATTATTAACTCTGTGCATCTGCTTGGGTGAGCTACACTCAAAACAATATTTCAGTCTCAACATAAGTTTTCCATCCATTTGGATCACATAGTTTTAACATGAACAAACTAATAAACTCGATGTGATTCATATTTGTCAGTCAGACGTAAATGAAATAGGTCAGATTTATGTAATGAATAGTGAGAGATGAAATGTCTTTTATCTTCAGTTGTAGTTCTTGTGTTTCTCTGTCCTTCAGTGATTCTGCTTGTTAACAGCAGGCGTTCATCATTAATCATCACTTAATGATCTCATTAACTCTGACTCTGCTTCAACGCTACTTTAACGCTACTCTGTGATGACCAATCAAATGTTAATGATACTGAGAATCTTTTGATTCGAATCAGTGGTTCCATCAGAGTCTGTGGTTCATTTGTGAATCCCGTATGACGCGACGAAGCCTCATTTACTGAAATCACGTGACTTTGGCGCTCCAAATCACTGATTCGAATCAAAAGATTCATAAAGCTGTGTTTTGAAATCGTCCATCACTAGATATTGTTGAAAAGTCGTTATTTACACACATTCTCGTCGCTTTATAACATTAAGGTTGAACCACTGTAGTCACATGACCTGTTTTAGTGTCTTTCTGGTCATTGAAAGTGTTCATTATCTGTCAATAGAGACTCACTGAACCATCGGATTTTATCAAAACATCTTCATTTGTGTTCTGAAGATGAACGAAGGTCTTACGGGTGTAGAACCACATGAGGGAGACGAATTAATGACACTTTAAATGTTTTAAACCTTATATTAGGCTATATGATAGTATATATCACACTCTCTCCCGGAGCTGGCAAACATCACATTATTGTTTTAATTAGCCTAGAAGATATTTTAAGATATTTTGTTATAATAATAATAATAATAATAAAAGGTTTTAAATTATTCAAATTATTCACGGCTTATTTGTTAAATGAAAACTATGACAGAAACCTGAACTGACGCCACTGCCTATAGATCCTAAATTCTTAAACTGTGCTCAGATTTGTCAAAACACCCAATTGGGCAGAGTTTTCAATATTAAAGCGGAATTTTGGTAGAAATGTATGAATGAAGACATAATGGGCGCATGTGGTTGTTGCTATGCAGAAATATTTATGCCAGCCCTCCTACATGTTTGCCATATATGTTAGTGAGTGTGTGTGTGTGCATAATTGTGAAATTACGTATGCAGCGCAACAGGAGGTTGACGTGCCCCTGAAAGAACGCTTGTCTTGCTAATACGATGTGTTTGTAGATGGTGACACACTGTTAGTACAGAAGCCTCTGGTGGAGTGTGTCTGAATGTCTGCGTGGCGGATGATGAACGTGTGTGTGATCTAATATTTGTTGTTGGGTGAAATGTTTCTTTTTTTAGCTGGTGTTGTACAGATCAGTCCGTGTGTGTGTGTGTGTGTGTGTATGTCTTTTAACACATTTGTCTTCTTCTCAGCGTAGTTGTTCAGCCTCGGTCTTGAGGGACGTACACACAGTATCAGCCCTAAACCTCATTTTGTGGTATATTGGTTCTGACAACCATCATGTGCATCTTCTGTCCTCACAGGACCCCTTTACCCTTCTCATCTCATCCTCGTTCGAGACGTTTTTGATGCAGATCAGAGTGGGAAGACAGTGATTTATGCTTTATTTGAGGCAGTCATCCCACAATTCTCTGTGGTAAACATCTGCACACAACTTGACGAAACTTCATCGTCCTCTTTATTATATGAGTGTGTCTGCGTGAAATCTAATTCCCTTGGAAACTTTTGCTAGATGATGTGGTACCATTCAACATAAAGCAGCATTGAAGCCTCTTCTGATGTACATAATACTAAAAAGTGCTTTAACAACAATTTCAAGTTTACAGATTTCGTTTACACAGAACCAAAGTCGCATTAAAACCACGGGAGGTGGGTGTTTTATTTAAAGAGTCTGTAAAGATGCCACAAACATGTTTATTGTGAATTAAAGACTATTGAAATCTCATCTGCACCATTCAATGTTAGTATTTGCTTTTGAAAAAGCAAATGAAAATCAATGGAACTTTGCATAATCGACATCAAAACTGGCTTGACTTGAACTGACCCTTCGTTTGATTGACAGGCGATCTGACCAATCAGAACCCTGAATCCGCCGTTTTGTACAACAAAGCAGTCAGGGGAGTTAGTAGATTAACGTTGGCGAACTTGAATGAACATCAGAAGGAATCAGAAAGTTTAATCTTTAAAAGCTTCGTACACTCAAAAAAATATTTCAGTCTAAACATAAGTTTTATGTAATTTAATTACGTAGCAATTTTCCATCCATTTGGATCACATGAGATCATTAAGAGATGATTAATGATGAACGCCTGCTGTTAACAAGCAGAATCACTGAAGGACAGAGAAACACAAGAACTACAACTGAAGATAAAAGACATTTCATCTCTCACTATTCATTACATAAATCTGACCTATTTCATTTACATATGACTGACAAATATGAATCACATTAAGTTTATTAGTTTGTTTATGTTAAAACTATGTCATCCAAATGGATGGAAAATTGCTATGTAATTAAATGACATAAAACTTAGTAGTATACATTCATCAAATACTTTCTCTTCAAATTCGCTAAATCCCAGCGTCAGCCGCTCAGTTTCACTGGCAGGAACCGCTAAACGCCACTTCCCTTTGTCAGAAAAAGTCCACAGAAGAACCAATATGAAGACACGAACCGAATCATATGATTTCACGATGAATGACGCTTTCAATCGCCGAGCTGCAAGTTATCGCGTTTTGTCCGTCGTTGCAGTGGAAAGTAAACTCGACAGTGTTGCTTTTCCTGCTGTAAAACTGACGGAAACTGACGTTTTACTATGTTTTGTCATCGAATGAGGTTTTGGCCAAAAAAAAGCACCCATGGACTTAGCTGGTTTTGTAGCAAAAGTGGCATTTTTGAAAATAAGGCATTTCAATAAGCTTTTCACTGCCATTGAGGTGAAATTACTGAAGTTAAACATCGGAGCTTGGTAAAAAAAAAAGGCTCATTTAAAAGAAAATATGTCAGATGTTATAGAGACATCTTTCTGTTTTTCCCTTCTTTGAACTCCTAATCGTGGTTTGGCATAATGTCTTCACTGTGTATAATCTCGCAGTAACAGAGATTGAAGACGATTGTGTCTACAATTTACATTTGTGGCCTCTAATCTGGATGAAATGTGTGTGGATGTTGAGTGGCAAACGGATTGATGATCTGGAAATGTGTGTCACAACACATCTCCTCTGAGGCTTCGTGTTATCTCCCTGCACAGAATCGAATGCATAACCGATATAATCCAAGGGCTAGAGAGATGAAAACATGGATGGAGGGCAGAGAGAGGAACTGGAAAAGCAGGACGGACAACAGCCAACAGCCTGTGGTTCAGGAAGTCACAGTGTGACTCGAGTCACGCACGAGTGTATGTGAGCGAACAGAGCTGTGATGAATCTGTAAATGGATGTTTAAATATATATATATACATAGAAATGACATGGTATGAATGAATGATTCAACTGTCGTGGTATGATGGAAATGTGGAATGGAAAGTCAAATCCACTGCGATTAAGGTGTCCCTCTCTAAAAATACACACGGATACACATCGAGAAGCACACATGATACCCATAAATCTGTGCAGCTATAAATACCCCGGTGGAAAGTGAGCATCCCTCAGCCCTAATCACTCTGTATTGCAGAACAATTGAGCACTCTTGGGGGATGCTGGGCATTACTTACTCACAGAGCCTAAAATTAACACTCGCCAAGTGCCAAATGCGGGTAAAAATCGCTGTGGGCGAGGATATGAAACGGTGCCAGTTATACTATTCAAGCAGAAGAAAACGCGAGATTCATTACTAAACTGAGCACTTCTTCTAGTGCTAAACGGACGTATTTAAACAAAATTATGGCAAGTCTTGTCTTGGCAAGTATCCTCATAAACCTTACCCTTGAGGGCATTTTTTTCTTGAGTGACATACACAAAAGTAACTCGTAACTCTGAAAACGGCAGAATCAAAAGGTAGGTACACTGTTAAAAAATTACTGTAAATTTTGCAGTATAATACTGGCAGCAGGGTCGCCAGCCAGTTACTGTCAAATTTTACAGTAGTGTTACTGTAATTTATTTTACAGAATTTCCCTGTATTCTCCGATTACAGTAAATAACTGTATTTTTTTAAATGACGAAGGGTCAATTTACAGCAATATTCTGTAAATTTGAGTCAAACCAACACGTGACCCCAGAATGCATTGCAGTTTACAGCAATATGCTGTATTATTAAAAAAAACAGATAGCGGCTGTAAAATAATGCTGTACTTTTTACAGTAATTAATTACAGTGCACTGTTAAAAAATTACTGTAAATTTTACAGTAGTGTTACTGTAATTTAATTTACAGAATTTCCCTGTATTCTCTGATTACAGTAAATAACTATTTTTTTAAATTATGAATGGTCAATTTACAGCAATATTCTGTAAATTTGAGTCAAACCAACACGTGACCCCAGAATGCATTGCAGTTTACAGCAATATGCTGTATTATTCAAAAACAGCCAGCGGCTGTAAAATAATGCTGTCATTTTATCATCATTTGATAGAAAACGCTTTAGATTTTTAGATATTTATTTGATAACATTTGGACATTCTCACACTGAGAGACTGCTGCTAAAAAATTATACAAAAATCATTTCAATTTTACATATCTTTCTCATTTGACATGCAACTCATGGTGCTTTTGGCGAAGTTCCTCTACATGTGAGCTGCATCTGGATCAAATTTTGTGACGATCGCATAAAGTTTATAAAAGTTACGGCCTTTTTGTTTATCCCTTGACGCCCCCTAATGGGCATTTTTAAAATCGTTCCTCCATATCTTGTTATCGACGCAAGAGATTGTTGATTTTAGACTCCTTTTAATCGGGGGCATTTTCCGAGTGAAAACGTGACATAAATACCGCATCGGTATATTATTCACATATGGGTCTTCGCGTACAAAAACTCGCTCAAGTTTAGTCAAAACCCAACACAATTGACCCTCCGCCGGCAGTTTGATTGACAGGCGATCTGACCAATCATAATCATCAGGTCTAAAATACACTCTTAACCAGCAAAAAATGATTCACAGTTTTATACAGTAAATACGCTTTACGCAACACAGTTACTGGCGTTACTGAGCTGATGTGGGCAGTTTTCCGTGTTGTTCTGGTGTAAGCAGTTAATGAATTTGTGTAATTATGGAGAATGTTAAACAACAAAGATTGTTAAATAAATGACAATGTAATCATATCTTACACTGTATCTGTAATTATTCTCTGCGAACAGACACCTGTCTGCTGCACATCTTGCGTCGTCTATTTGAAGCTGTCCTTTACTGAATAATAGCTTGTAAATGAAACAGCTGTTTAGAACAAATAGCAGTCGCCCACATTCCCCCATCCCTACATGAGAATTTAATTGAAAACTGCCTCCCATAAACCTCGGAGAGCAGCAAAATAAATCATCTATTAATTATGGAAGGGTTTATTAGGTGATTATATCCGCTCAATGGCTGTAAACCTATCTGGAGCATTCGGAAGTACATGAATCTAAACCTAGGATTTTCTTTTATTATTTCCAGCAAAAATGTACAAGCATTTCATTATGCAGTTGCCAAGGTGGTTGCTAGAGCATTACTAGGTGGTTCTGGGCATAATTGCTTGGTTGCAAGCACAACCAAGGCATCAGCCTCCTGTTCAGACAACTGCTGTAGTCTCTTTTATAAGCTAATTGACAACAATGTAAATTGTTGAAGGTAAAAAGATGTGCATGTGTAGGGTAAGATTTGTGAAAGTGTACATAAGATTGCACGCCTAATTGAAATTGGCATGCGCATGAGAACACTGTAAAAAATGATTGTGATTTTAACGGTAAAAGACTGTAAAAATGCTATGAAAAACACTTTGTTTACAAAAAGTCTCCGTACTATATAATGTGAGCAACTGTAATAGATCTAACGGTACATTTAATGTAATTTTACAGTAAAATACCGTTACATTTACAGGTTTTGGAAGTGAAAACAAGTCATTGTATAATTTACAGTGAAAAAACGTAAATTTACGTTCCCTCAATTCCCTGCGTGACACTTCACATTTGTTGCATTTTTGTTGAAATAACTTTTTCTCAGTAGTTTTTTCTAATCTGTTATGTACATTAGGGTTTTATGTTAAATTAATATTTATTGCGTTTTTAAAATGTCAAATGTGTTACCATGATGGTGTTTAGTGTTTTTTTTTTACTGTAAATTGTTTATTTTACACACTGAAAAAAAAATATATTCAGTTATGAACTGTAATTATTACAATATAAACCTTTAAATGATATGGTTTTGTAAAATAAACAGAACTGTAAAATAGACAATAAAATAAGTGTTCTCGTAAAGCCTAAAACATTGCTACCGTATTTTTTTACTGTAACGTTCTGGCGTACCAAAGCTGCCATTTTTTTACCGTAAATTTTTATTTTTTTACAGTGAAGCTTTGTAAAGGTGTAAAAAGGCCAAAAAGCTCCCAAAATAGCCCGATTTGTACATTTCCGTCTTTCTTTTAACTGCACTTACAGTTTTGGTTTCTCTCTCTCATTGAGTTTTGCGAGCGTGACGAGGAAGGCGGGTCTTTCTTCTTCATGTAGCCAATCAAATGAGGCTCTCGCTGGCTCTCGGTTTACTCCAATCTGATTGGATCAATAAACACGCCAGAACACATTTTTATCGTCATTTGGCTCGGCATCGTTCAGCATCGGAATGGAACGTTTATAATATAATACATAATATAAATGATTCTTAATTTTAACCGCTTTAATAGTAAAAATGTTGTAAAAGTATTCGAGAGGATGTCAGTTAGGGTTGCACGATATATCTACATTTATTTAATGCGCAGCTTGTCAGAGCTGTACTGTGATCAGTGGTAAATGCTTCATCTGAAAGCCAGAGGGCGCTGTTGTGCACGAACTCATTATACGTCCTGCAGCCGAAGATTGAAACGCTTTGATTGATTAAACATGACTAATAAACACACGAATCACATCATCTCTCAGAAGACGCTCAGCTGTCGTTATGAAGTGAGTTTGGAGTAAAAACATTATTAAATGTTGTCTTTTGTTGGACAAGTTGTTCATAAAGCCGTCTCGTGTCGGGAAGGACGTTTGACCCGTTGGAGCCATACTTCATCGAAAAAATGTTTAAGCGTGGTTTCATGTGTCATGTGATAAGCCAATCACAGCAGTGGGCACTGAAGTCTCACAGCAGACACGCCCCTTAAAACGGAGCAGGGTAGATTATAGCCATTTATTTTTAAGTTATATATTATAAATTATACACATAATTAAAAATCCAATGCATGACCCCATGTCCCCACTATGCATGTCAGTGGTACAAAAGAAAGAGCCTTGAACATTCTTTGGCAACAGTTCCATATTTACACTATCTACACTTATTTACAATTCATTAACCTCCTCGTATCAGCTCACATCAGAAAACTAATGCAACGCCAAACATAATGAATGAAACGGTCCGTTGAGACTGAGGCATACCCCGTCAGGCGTAGTGTAATTCACCGTTGGCTGCCAAGCAGCCTGCGCTCGCTGAAGTGTGAGTGTGGGGGCAGTGACTGGTGAATGAGATTTGATCAGGGTAATCATTCATATTCAGCCCATCGGCACCTCTATGAAAGTGTCGCTCGACGTCTGACCGGCCAAATCGATGCCAGAGCCGACAAAAACAAGAGACGCCAGCCTCCGATCATCACGTCTCGTCATCGGAAAACGTAGATTCAGGCATCTGTTGCAATGGAACCGGCGTGTATTCTGGGTTCTAGCGCAGCATTGAACTGCAGATTCAGCGAAACATCTCGTTTGAGTCTATTATTGTGTGCCAGACCCTGCTGGATGAGGTGGAGCCATGCATTACATCATAGCTTTTGATGGTCGTGACCTGTGCCGATCATTTGATATGTGACACTGTCGGCAGGCGAGTCACCGATAACCTGAAAGCTAAGCGTTGGTTTGGATGTCAACACCCCACGTCTTCTGGCTGACTGCCTTAATGTACAATGCTTGACAGTGATTGCCTTCAAGATGAATTCAGATGACAGACAAATGAGTGTGTTTCTTAGTGAGAAAACTGCATCACCAGCTAAAACCACATGTAGCTTTGTCTTTTTATGCAATGCTTGCTCCATTTATACACAAGCGAAGAAGAGAACGGCATCAGCCGAGCAGGCGATGTCACTTGAGGTCTCGCAAGCTTCAGTGGTTCAAACATTGGATCTACTGAAGCTTGAGATCGACCAATAGGAGCTCACGGTGCCCGCAGGATTAGTTGAAAGCTCAGCCGCGAGGTCATTCTCTCTTCACCATAAGCCACCATTATGGACCGATAACTCCATACAGTAGAGCTTCTTAATCCCGGTCCCGGGGGAACCGCAGAACTGCACATTATGTCTCCCGTATTTAATGCACCCGAATCAAATTGTCAGCTCATTAGCGGAGAGCTTCATGAACCAAACTGGGTGCGTCAGATCGGAGAGACCAATGTATATATATATATATATATACTCAGTGTTTGCATTTAAATCATTACCTGGTTTCGCTTTTCAGCTATTCCGTCTTGTACCTCGGAACGAGCTGCGCTTTTGTTCTGCGAAGGAATGCCCAGTTCGATCATTTTCCATTTAGAAAAGTAACAGCACATTTTATTACCACTTCATAAGCCACATGGTTCATTCATGTCCGTAGCACAAACAGTAGTGCACTCTCTGTATAACACTTCGCGTGACGGACTTGGACGACCCGATCTCATGGGAAAATATGACTATTTTACTTTATTTTTGTACGATGCAATGAACCCAGCCCTAACCGCACCCCTGAGCATAAATGGGATGCTACGAATTGAAAAGAAATAACCACCCGTTCACCAAGTGCCATGAGACTCTGTCGGGTTTAACACAAAGGCAAACTAATGCAGACGCAGAAGTTGACATGTTGTGCTGCTTAAACGGAGTAACAGTGTTTACAGCTCTTTCTTGCAGTCGCCTCAAACCGCGGGAGGAGAATGCGCAGTATTTTAACATTAAAAACCAGTTACTGGAACCGTAGCACGATCATTTATTTGAAGCCGATTATTGATTTTGCATTTCTTACCTTCCAATCATTGTAGAGTGCTGCTGCACGGCAGCCTCCAGGAGGCGCTCTAGAATGGTCCACTCTCCCATGGCTGGGTGCTGAAGACATCCAGGGATCGCCGGACACTATGTTGGACCCCCCCACCGATCCTTCAGGTAGCCCTCGGAAGAAACCCTACAGTCTCCGTTTCTTCTCTTTGAGGTAGTCGACAGCGACGGAGATGCTACAGAGAGTTCCTCTGACGGCTCGAGAAGACACGTGCACCCATAGTTTCTCCTTATCTGCCTTCGACGGTCTCCGTTTGTTGTCCCTTGCTGGGTTTGAAGCACTCAGACGGCGGTTACATTAGGAGCGCAGAGCTGGGCTTGTCCCTGGATGCCCTGGCATCCTCAAGTGCTTCTACGGTCTGGGCTGTCTTTTCCCGTTCCTCAAGCAACTCTCCAGCTGCACGGTTTTCCTATCTAAACACGCACACTGGCGGACAAGCTGCACCTAGCCCTTTTGTTCACCATCAAACACACACACTCCGACACACACACACGATCGTCCTCTTCTTGATCTCTCATAATCCACCGAGCACGTTTTCCTGGCAGTATTGGTAGCACGGACAATCAGACACCGATTTAAGCACCGCCAGTTGCACATCACACACACACACACATTTGAGCGAATCACTCACACTTTCTCTCACTGTTGCTTCCTAATGTTGCTATCTCTAGCCTTGGCAAGCAGTCTGCATTCTCCTGTTTTCTCCTCCACCATCCCAGCTTCAGTGTCTTTCCTGCATTTTCCCCCCACTGTCAGTTTTCTCGTTCCCTCGCTCTGCCTCCCTCTGCCCCTGCTGTCACTATGAGCCACTGTCTTGCCACACTCTCGTTTTCTGCTTAGCCCTCCCTCCACTCTTTTCGCCTGACGTTCTCTCTGTCACTCTTGATAAGTGTGCCGCCTCCCGCCTCGCACACACACACACACAAGTCAGTGCTCTGGAACTGTTGCACGAGTATCTGCTTCAAGCAGAGCTGCCAACTGATGGCACTCTTAATTTAAACAGCTCTTCTCTGAATTGACCGTGTTCATTCACCTTTCACTCTACAAGCCTCTTTCTCCGTCTCTCTTGTGGGCACCTGGCTTGTGCGTGTGTCCAGAGGATTAGCGGGAGAAATCATCATGCTACCCCTCCTCCTTTTATCTCCTCCACATATCCAACCAAACTCCTCCTTTCATTTCCAATCGCAATCCCGTTTTTGTCTCTCTCGCAATGGCAGAACAAATAACAACTGGCATGACACAAAAATGTGCAGAAATGTTTAAAACTGGCACATGCTGAAGGCTGATCTAAGGAGATCTAAAATCACAAAAAACAGCAGCTTTACACAACAGAAGAAACTTTACAGACCTCTACACGATAGAATAACTTTACAGCAACTTTGCAGAGCAACTTACAGCACAGAGCAGAATTACAACACGTCTACACAGCAGAACAACTTTACACAAGTTTTGCGCAGTAGAGTTGCTTTACATTTCATTTAAATGTCAGAACGGCTTAACTCCATAGTTACTCGTACGCTACAGATCGGTTTTTACTAAAACAACTACTTCACTTACACCACCTTTATGTAACAGAGTAGCTTTACACCTCATTCAAATGTAAGAATAGCTTTACTCAATAGTTACTCCTTTACACAGCAGATTTACAACACCTTTACACAGCAGAACAACTTTACACATCATTTACATACTAGAACAGTTTTACACAACAGAGTAACTTACACCACATTTACATATCAGAACAGCTTTACACAATAGAGCAGTTTTTCGCAATAGAGTAATTTACACCTCTTTCAAATGAAAGAATAGCTTTACTCAACAGTCATTTGTTTACACAACAGAACATATTTACAACACCTTTACACAGCTGGACAACTTTTAACACCATTTATGGAACAGTAGTTTATACAAGTGTAGCTTTACACCTCATTTAAATGTCAGAACAGATTTACTCAATAGTTACTCGTACACTGCAGATCGGTTTTACTAAAACAACTACTTCACTTACACCACCTTTATGTAACAGAGTAGCTTTACACCTCATTCAAATGTAAGAATAGCTTTACTCAATAGTTACTCCTTTACACAGCAGATTTACAACACCTTTACACAGCAGAACAACTTTACACATCATTTACATACTAGAACAGTTTTACACAACAGAGTAACTTACACCACATTTACATATCAGAACAGCTTTACACAATAGAGCAGTTTTTCGCAATAGAGTAATTTACACCTCTTTCAAATGAAAGAATAGCTTTACTCAACAGTCATTTGTTTACACAACAGAACATATTTACAACACCTTTACACAGCTGGACAACTTTTAACACCATTTATGGAACAGTAGTTTATACAAGTGTAGCTTTACACCTCATTTAAATGTCAGAACAGATTTACTCAATAGTTACTCGTACACTGCAGATCGGTTTTACTAAAACAACTACTTCACTTACACCACCTTTATGTAACAGAGTAGCTTTACACCTCATTCAAATGTAAGAATAGCTTTACTCAATAGTTACTCCTTTACACAGCAGATTTACAACACCTTTACACAGCAGAACAACTTTACACATCATTTACATACTAGAACAGTTTTACACAACAGAGTAACTTACACCACATTTACATATCAGAACAGCTTTACACAATAGAGCAGTTTTTCGCAATAGAGTAATTTACACCTCTTTCAAATGAAAGAATAGCTTTACTCAACAGTCATTTGTTTACACAACAGAACATATTTACAACACCTTTACACAGCTGGACAACTTTTAACACCATTTATGGAACAGTAGTTTATACAAGTGTAGCTTTACACCTCATTTAAATGTCAGAACAGATTTACTCAATAGTTACTCGTACACTGCAGATCGGTTTTACTAAAACAACTACTTCACTTACACCACCTTTATGTAACAGAGTAGCTTTACACCTCATTCAAATGTAAGAATAGCTTTACTCAATAGTTACTCCTTTACACAGCAGATTTACAACACCTTTACACAGCAGAACAACTTTACACATCATTTACATACTAGAACAGTTTTACACAACAGAGTAACTTACACCACATTTACATATCAGAACAGCTTTACACAATAGAGCAGTTTTTCGCAAGAGAGTAATTTACACCTCATTCAAATGAAAGAATAGCTTTACTCAACAGTCATTTGTTTACACAACAGAACATATTTACAACACCTTTACACAGCTGGACAACTTTTAACACCATTTATGGAACAGTAGTTTATACAAGTGTAGCTTTACACCTCATTTAAATGTCAGAACAGATTTACTCAATAGTTACTCGTACACTGCAGATCGGTTTTACTAAAACAACTACTTCACTTACACCACCTTTATGTAACAGAGTAGCTTTACACCTCATTCAAATGTAAGAATAGCTTTACTCAATAGTTACTCCTTTACACAGCAGATCAGTTTGACCAAAACAGCAGATTTACAACACCTTTACACAGCAGAACAACTTTACACATCATTTACATACTAGAACAGTTTTACACAACAGAGTAACTTACACCACATTTACATATCAGAACAGCTTTACACAATAGAGCAGTTTTTCGCAATAGAGCGAACAGTTACTCCTTTACACACAACATATCTTTTTTTTTTTTTACCAAAACAGAGATTTACAACACCCTTACACAGCAGGACAACTTTACACCACCTTCACGTAACAAACTAGTTTTACACAAGAGAAGCTTCGTACTTCATTTAAAAGTCTGAACAACTTTACTCAACAGTTACACAACAGATCAGTTTTACCAAAACAGAGCAGGTTTACAACACCTTCACACAGCAGAACAACTTTACACAACAGAGTTGCTTTACACCTCATTTAAATGTCAGAACAGATTTACTCAACAGTTACTCCTTTACACAACAGATCGTTTTATTTTTTACCAAAAAAAGAGATTTACAACACCTTTACACGGTTGGACAACTTTACACCACCTTTATGTAACAGAGCAGTTTTACACAAGAGTAGCTTCGTACTTCATATAAAAGTCAGACCAACTTTACTCAACAGTTACACAACAGATCAGTTTTACCAAAACAGAGCAGGTTTACAACACCTTCACACAGCAGAACAACTTTACACAACAGAGTTGCTTTACACCTCATTTAAATGTCAGAACAGATTTACTCAACAGTTACACCACCTTTACACATCAGAGCTTTTTTACACAGAGTAGATTTCCCACCATAACTTTGGTGCTTGGCTGTTGACTGATCTTGTTATCCTGTTGTTTCTGTTCAATCCTCTTTTGACTCTGTCCACTTTCCCTAATCTTGTTTGACGATTCACACTGATCTTTATAGGCTCTGAAGTTCTCTCATTCACTGCCTATGGTAACGACGTTTTCGGGGTTATGGCTAGTATAGATGCAGTTGTACGCGAATACATCACTTCACAATAATTCCCCATCAGTCACTGCACATCACCTCAGCACTGCATGAAGTCTGACTAAAACAAAAAGCAGTTAAGACTGCCATTTTTATTGAGTTTAATTAGTTCCAGGCGTGGTTTAGTATTTGTCAAAATCTAAAACTAGAAAGCTACTATTACTTAATGTGAAATTACAACCATACAACACAAGATTCAATTGGTATTAACATCCTTCACAGATGTGAAAATATTAATAGGAAGTCACCGTGGTGAATCTGGCGTGTGCAACAGAACAGGATTACTGACGTTCCTCCGGACAGCACGGATCAGAGATGATGACCAGGGTGGGCGTCTCTTTAGGTAAGATTACATTCCCACCCATGACTGCATGATAATCAGCTTTGCCTGCACACTGCTACCAGGGAAAAAGCAAGGGGGGGAAAGCCCTCTTTTCTCCGGCAGAGCCCTTAATTAAAGCTAAGGATAATGGGACTGAAACAATCCCCCACCCCGGCCAAAAGGGAAACAGTGGGGATGCAATACAAAGTGCATTTCTAATTATACTCAATACTAAGTTATCCTCAAAATACTCGTGTTGTCACATGACCTCATGTTGCACGTTTGATGCAGTTAGTGTTCAGCTATGACAAAAGTAAACATTTATTCAGCATTTCTATTCTATTACAACAGAATTGAGTAAAGAGTTTTATTTTTAAGTGTACTTTTTAATACCCTTTTTATCTCAATGGCAACAACAGGACATCTTAAAATACAAAGACAAATAGTAAACTAATTCTCACACCACTTTAAAAGTGGGGTTCAACGGGTTGAAGGTCCAAATGTCAGTTTCAGTGCAGCTTCAAAGACTCTACATGATCCAGACGAGGAATGAGAGTCTTGCGAAACCATCGCACATTGGAGCATCACAAGACAAAATTATATAATGTTTATTTTTGTATAAAATGATGATGGTTTCTCTAGATCAGACTCTTAATCCTCGTCTGGATCATGTAGAGTCTTTGAAGCTGCACTGAAACTGACATTCGGACCCGTTGAACCCCATTGAAGTCCACTGTATGGAGAAAAATCCTGGAATGTTTTCCTCAAAAACCTTCATTTCTTTTGAATTCTGAAGTGAACTAATGCTTGGAAAGGACTTGAAGTGTTCCGTTTGTTCTGTGAAAAATAAAAAGGTATTTTTATACAATGGAATGGAAGTTATTAATCAATACAATGGTTTGGTTCCAGACGTCAAAATATCTTTAGTGTTCCACAAAACAGGCATACAGGTTTTGAACAAGCATCTCTATAAAATTGAGAAGAACAACAGTCAGTTTGTAGAACGCCATGAAACAAATGTAAATGAAAGGTCGAGTCGAACGCACACTGCTGCTTCGAATCATTCACAAATGGGTCACACTAGTTAAAGTTCTTACATTTGTGATTAAATAGACATTAGTGGCCTTAATTTTAGCCCGTTTGGCAGACAGTAGACCTGGATTAGGCAATGCCTGGAGCGACAACCGCAATCTGCAGCTGTGCGTGACTGAGTGAAGCGTTTACTTTTGACTGACCGCTTTCACTAGAGCCACAGTGAACAAAAAGACATTACAACAATTCAATTCAATAATTTATGACAAGTCAAACAATTAGTATTGCACATACTATGTAACCAGAAATATTTGAAATGCAGTTCATTTATTGTAATGTGTGGCTTTGGAGAGGGGAGTGGCCTCTCCGGTCAGGTCAGTCTACTTCCTGTCAAGGTTTCTCCCCACAATCTTCACATCTTCTGGATTTGAACCCTTTGCCTCCTGACTGGAGACACTAAAGGATGGTTTTCTGAAAAGCCGACATTGACCACTGAGGCAAGAGGTGGTTGGAATAAAAGGGCTTTATTTTCTTTTTGCAATATAAACAGCAAATCATAGTTTGGACTGATGAACAAGCGTGCGGTCACTGTATCTCCCTGAAGGCTCTCTTCTCTGTGTACTTCAGCTTGTACTTCCTCTTAAACCTGAAGAGAATAGGAACGATTAAAACAAATGAAGATATAAAAACACTAAAAATGTATCCATTTTCTACAAATAAAGCGTTGGACTTACTTGGCTCTTTCTCTGGGCTCAATGAGGTTTCTCTTCTGTAAGCTCTTAAATCGATCTTTTAGGATGCTGCCCTCTGGCTGCAAGACAAAGAAACGGGTTATTACAAACAACAACTCAGCAGCTCGACGCAGACGGAGTCAAACGCTCACCTTCAGACTGCGGAGAGAGCCGGCCAGCTCGTCGCTGAGCTGAACATCTAGATCAGGTGTCTGAAACCTAGAGAAAATAAAACGCTTTAAATTACAATTTGACATTACGTTTTGTGTTTTTTTTTATTTTACATCACTTTCGATGACTATAGTACAAAAGTGTCACCTGGAGAGGCTAAATAATCTCATTGATTTTTAAATCAGTCAATGTGTGAAAACTTAGGAACACTCGTAAAATGGAGGGGAATAAAAACAACAAACATTCCTAATGCTAACGTGACAATATAGTGGACTTCAATGGGGTTCAACGGGTCCAATGCAGCTTCAAAGACTCTACATGATGCAGACGAGGAATAAGAGTCTGATCTAGAGAAACCGTCATCATTTTATTAAAAAAAACAAAAAAAAAACATACTTTTTAATCACAAAATTGCGCTGCTCTGTGATGCTCCACACATCACGTCATCATGTTGGAAAGGTCACGTGACGTAGGAGGAAGTACCGATCCAGTGTTTACAAAGTGAAGACTAAGTTAAACGGCCTTTACGAAAACAGGTAAAACAACAACGTCAAACGATTTTGAAGTTGGAGGAGAAAATGAGATGAGACCAACGTCACGTGACCCTTCCAACATGATGACGTGATGTGTGGAGCATCACAGAGCAGCGCAAGACGAGCATTTGTGGTTAAAAACTGTTTTTTTTCATAAAATGATGATGGTTTCTCTAGATCAGACTCTTATTCCTCGTCTGGATCATGTAGAGTCTTTGAAGCTGCACTGAAACTGACATTCGGACCCGTTGAACCCCATTGACGTCCACTATGTGGAGAAAAATCCTGGAATGATTTCCTCAGTTTCTTTTCCACCGAATAAAGAAAGACATGTACATCTTTGATAAGAGTGAATGATCAGGAGATTTTAAAATCTTAGGAACACTTGTAAAATGGAGGGGAATAAAAACAACAAACATTCCTAATGCTAACGTGACAATATAGTGGACTTCAATGGGGTTCAATGCAGCTTCAAAGACTCTACATGATGCAGACGAGGAATAAGAGTCTGATCTAGAGAAACCGTCATCATTTTATTAAAAAAAAAAAAAAAACATTTTTAATCACAAAATTGCGCAGCTCTGATGCTCCACACATCACGTCATCATGTTGGAAAGGTCACGTGACGTAGGAGGAAGTACCGATCCAGTGTTTACAAAGTGAAGACTAAGTTAAACAGCCTTTAGAAAAACAGGTAAAACAACAACGTCAAACAATTTTGAAGTTGGAGGAGAAAATGAGATGAGACCAACGTCACGTGACCCTTCCAACATGATGACGTGATGTGTGGAGCATCACAGAGCAGCGCAAGACGAGCATTTGTGGTTAAAAACTGTTTTTTTTTTTTCATAAAATGATGATGGTTTCTCTAGATCAGACTCTTAATCCTCGTCTGGATCATGTAGAGTCTTTGAAGCTGCACTGAAACTGACATTCGGACCCGTTGAACCCCATTGACGTCCACTATGTGGAGAAAAATCCTGGAATGATTTCCTCAGTTTCTTTTCCACCGAATAAAGAAAGACATGAACATCTTTGATAAGAGTGAATGATCAGGAGATTTTAAAATCTTAGGAACACTTGTAAAATGGAGGGGAATAAAAACAACAAACATTCCTAATGCTAACGTGACAATATAGTGGACTTCAATGGGGTTCAATGCAGCTTCAAAGACTCTACATGATGCAGACGAGGAATAAGAGTCTGATCTAGAGAAACCGTCATCATTTTATTAAAAAAAAAAAAAACATACTTTTTAATCACAAAATTGCGCTGCTCTGTGATGCTCCACACATCACGTCATCATGTTGGAAAGGTCACGTGACGTAGGAGGAAGTACCGATCCAGTGTTTACAAAGTGAAGACTAAGTTAAACGGCCTTTACGAAAACAGGTAAAACAACAACGTCAAACGATTTTGAAGTTGGAGGAGAAAATGAGATGAGACCAACGTCACGTGACCCTTCCAACATGATGACGTGATGTGTGGAGCATCACAGAGCAGCGCAAGACGAGCATTTGTGGTTAAAAACTGTTTTTTTTTTTTTCATAAAATGATGATGGTTTCTCTAGATCAGACTCTTAATCCTCGTCTGGATCATGTAGAGTCTTTGAAGCTGCACTGAAACTGACATTCGGACCCGTTGAACCCCATTGACGTCCACTATATGGAGAACAATCCTGGAATGATTTCCTCAGTTTCTTTTCCACCGAATAAAGAAAGACATGTACATCTTTGATAAGAGTGAATGATCAGGAGATTTTAAAATCTGACGCGAACGAATCCTTCAAGGATCGCTCAAATAACAAGCTAAAGCACAGATGTTGCCTTGGTTATATAATTTACAGTAATATGTCTTTAAAACAGAAATCATATATCAGGACACTTTGGCTCACTAAAAGAGCCGACAAGACTTTAAAACGGATCATAATGACAGGCTGTCGGTCACATTGTTCATGTTTGGGTGAACTCTCTCTTTAAGCCACTAATTCACTTTCAAATTCATTCATGATTGGAAAAAAAAAAAAAAAAAAAATGTTAAAATGAATTTCTTTGAGCGGCACTTTACAAGGATCAATCGAAGGGCGACGTAATGACGGCAAACTTTTAGAATAATGCTTTGATTTTACATTACAACTAAAATTACAAAACGAATGTCTGAATTGCTAAAGACGTTGAAGAAACGGACTTGATTCTGCCCAGTCGGCGAGGCGTGCTCTTCTGCGCCTCTTGTTTGGCCTTGCGTTGAGCCTGTCTCATCTTGGTCCTCTGTTCCTGCTTCTTCAGGTTGTTATGGATGGATCGCAACTGGAACAACTGCTGCTGCTTGTCAATCATCTGACGCTCCGCTTTCCTCCGCAACTCCTGTTCAATCAATTAAAGGTTTGAATGTGAATCAAGAGATCCGTGGCCAACTTGGTCAAGCCTATTCTGCTGCCTTACCTTGATCCTTTGAGCCTTCTCTTTCTTCCTCTGTTTCTCCGTTTTCTTTTCCTCTGTTGCGGTCGGCCCAATGATTGTGTCATCGGCGCCCTCTTCTGGCTCGATCTCCTGTTCCTCAGGTTCAACATGCCCTTCTTCAATCAACCCTTCCACCTGCTCTTTAAAGCTGCTCTCCTGCAAACGCAAACACACATCTATATTTAGAACAGCATGCGCCGTTTTATTTGATTCCAAATTCCGTTTTTTCCATTTGAATTTTTCTCATAGTTAAATTAAATGTTCTCAAAAAGAATATCTAGATGACTGAAATCGTGAAACTTGTACTTTAAAAGTTTAACAAAAACAACATGTTTGAGGGGTCAAATTCAGTTTTATTTTATTATTATTCTTCCAAATTCGGATTTAATTTTTCTGGGAAACAAACGAAGGCATAAAACACTCATTTATTTTTAATCAAATCAAATTTAAATAACCCTTCCATTTTTTTGTCAAACAAAGTGCAGCACAACAACAGTGGTTTACTGTTCAAATAAAACAAGGAAGACAAATTGTGTTCTCAACAAACAGTTCTGCAGAAAATTCAGTTATGAATAAATTCTGTGATTCCGTCCATGTTTTCCGCATCGCAGAAGTCACATGTCCTACATGTGCAGGATGTTTGAATGGACGCAGTCAGTTTTAACCACAACAGATTGAATTTGTTTGGGTGTCATTATGACCTTTGACAGCATTCGGCCTGTTCAGTTTTAATGTTATTTATAGGTGGAGCAGAATTAAAATGGACAGCATTTTATTCAAGTATTTTAACAGGGGTAGTCGTGGCCTAATGGTGCGGGAATTGGGCTTGTAACGTGAAGGCAGTGTAGTGTGCGCTATGTGTAGTGTGCGTGCGTCGTGCAGTGTGCGTGTAGTGTACGTGCGTGCGTGTAGCGTGCGCGTAGTGTGCGTGCAGTGTACGTGCGTGCGCGCAGTTTGCGTGCGTGCGTGCAGTGTGCGTGCGTGCGTGCGTGTAGTGTGCAGTGTACGTGCGTGCGTGCAGTGTGCGTGCTGTGTGCAGTGTGCGTGCGTGCAGTGTGCGTGCAGTGTACGTGCAGTGTGCGTGCGTGCAGTGTGCGTGCGTGCAGTGTGCGTGCGTGCAGTGTGCGTGCGTGCGCGCAGTTTGCGTGCATGCATGCAGTGTGCGTGTAGCGTGCGTGCGTGCAGTTTGCGTGCGTGCGTGCGGTTTGCGTGCGTGCGTGTAGTGTGCGTGCGTCGTGCAGTGTGCGTGTAGTGTACGTGCGTGCGTGTAGCGTGCGCGTAGTGTGCGTGCAGTGTACGTGCGTGCGCGCAGTTTGCGTGCGTGCGTGCAGTGTGCGTGCGTGTAGTGTGCGTGCAGTGTACGTGCGTGCAGTGTGCGTGTGTGCAGTGTGCGTGCGTGCAGTGTGCGTGCGTGCAGTGTACGTGCGTGCAGTGTGCGTGCAGTGTACGTGCGTGCAGTGTGCGTGCGTGCAGTGTGCGTGCGTGCAGTGTGCGTGCGTGCGCGCAGTTTGCGTGCATGCATGCAGTGTGCGTGTAGCGTGCGTGCGTGCAGTTTGCGTGCGTGCGTGCGGTTTGCGTGCGTGCGTGTAGTGTGCGTGCGTCGTGCAGTGTGCGTGTAGTGTACGTGCGTGCGTGTAGCGTGCGCGTAGTGTGCGTGCAGTGTACGTGCGTGCGCGCAGTTTGCGTGCGTGCGTGCAGTGTGCGTGCGTGTAGTGTGCGTGCAGTGTGCAGTGTACGTGCGTGCAGTGTGCGTGTGTGCAGTGTGCGTGCGTGCAGTGTGCGTGCGTGCAGTGTACGTGCGTGCAGTGTGCGTGCGTGCAGTGTACGTGCGTGCGCGCAGTTTGCGTGCATGCATGCAGTGTGCGTGTAGCGTGCGTGCGTGCAGTTTGCGTGCGTGCGTGCGTGCAGTTTGCGTGCGTGCGTGTAGTGTGCGTGCGTGCAGTGTGTGTGCGTGCGTGCGTCAGCGTGCGTGCAGTGTACGTGCGGTTTGCGTGCGAGCAGTGTGCAGTGTGCGTGCAGTGTGCGTGCAGTTTGCGTGCGTGCAGTGTGCATGCGAGCAGTGTGCAGTGTACGTGCGTGCAGTGTGCGTGCGTGCAGTGTGCGTGCGTGCAGTGTGCGTGCGTGTAGTGTGCGTGCGTGTAGTGTGTGCGTGCAGTGTAGTGTGCGTGTGCGTGTAGCGTGCGTGTACACTTGGGATGGGTTAAATGCAGAGCACCAATTTTGAGTACAGGTCACCATACTTGACAATAAGTCACGACTTTCACTTCAAATACCCCTTCTGTCACCTCACATACCCCAGTTTGGGAACTACCGACTTCAGGTGTTAGCATAAGGTTTGAGGTTGTACCTTCGTGGCGATGGCGTCTTTCACAGCCAGCTGACGTGCCAACTTCTCCTCCACTTTCAGCTTCCTGACCTCTACTTCATGAGCTTCACGGAGCAGGTCCTAGAACAACACACGTTGATTTCAAAACAAACCGATGTGACGAAATGATCAGCGTTTTCTGATGGACAGAGCTTTGTGTAGCAGAAACGGGCTGCGTGTCACCTGGTGAGAAAAGAAGTCAGGGTTGTACGAGGCTCCGGGAGCGACGACCTCAATCGCAGGAAGAACCGAAGGCTTCTCGTTCAGTCTGTCCGGTCGCTTAAAGAGGACAAAAGAGCGAATTCAGTACATGAACAACAACAGAGCGGCTGATGCTTGATATAATTTATGACATCACATTAATTATAGAACATAGTCAATTTTCAGACTTCAGATCCATATAAAGAGGACGCACTCACATTACTGTGAATGGGAGAAAGTGCAACGCGCCATATGTCGGAAAAAGATTTCTAATAATGTTTTATTTATATAGCACCTTTCAAGGACGCTTCACAAAGGAAATACAAAAAAAATATAGGAAGACGTCACAGACAACAATGGAAGAATAGACAACGGTAGAACACAAACGGTCGACAGTAAATAGAGCACGACGGCATAAAATCAAGGACAGGGAAGAACAGAACAACTTATGCCAGCAGCCATGCCACCCTGTAGCCCAAGACTGGTTGCCCACTGAAGCCAAGCAGGCCTGAGCCTGGTCAGTACCTGGATCAATTAAACCATATAAATAAAATAATTCAAATAACACTTTAACTGCAGTACAAAGTCACTATTGATTGTGCGGCTGTAACTGTGATAAAGCTCTGCGTCCACCGAGAAGTCCAACCGTCAGCAGTGACAGCGATGCTTTCTGCCTCTTTAGGGGTCGTTCACATATCGCGCCTAAAGAAGTGTGTAAAGCGCGGCCGCGTCGCTTCCTCCTTCTGCAAGCGTTCGGGAGCTCGCGCTTCTGTAGCGTCTGTCGTTGCTGTGCAACCCTGAACTGTGCTCTCCACGACTATGAGGAAGTTTCAGGAAGGGATACATTGATTTTTAGCCCTTGCTTTAGCTTTACTACTAGATATATTTATGTAAATGAGATATAACAACCCCCCTGTACGGCTATGATCAGCTGTTCGGCTGAGAGTTCCTTGTTTTGTTACGGAAAGGTCGAAGATGATCGGTTGGTTCTTGTCACATGACCTGCGGTTTTCATGTCTTCATCTAGACGCGGCACAGGCGCGCCAGGAAAAAAACGAGCGCGTCGCTTCCATTTTGCGCGAATGAAAATGCGCGCGATATGTGATCTATACAACCTTGGCCGAGGCGTACGGCACAGTTTTCTTACAATGTTTACACATTGTCTTGTGTTATTCTTGCGCCGTTTATTATTTCAACTGGAAAACCAAAATGTTTCCACACAAATGATTTGAAAGTGGCGGGGACATCTTGAATGATAATTTCACCCTCACACTGAGAGCACGACGAGACAACTTTTCACCTTGACGAGAAATCTCGTCACACCCCTAGTAAACACACATTTAGATTTGTACATAAAAATGATCAACCTCTTATTTAAGCGTTTATCAACTTCCTTAAAATAATCCTAGGAATAGTGATGTCACAGGTACCGACTTTGGCATTTTAAAATGTTAAAAATGTGACGATAACAGCCGAGCATTCTGATTCTTTAACACCTCTGATTGGTCATTGTGTGTTCATGCGCTCGACATACATGTCTGTGATTGGCTACGATGTTTTAAACGGACATCTTTCCTTTCCTCTTCACCTCTTTCAAAGCTGGCGATCCCTAATATATCTGCTTTCAAACGCTCCCGTGGACATCTGTGCAAGCGTTAAAAAGCTCTACGCGTCACATCAACAGTATTAAAGCCTAAGTGCGTCTAGTCATGTTTGGTTGGATTAAAACGAACTCTGGTGCGATCGCTCAGTTAGTGCGGTTCATATGTGAACGCTGCCGTCCGAACCCAACAAGAGAACAAAGATGGTCTCGGTCCGCTTCCAAACGAACTCTGGTGCGGTTCGATTGATGAACGCGACACGGACCAAAGACACGTAAACGGACCAAAAACAGGACGTGATGTCACGAGATGCGACGCTACGAGTCACTGATTCGACGACGCGGGAAGATCGGCGTCTCCAAAATGAGTCGAGGGCAAACGTGGAGCGACGAGGAGGTGAAGTTTCTGGAAATCCTGCTGCTGTTTTGAATGTTTTGAACATTTGATGAGCTCTTCGTGATTCTCAGCTGGTGAAATAAAGCATGAAATGATGGCGTTTAATCCAGAACACAGCGTTGTGTTGAATGTTCGGTAAGCGGCTCCGTCGAGAAATATACGTCATAAAAGCCGACCAATCAGCTCGTGACCGTATCCCTACGCCTTTGGTTCGGTCACTTCAGGTCCGCTGTTAAAAATGCCAGTGTGAACGCTAAGAGGACCAGGACTATGTGTTTTGTTTTCGTTTTTTGGTCCAAACGAACTGAACTACAAGAGTGAACGCAGCCTTATATTCACGTTGAGTAGCGACGCTGGGAGCAGGGAAATCTATTTAGAGCAATTACTTTTATTAAATAAAATAGCGCCAGCGTATCGCAGAGAAGGACGACGATATGTCACCCTATCAGATAATTCCATAACTACACGTGTCCAAGTGACTGAATATTTTCCTAAATACAGTCTTGCTCACAAATGAAGGCACTGCTCTCACCTTGACAAGCTTTTTCTTCGTCTGTTCGAGGTAGAAGGGATCGGCCGTCTCTGGCTCTGTTGCACATTGAGAAACGTTACGCCTCTTGAACACATTCCTGCCATTTAAGAGAAAGCGTAAAGACTGCCTCCACTCACCGCCTGCACTCCACAGGTCATAAAACGCCCTTTCCGGATTATTATTGGGCACTGGTTTTTTTTTAACGGACACCCCAGAGGCGGCCGCAGCCCTCCGGAGCTGAAGGAGCTTTTCTTTCCGTGGCACAACTCCCACGGCCGCCAACTTCGCCGCTTTCTCCGCCATACGCCGCTGCTTTTTAGCATTGGGCTGCTGGAACGCCAGGACACTGGAAGAACGACAGGAGAATCGGGGTCACGTGAAACAGATAAACAAGAGCTCGATGACTGAATCCTGACAATGCGCCCTCAGATCCTGGAAGGCCGTTCACACGACAGCCCTCCAAGTTCCACCATGTTGTCTTCACATTCCCAAAGAAATACTGGGAGCGCAAGGATGAGCTCATCAGCGGGCAGGAGGATGAGGATTCTGACTCTGTCGTGCCGAACTCACTTTTTGGGGGCAGGTATGAGGGAATCCGGCTGAAGAATTAAATCTATCCGCAGAGGTTTCGAGCTCTTAGCTTTCTTGACTGTCGTCTCTAACAAAAAGAACAACAGTTATGGATTGTACAGGGGAAAAAAACAATGGCAAAGTATAAAAAAAGAGAGGAAGTTTATACTCACGTGGTTGTGTATCTTTGACTTTTTCACCAACGTCCACAAAGAAGAGACTATCGTCGGGTTTTTCAGCTATCAAGCCCCTATGAATGAGGAAAGGAGAAGGTCGTGATCTCTATCAATAACAGTTGAACCTAATAATTCGTGGGTGACGTAAAAGCCACGTGACGCTAGTCTACTTTATACAGTGACATTTAAACTAAATAAACATCTAGTACATAGTCTACTGTTGTAAAGCATATGTCAATAAATAAACATAGCCTCTTAGCTAATTTTATTCTTTAATAATACCGTGTATTTACTTACCCGACAGCTTTCTCCTGAAGCCGCACGTCTTCCAAAAACTCCTCTATATCCTGGATATCGCTGTATTTGTTCCAGTTCTTCTTCTTATTTTTGTTCACGCGCTTTCGCCGTTTGATATCCAAACTATTACCGTCCAAATCCGATTTAAAAGGCAAAAATCCCGGCTGAGACGCTGCCACGCGCTTGTTTTTCCTGGCGGCCGCCATGATGGAACGAAAGAGGCGGGGAAATGAGAGAGGGGACGAGATGTTTTTTACTCATGAATATTAATTTTAATCACGTGAGCTCTGCAAAAAGGGCGGGAAATCCAAAATGCGTCACAAAGAATTCGTTATTAGATAGTGATGACATCGTGAACAGTGTAATTAGATTACTGTACTAATTGCTCTCTCTCTAAAAAAATACTTCATTACTTATTACTCTCTAAATCCAAGATCAACCTCAACCAGTTGAACATTGGATACAATTTATTTGAGTCTGCTCTTTCAAATAAATAATATAAAATACATAAATTATTCATGAACTGACTAAATTATTTAAAGGAGGCAGAAATAATATTTTATATGATTTATTTGAAATAGCAAATATATCTAAATTATATATATATATATATATATATATATATATATATATATATATATATATATATATATATATATATATATATATATAATTTAGTTATTATATAAGTTTATTTAAGCCTATTGAATCTTAACAATATCTGGGCTACTCTCTCATTTCAGCTTCACATGTTCAATGGTAATTTTATTTTTGCACCCCATACAATACAATTATATCAATAAATTAGATACAATACATACATATTATAGCTAAATCCACCCAACTAAATTAGGTAAATGCTTTGAATATTTTTCATTGCCATGAAATGTCTCAATTTCCATATATATATATATATATATATATATATATATATATTAAAAATGAAAGTTAATGTAGTCCAATTAACATAAACTATTTCACTGGTATTTCAGTAAAGTACATTATAATTATTATTATTTTCCTGTCAGGCAGTATTCTATAGCTATTTACAGACAATAAATGACATTATTCTAAGTCTGGCAAATTTTCTAAAACGGATGAGCATTGTACGTCAGCACTATGTAATTAATATTCATGAGCTAGTACTTTCTCCATTGCTATAGATGGCAGTAATGAGGCTCGAGCAGCGCGAGTGAAGAAGACTGATGTGAGACGCATGGGTAGAAAGTTGAAGAAGCGTATGATAAATAAATCACTGTAGAGAGAGAAGGTTTTTTTTTTTTTTTTTAGAGCAAACTCTCTATATCAAATAAGTCTGATTATTAGTTTTGGCGCGCGATGACCCTCTCGTGAGCAGATATCAACAGGATGCACAGTAAAACAGACACTTGTCTCACTGGACACACTCCAAAACACAACTGATGAATGATGAGTCTGGCGCTGCACGAGCTGTTAGTCTGCTGCCGAGGACTTGAGCAGGACAAAGCCACCGAGAGGAAGGTGTGTGGGACATCCCGCGTTTCCTAAATCATCCACCCCAACTTCAGCAATGCTAAATAATTTTAGTGTCAGTCTGTAATTCGAATTTAAAGCAGTAAAATACCCCAAAACCACCTGTTCAGTGTTATATATTTTATTCAGTGGAGTACTTACGATATCTCAAATGTTTCCAAGTTTTTGTAAATCGTGAGAAAATCGCAATTTTAAGCGAGGAGCCGGGACGTGTGAGGGAGTCGCCTGTCAGTGACGTCATATCCGCGTTACCGGCGGTTTTATTTTGTGGAATAAAACCATGGAAACACCAGAGACGCACTTTAATATAAATTATATGTTTTATTAGACTATGGAAAATCCGCTTTGATGCATATATAGACAGAAAACGAATCAAAAACGCGGAAGCGGCGACTGTGTCATAATAAAAGTCCCGCCGCTCTCGAGGCGCGTGTCGTTCGACTCTGCTTCACAGTACAGCGACGTTAACAATCGCATCCATGATTTCCGCCGATTCATTTCCACCGGCTGTGAGGTGAAACCACACGTCCCAAGATTCCTCGCTCAAACGTTTGCGTTAACAAGCTACGCCTTTGTTTTGAATAGGCGACCTCTAGCGGACGAAAAACGACATATTGCAGCTTTAAATGCTCGGAGGAAGATTTAAAATGTCCAAATCACTGTAAGATATTAATAATACATTTAATTTGTAAGTATGCTTCACCCGTCAGTGTTATAAAACATTATATATGGGATACTTTCAGAAAACCTGGATGATTTTAATGATCAAAATTTGACGGCGATACCTATAGATTTAACTATTAATGTTCTCAATATATGTTCTGTTTATATTTAGTAGACAGACAGATTTCGCAGAATGCTGTAAAGTTTGATGGTAAATAAGTATTTTTGTTTTCTGATAATGTGGTGCTCTATATTAGAATAATTATGGTACATGTTTTGGCAATGTTGAATAATGAAATAAAAAAAATATATCTTGCTTATAGTCTTCCTCTCCTTGGAAACCGTTTGCCTTGCATTGTCATTTTGACGTGAATCCCGCTCCTAAAACTTTTTACAGGTGTTTTCAAGTCATTAAGTGTAGCATTAAATCGACACGAAACTAAATTGAGCTGAATAGCATCACTATTACCTTCTGTAGAGGTGTTTTATAATTTGAGTCAAATTCACTTTCTAATCGATCGAAGTCAACACTGAAATAATTGAGCTGAATAATCACAACTGTTTCCTGCTTTACAGCTAAAATCGAAGTCATTTAATAATAGGTGAATTTTGCAAATTCTAACTTATTTTATAGGGATGCGCGATATATCGATATCGGCTGATATATGTTAATTTTTAACGTTGAAAAAACTCAAAGCCGATAAATAATGAATGATGGTTTCGAATTGCTTGAAATATGATTGAAAAATGAAAATACAGTTAAGTGTAACAAATCTGTCATTTAAGAGACATAAGATTATAATGAGAACATTATAATTGTGAGTTTGGGACATGGATTTTAACCCTTGTGCATTGTTCAAATTCACGACCCTTTCGTTATGATTTTAACTGCTTTAAAAATGTATCAGATAAAAAATTTTTTTCACATTTTTTTGCTTAAATCTATTAATCAACCTCAGTCCTGATCAAAACTACTAAATTTAAAAAAAAAAAATCAGGATTTTAACTCTTTAAAACATTAAAATCTGATGCTGCACAAAAACTAACAATGTTGTTTCTAATCTTTGACACGTTTTTTGCCAAATCAGTGACATCATTTATGAATTTGGCAATTAAAGAGTTAAAATCCTGACTTTTTAAAAAAAAATTTAGTAGTTTTGATCAGGACTGAGGTTGATTAATAGATTTAAGCAATCAAATTTGTAAAAAATATTTATCTGATCCATTTTTAAAGCAGTTAAAATCAGGGTAGTGAATTTGCCCACAGAGTCCCGTTGAGTTTTTGAACATTTTCAAAGCATTTTCCCAAAATATGTGTCAAAATAAGATTTGTCACCAAAAATCATTCCATTTGCTGAAACACGGAGAAAGTTATGGCCAAATTAAGACTCAAAAATTCCCCATAGTGGATGAAAACATCCCGAACAGCACATAAGGGTTAATCTTTGCATCCCTAGTGTTTTATAAATTGATATTTTTGTTTTTTTTTCCAGAAAGAGGTGGACCGCTTCAGGAGACTCATCTCCTCGCCCGACACGGTGGAGGAACTCGATCGTACGTCAGGATGCAAAGTCTCCAAAGGCTCCAAGCAGCTCACCTGGGATGCTGTTTTCCGGTCTGATTCTGTTCGTCTTTCGTCCATTCTGTCCATTGTCATTTTGCGGGGCGAGCTGACAATGATGTTTCCTTTCAGGTTTTTACAAAAGTTCCTTCAGAAAGAGACGGAACTCCTACAGTCCGCAAAAGCCAGCGTTTCCACCACCACGCAAGCAAACCGGCTGAAAAAGATGCAGGAAATTAGCAGCCTGATGAAGTTTTTCATCAGATGCGCCAACCAACGTAATGTCTGATTTCCTACTATTACAGTCACTGTTCTTGACAGTAAAGTTTCCAGGACAGGAAATCACTCTTCTGTTCTGCAGGTGGTCCGAAGCTAAAATGTGCGGAGCTGCTGTCTCATGTGGTGGAGGTCTTACAGAGTCCGTTCAGCTGTGCGGCGTACGGCGAGGACTACAGCGGTATTCTGCTCAAGAACATCCTGTCTGTCCGCAAATACTGGTGTGAGATGAGCCAGCAGCAGTGGCACAGTGAGTCCGAGACCAGTGTAACGTCTCCATTTATTTCTCTATTTATTTCAATCGACGTTCCTACTCTCACCTATGGTCGTGAGCTTTGGGTCATGACCGTAAGAATGAGATCCCGGATACAGGCGGCCGAAATGAGCTTCCTCCGCAGGGTGGCAGGGCGCTCCCTTAGAGATAGGGTGAGGAGCTCGGTCACTCGGGAGGAGCACGAAGTAGATCCGTCGCTCCTTCACATCGAGAGGAGTCAGCTGAGGTGGCTCGGGCATCTGTCTCAGATGGCTCGTGGACGCCTCCCTAGGGGAGCGTGTCCCACTGGGAGAAGGCCTCGTGGAAGCCCTAGGACATGCTGGAGAGACTATGTCTCTCGCCTGGCCTGGGAACGCCTCGGTGTCCCTCCGGAAGAGCTGGAGGAAGTGTCTGGGGAGAGGGAAGTCTGGGCATCTCTGCTTAGACTGCTACCCCCGCCACCCAGCCCCGGATAAGCAGCAGATAATCGATGGATGGATGGATGGAGCTGCTGCTCCCGGCCCCCTTTCCAGAAAAGGGTTAAGCTTTAACAACTCACACTTTGGTTGCTCAACAGCAACAAAGCTGGAAAATCTCACGCAGCCAAAATGAGGATTGTCAGTAACAGCCTTTCATTGTTCGACACTGACGGAGAGACTAAAAATGAAATGTTACTTTTCATGATCGATCGTCGCCGTAACGTTTGAGCATCGTCCATATTTTTTTTGGTTTATAACATAAAATTTTATGTTTTCAGTCAGCAGTCCTGTTGTTGTTTTGTTCGTTGTGCAGGTCTGTTGGATCTGTTCTGTGGGCTCTTCAATAAGGGATCCAAGTCCATCAACAGAGTCCAAGTGAGTCGCATCATCTACACGGTTGTTTGGGGCTGTTGTGTCCAAACGGAGGGGTTATCCCACGGTCTCTTTAACTTCTTCCTGAAGGCTCTGAGCAACACCAGGTATTGTTTAAAGCTCATCACATTATTATTATTATTTTTTTATTATTAAAAAAGTATATGCTTAACTTGTGTTGTTCTTCCTCAGGGAGGAAAGACAGCCGATGGTTCTGGAGAACCTGGTATCTGCTGTGAACGTGTTTGTGCGCTCAGTGCTTCTGTCCTGCAGGAAGAGGGTGTGTGCTCTGGGGGAGGAGGTTCTGTCTGCTATGCTGTGCGTTTACACTCAGAAGAGACCCAGCTCCACGCTGAAAGAAGAGCTCGTGACGTTTTTCCAACTCCAGCTTTGTGTTCATCACCCGAAAGGGGCAAAGACTTTAGAGACAGGTAAAGATGAAATGCAACCGTCCCGGACGAGCCCCCACTTCATTTTACAACCTCTCATGAAAAATAATATTTTTGCAGTTGTTTAAACAAACACACAATTAGTGTGAAAATTCTGTTAAAGACCTTCTTCAAAGATTTTAAAACTATATGAAAAACAGGAATTTCAGGAATTTATGCACAAAATATATATTTGCATATATGCAAAGAAATTAAAGAGATGGTTCACCCATGTAGTGGTTTTACTGTCACCCATCCAAAGACGCCAAGTAAAATAGGGATTGGTACTCGCGTTGGGATTTCTGGATTAGTTGGAGGGAGTTGGTCAGCTGATTTATCTGAAAGATTGCTAACTTCTGTATCATCAGCACAAGGAAGACAAGCAATAAATTTTATTAACAAAAATATATACAAGAGCAACTAACACAACTACCACTAATGAATACCATGAGTGATAAAGGAGTAAAGTGCATCAAATACAAGTGAGTGTGGCTATAGAGGTTTAGGATTTAGGTTGCTTTTGATTATCAACAATATTTTTTTTTAAATTTCACCATATCTACACTTGATGCACCAAAGCAAACGTTCCAGATCCACTTTTCCTTTTGTCGAGAGCTAGGAGTACATCAGAAATAGAATGAGGTAATCATTTTTACGGTTGGGATTTGGTACTGTAAGGGTGCGTTCACTCTTGTAGTTCGGTTGGTTTGGACCAAAAAACAAAAACAAAACATCTAGTCCTGGTCCTCTTAGCGTTCACACACCGGCATTTTTAACAGCGGACCTGAAGTGACCGAACCAAAGGCGTAGGGATCCGGTCACGACCTGATTGGTCGGCTTTTATGACGTATATTTCTCGACGGAGCCGCTTACCGAACATTCAACACAACGCTGTGTTCTGGATCAAACGCCATCATTTCATGCTTTATTTCACCAGCTGAGAATCACGAAGAGCTCATCAAATGTTCAAAACATTCAAAACAGCAGCAGGATTTCCAGAAACTTCACCTCCTCGTCGCTCCACGTTTGCCCTCGACTCATTTTGGAGACGCCGATCTTCCCGCGTCGTCGAATCAGTGACTCGTAGCGTCGCATCTCGTGACATCACGTCCTGTTTTTGGTTCGTTTACGTGTCTTTGGTCCGTGTCGCGTTCATCAATCGAACCGCACCAGAGTTCGTCTGGAAGCGGACCGAGACCATCTTTGTTCTCTTGTTGGGTTCGGACGGCAGCGTTCACATATGAACCGCACTAACTGAGCGATCGCACCAGAGTTCGTTTTAATCCAACCAAACACGACAAGTGTGAACGCAGCCTAAAAGAGGACCTGGATATGAAGGGATGAAGTTAGCACAGCCGTTTACTTCTGTTTGTGCAAGAGGCAACGCCCTCAAATCGAGTGTTGGGTGGAGGATGGAAAATGATCATTTTTACAAATATTAGACATTATGGTGGAAAATAACACTGTAATCTTTATAAACTAATCTTGAAAAACATAACACATAATCAGGGTTGGGGAGTAACGAGATACAAGTAACTTAGTTACGCATTTAAAATACAAGAGTATTTCATTTGAAATGGGTGGTGATCAGATTACAGTTCCATCTGAAAAGTGTTTTAGATTACCAAAGTGATTACTTTGAGTTTTAATGTCATTTAAACAGCGATTGGTGATTCTCTGACTCTGACCGTCTGAAAAAGACGAGTTCAGTTTCATCAACATTTTAATACTTTTAAGAGGATCATAAAAATGTTGTTATTTTTATTTAGTTCTGTCCTGAACAAGACAAAATGACTGAATTTATTAAAAAAACTGAACTGTCCTGTCATGACCTGATGATCCACGACTGTTTTCATGTTTTGTGAGTCATTTTATAATTCACTCGACACTGTGACTTTTTCTCACAGTTTGTTTTTTTTTCCTCACAATTGTGAGTTTGTGTTTCACAATTCTGACTTCTTTTTCTCAGAATTGCGAGATTTAAACTCACAATTGAAGTTATAAAGTCAGAATTGGGAGATTTAAACTTGCAGAACTGACTTTTTTCTTGCAATTGTGAATTTAGTATGTGAGTTTATATCTCATAATTCTGACTTTTCTCAATATTGTGAGTTTATATCTCATAATTCTGACTTTTCTCAATATTGTGAGTTTATTTCTCATAATTCTGACTTTTCTCAATATTGTGAGTTTATATCTCATAATTCTGACTTTTCTCAATATTGTGAGTTTATATCTCATAATTCTGACTTTTCTCAATATTGTGAGTTTATATCTCATAATTCTGACTTTTCTCAATATTGTGAGTTTATTTCTCATAATTCTGACTTTTCTCAATATTGTGAGTTTATATCTCATAATTCTGACTTTTCTCAATATTGTGAGTTTATATCTCATAATTCTGACTTTTCTCAATATTGTGAGTTTATATCTCATAATTCTGACGTTTCTCAATATTGTGAGTTTATATCTCATAATTCTGACTTTTCTCAATATTGTGAGTTTATATCTCATAATTCTGACTTTTCTCAATATTGTGAGTTTATATCTCATAATTCTGACGTTTCTCAATATTGTGAGTTTATATCTCATAATTCTGACTTTTCTCAATATTGTCAGTTTATATCTCATAATTCTGACTTTTCTCAATATTGTGAGTTTATATCTCATAATTCTGACTTTTCTCAATATTGTCAGTTTATATCTCATAATTCTGACTTTTCTCAATATTGTGAGTTTATATCTCATAATTCTGACTTTTCTCAATATTGTGAGTTTATATCTCATAATTCTGACTTTTCTCAATATTGTGAGTTTATATCTCATAATTCTGACTTTTCTCAATATTGTGAGTTTATATCTCATAATTCTGACTTTTCTCAATATTGTGAGTTTATATCTCATAATTCTGACTTTTCTCAATATTGTCAGTTTATATCTCATAATTCTGACTTTTCTCAATATTGTCAGTTTATATCTCATAATTCTGACTTTTCTCAATATTGTGAGTTTATATCTCATAATTCTGACTTTTCTCAATATTGTGAGTTTATATCTCATAATTCTGACTTTTCTCAATATTGTGAGTTTATATCTCATAATTCTGACTTTTCTCAATATTGTCAGTTTATATCTCATAATTCTGACTTTTCTCAATATTGTGAGTTTATTTCTCATAATTCTGACTTTTCTCAATATTGTGAGTTTATATCTCATAATTCTGACTTTTCTCAATATTGTGAGTTTATATCTCATAATTCTGACTTTTCTCAATATTGTGAGTTTATATCTCATAATTCTGACTTTTCTCAATATTGTGAGTTTATTTCTCATAATTCTGACTTTTCTCAATATTGTGAGTTTATATCTCATAATTCTGACTTTTCTCAATATTGTGAGTTTATATCTCATAATTCTGACTTTTCTCAATATTGTGAGTTTATATCTCATAATTCTGACGTTTCTCAATATTGTGAGTTTATATCTCATAATTCTGACTTTTCTCAATATTGTGAGTTTATATCTCATAATTCTGACTTTTCTCAATATTGTGAGTTTATATCTCATAATTCTGACGTTTCTCAATATTGTCAGTTTATATCTCATAATTCTGACTTTTCTCAATATTGTCAGTTTATATCTCATAATTCTGACTTTTCTCAATATTGTCAGTTTATATCTCATAATTCTGACTTTTCTCAATATTGTGAGTTTATATCTCATAATTCTGACTTTTCTCAATATTGTCAGTTTATATCTCATAATTCTGACTTTTCTCAATATTGTGAGTTTATATCTCATAATTCTGACTTTTCTCAATATTGTGAGTTTATATCTCATAATTCTGACTTTTCTCAATATTGTGAGTTTATATCTCATAATTCTGACTTTTCTCAATATTGTGAGTTTATATCTCATAATTCTGACTTTTCTCAATATTGTGAGTTTATATCTCATAATTCTGACTTTTCTCAATATTGTCAGTTTATATCTCATAATTCTGACTTTTCTCAATATTGTCAGTTTATATCTCATAATTCTGACTTTTCTCAATATTGTGAGTTTATATCTCATAATTCTGACTTTTCTCAATATTGTGAGTTTATATCTCATAATTCTGACTTTTCTCAATATTGTGAGTTTATATCTCATAATTCTGACTTTTCTCAATATTGTCAGTTTATATCTCATAATTCTGACTTTTCTCAATATTGTCAGTTTATATCTCATAATTCTGACTTTTCTCAATATTGTGAGTTTATATCTCATAATTCTGACTTTTCTCAATATTGTGAGTTTATATCTCATAATTCTGACTTTTCTCAATATTGTCAGTTTATATCTCATAATTCTGACTTTTCTCAATATTGTCAGTTTATATCTCATAATTCTGACTTTTCTCAATGCTTTATTATAATATATGTCTCAATATAAAAGTCAGAATTGTGAGATAAAAACTCACAATGACCTTTTTTGTGTTTGTTTCACACTTATTAGTATTCCAAAGTATTCTAAAGTATTTAGATTAAGTGACTAAACTTGAGTAATGTAATGAAATACGTTACAAATGACTTTTTAAAGCATGTATTTTGTAATCTGTAGTGAAACACATTTTAAAAGTGACCCACCCAGCCCTGGATATAAATCTGTCACTTCATTTCATGACCCCTTTATTATTTTATCAAGCATTAAATTGATCTAAAGTCACAGTAAAGACTTTAAATAAATGCTGAATAAATATCCCGACTTAAAACGGACCAGTACAGCTGTTTTTAACATTGATAATAATAAAAATATGTTTCTAGAGCACCAAATCAGCATTTTAGAATTCAGCTTTTCCATCATAGCAATAAAATTGCGTTATTTTAAGTGTTTTAGCGTTTCACAATATTACTGTTGTAATGCATTTTTATGAAATGAATGCAGCTTTGACGAGCAAAAACAAAAGTATCAACCCCAAACTTTTGAACACATATTTGAAGTCTTTAAAATGACATTGTTGGCACAGGTGCGCACGCGGAAGACTGGGTCAGATGGCAGGGTCAGCTCTGCGACCTCTACGATGCCCTCGTCAATGAGATCAGTCAGATCGGCAGCAGAGGGAAATACGCCACTGGCTCTCGTCCCATCGCTGTGAAAGAGAATCTCATCGGACTGACAGCTGACGTGTGCCACCAGGTGATTCGTGCGGCTCAGTTAATATGAAATCAGGTACGTCGAAGTACAGTATTCACGATTGTGCCGTGTTTCTCTAGTTGTTCAGTCGAGGCGCTCACGTTCAGGAAGTGACATCGTCGGTCTGTCGGGACAGTCCTCAGAGCTGCAAACGCAGGAGAATCGAGCAACCGCTGACTTATTGGGAGGTGATACGATCCAAGCTTCAGCCCCAACACAGCGACTTCGACATCATACCCTGGTACAGTTTTAATTGAAAATTAAAGCACGGATAATCCCTAATTTAGAAAAATGGCTAAAATCGTTTCAGCATTGATTGAAGTGAGGAAGTGTTACAATTGTATCAGAATTTTCACATAAACTGTTAAGCAGCTTTGTATCGTTCTAAATGATCAATGTGAACCTGTCGGATCAAGCCCAGTGCATTATGGGCTCTCTTTTATTTTGAAATGCCTTCTGCTCGGAAAGCCAAGTTTTATTAAAGCCCATCTTGTCAGCCTAGACTACTAAACTCAACTAAAACCAACTTGTAACCTTGTTTTTATTTATTTATTTAATTTTTATTTGTTTCAATGCATTTTATTAAATTAGTTTTGCTACATCGGCATTTTAAGCCTTATTTAGACGTGCCAATTTTAAATTCAAAACGTCATATAAAATGAAAAGAAAATTGATTTTAATAATAATAATTGTATATAAATTTGATCAAAGTTTCAAGCTTTTATTTGCAGCCTTTTGTGGAAAATATTAAAGCACTGTATCTTATAGGGTTGTCACGGTACAAAAAGTTCAGCTAATTGTTAAAGGGTTCGTTCACTCAAAAATGAAATTTCAGTCATTAATTCTTCACCCTCATGTCGTCTCAAACCTGTAGGTCATCTTCAGAACACAAATGAAGATATTTTAAATGAAATCCGAGGGTTTTGAACGTCATTTTGCACCTTTTCAGGTCCAGAAAGGTGGTAAAGACATCGTTAAAACAGTCGACGTGACTGCAGTGGTTCAACCTAAATGTTATGGAGTGACGAGAGCGAAAACAAAACATGACTTTATTGAACAGTTTGAACTGTTGTCGTACGTGCTGCCTCTGAGCCAGAGAGAGCAGTTTTTAATGCATGGATATTTTTATGTTACAATCATTAAAATGATCATAGAAGTACTGGGATAAACGTTTATAGTTTGGATATAAACACTGATGACGACTAAAATGGAGTAAATCACCTTTGAATGTAACTTGACACTTCAAAAAAGATTGTATCAATTCAGTTTTTACACCAGTAGGTGGCGACAAGTGACTGTTAAAAATGTATTTGTCATTGAATCATTCATCTTTGTTAAAAAACACTGATTCATCCAGTAATGAAACGAGTGAAGCCTTTATGAGTGAGTCATTGAATGATTCTTTCTAAATTCTAAATTCTAAACTTGTATTCGGACAAGCGGAGAGCCTCCCTGTACAATCAATCTGTCAATTGAATTTTGAACTCATGCAAAAACTACCGTTCTAGTAGAAAAGCGGTCTTATTTTACAACGAGTCTTTAATTCACATCATGTTTACACTTTGGTGTTTATAATGAAAGGATTCGCAAGCACGCAGTGTGTTGAACAAAACCAAACCTTGTGCGTTTTCAGTGGATTCTGGCTAATTGACTCTTCGCCGGCAGTTTGATTGACAGGCGATCTGGCCAATCAGAACCCTGAATCCGCCATCAAAGCGGTCAGGGGAGTCAGTAGATGAACGTTGGTGAACTTGAATCACGTCTTGAAACAACATTCCTTCTGATGTTCATTCATGTTTATTTGATGCTATAAATGAACTGGTATGAAGAGATGATCGCTCAAACACGAACCAGAGCGTTTGAAAGCAGCATCTATCAGGGGGTACCAGATATCCCCAGTCCTGCCGAAATGCTGGTAGTGTCAACTTTTTTTTTTTAGAACCTACTGGTACTGGTTTGACAACCCTAGTATCTTAATATTGTTTGTTTGCAGTGTAGCGACTCTTTATGTCATCGACAGGTTACAGGTCACAGCCGCTCTGATATCCAAATACCCCTCCGTCCTGCCGGCTGATGATCTTGTGACTCTGCTGGGGCTGCTCTGCCAGCTTCAGGGTGAACAGCAGCGTCGGGGCGAGAGGGGACTGTACGTCCTGCACTGCCTGAGGGAGGTGGCGCTCTGCCACGCCAAGATCTCGGCGAAGTGTTCGGCTCACGCAGCTGAGCTGGGCCGTCTGTGGGCCAGAGTTTGGGCTCTGGCTCTGCGTGGAGTCGGCTCACTACAGACCGGCGGTCTGTGTCTGGAACTGCTGCGCACAATAGTGCAAGAATCTCTGGTGCCTGTGGATAGAGAGTTCTGGAAAGTCTTCTCTGCTGCTGTTTGCAAGCCCTCTCTGTGAGTTTCTTTGCACAATACTGAATATGTATAAATATATATATATATATATATATATATATATATATATATATATATATTAGGGCTGTGCAATTAATCGCAATCGCAAAACAATCACGATTTGAGCACATGCAATTTCTAAATCGCATAAGTCTGCAATTTTTATTTGTTAATTTATTTATATTTTAATTGAGAATACTGCAACGTTACTGTGCGCATGTTTAAGATGTGAACCAATCAGAACAGAATAGGCAAACGGGAGGAAAGAAGAAAAAATATGGATGCAGTTCAGAATAAAAATGAGAAATTCAGCATCAGTCGTTTGAGAGAGTTTTGGATTCAAACACTGGACAAAAGCTGCCAACTCGCACTTATTTCACACAAGTTTCTGTGTGAGAAATGTAAGGCGGGCGTTGAATACGAGTTTAAGCAGGTGAAATAATCCTCATTTATTTGATGTTGTCTGTTTTAAATACAGTTCCTTCATTGTGAAACATTATGCACTTCTTGTGCACTGAATACATTCAGAATGAAGCGTGTTTGAAAAAGCAAAAACAATGACCAAAATTGCAAAATAAATCGCAATTGCAATATTCATTAAAAAAATTCGCAATGTGATTATTTTGTCCATATTGCACAGCCCTAATATATATATATATATATATATATATATATTATATATATATATATACATATATATATATATATATATATATATATATATATATATATATATGTGTGTATATATATATATGTGTATATATATATATATATATATAAAATTTATATAACTTTTTTGGCAAAGCAATTTTTGTTTATTAATGTATGCATCATTACATTGAGTTTTCTTTACAACAAATGAATAAATACATAAAATACCAGGTTTTTGATTATAAATGATGTTCAATAAGAATAGGTTTATATATTTTCAATGTTTCCAAAATGCTCAAAAATCATTTTAACAATTTCGACAGTTAACACTGGCAAAAAGTTGAAATGAGCAGAAATTTCAGAATCAATTTAAAGGAGACCTATAGTTCCCCTTTTATGTCTCTGTGAAGTTTCCGCTCAAAATCCCCCACAGAAATACATCTATTATCGCTTGTCAAATTTGCCTCTATTTGGGTGAGAGCAAAAAACACGCAGTTTCTGCGTGTCGCTTTAAATGCAAATGAGCTGCTGCTGCTCCCGGCCCCCTTTCCAGAAAAACGTAAATTTATCCACTAACCGTTCAGAAATGTCTAAAAGTTTGAGTCTCTCCATCAGTGTCAACTCTGGTTTGAACAATGTAAGGATGAACACCGTCTGCGTGAGATTCTCCTGTTTTGTTGTTGTTTAGCTGTTAAAGCTCCGCCCTCTTCATTTGCATTTAAAGGGACACACACAAAAACGACCTGTTTTTGCTCAAACCCAAATTTGACAAGCGATAATAAAGGATCTGTGGGGGATTTTGAGCTGAAACTCTCTGAGACCCCAGACTTTGTGAAAGAGGCATTATAGCTCTCCTTTAAATGACATATTGTATTTAACTTGGGATATTTATTTAATGTTTCGAAACTCTCAATAATGTTCAAATCTCATTGTTTCTCCTTCAGCAATAGTGCCCTCAGCTTGGCCCAGGCCTTGTTGAAGTGCTCCGTCCCTAAAAGCGTCCACAGTCGAGACGTCATCAGTGGAGTGCTGATGGAGACGGGTGGAGAGCCGCCCACTCTGAGAGACTCCATCATCAGCTGGCTGGTCAAGAACGAACACAATGAGGAGACGGAGGAGAACTGCAAACCTCACCTCATTATCACCAGGTCCGGCATCTCCGGATCGCCAGTTATCTTAGCATAGCGGCGAGATTTGCATGGAAAAGCACCACTCTGATTTTCTTCAGCGATTTAGTTTAGTGATTAGTCATTTTATTCAGTTTCTCTAATTCTAGTTGGCTGCAGTGGTGCAGAAAGGTCACGTTCCAACTGAAGTTGCAAGTAATGTAGATATCGGGTGCGTTGGGAATAATATGCATTTTTTTTTGCCTTCGTAGGGATTTTCCATTGAACCTCATTCCTAGAATTCTGGTGTCTTTGACTCTTAAAGACAGCAGGGCAGGACTAATGTTTCTCATGGGCGGCCTGAAGCCAGAGAGGTGAGCGTGATGCCGCAAAATGGACTTTTTAAAAAGTAAATTTAAGATTTATCAATCTTCAAAATTAAATCCAGCTGTTCATCGTCAGTTCACAGTGCTTTAACTAATATTAACATATACAACATTTGATTTCCGCAATGCATTAGTAAATGTTGAAATTAATATTAACTAAGAGTAACACATGCTGTAAAGATATTGTTCATTAGTTCATGCTAACTAAAGTAGGGGAATAATGTCAACTAATGAAACCTTATTGTAAAGTGCTGGTATATAACCGGAATAACCTTCATTAGCGATGTCCAAACTGGAACGTTTCAAAAAACATTGGGAAATTGGCGCAAAATATCTGTAATAAAAATGGCAGTTGCTTTTTTTCCTCCATCATTAATGATTTGTGCCTCAGAGAGGCCGACGAATACAATAAACGCTGTCATGTTATCTTGGTGTTTGTGAACGCAGTCATGTGAGACGATTCTGGGAGGAAATTAAACCAAATCATTCCAATCATTCCGGACTTTGGCTCAGGCATTTCAGAACGATCAAACCAACATTTGAGATCCTGTGCGATGCGATTGGTCTGCTGCTTATTCCAGTTATCCAATAACATCCTCTGTCGAGGGAAAGTAAACTTTTACAGTTTTATGTAGGTAATTTTTTTTTTTATACAAATCGGGAATTATTAATTCGTTAATATCATTAAGTGTTTTGGGGAGTCACACCACATTACATTTGACAACCTGAACGAACCCAAAATATTTAACCCAAAATACTTGAAATATTCAAGTTAGTGTGTAAATACATTGCATTTTTTATATATTTTTGAATAGATTAATAGGACAAAAAAACAAAACAAATGTCATACCATTGACTTTTTTTATGTAAAATGTGCTGTAAGTGGCTTTGGAAAACACCTGGATAACAGTTTCATTGAATCAACTGTTTCATTGTAAATGTGTTATTTCAAATTCGTTCTTATTCTAATGTGAGAATTTAACCTCTTAAATTTGGCATGAAACCGAAGATGCAAAATCGTGAGACATATTTCATATCGTGACACATATCCAGGGCTGGGTGGGTTACTTTTAAAATGTATTTCACTGCAGATTACAAAATACATGCTTTAAAAAGTCATTTGTAACGTATTTCGTTACATTACTCAAGTTTAGTGACTTCATCTAAATACTTTAGAATACTTTGGAATACTAATAAGTGTGAAACAAACACAAAAAAGGTCATTGTGAGTTTTTATCTCACAATTCTGACTTTTTCCCTCAGAATTGAGTGATATAAAGTTGCAATTGTGAGTTATAAAGTCAGAATTATGAGATATAAACTGACAATATTGAGAAAAGTCAGAATTATGAGATATAAACTCACAATATTGAGAAAAGTCAGAATTATGAGATATAAACTCACAATATTGAGAAAAGTCAGAATTATGAGATATAAACTCACAATATTGAGAAAAGTCAGAATTATGAGATATAAACTCACAATATTGAGAAAAGTCAGAATTATGAGATATAAACTGATACTAAATTCACAATTGCAAGAAAAAAGTCAGTATTGCATCCATTTTTATCTCCCAATTCTGACTTTATAACTTGCAATTGTGAGTTTAAATCTCGCAATTCTCAGAAAAAGAAGTCAGAATTGTGAAACACAAACTCACGATTGTGAGAAAAAGTTGCAGTGTCGAGCGAATTATAAAATGACTCACAAAACATGAAAACAGTGGAAAACATGAAACTGAACTCGTCTTTTTCAGACGGTCAGAGTCAGAGAATCACCAATCGCTGTTTAAATGACATTAAAACTCAAAGTAATCACTTTGGTAATCTAAAACACTTTTCAGATGGAACTGTAATCTGATTACCACCCATTTCAAATGAAATACACTTGTATTTTAAACACGTAACTAAGTCACTTGTATTTCGTTACTCCCCAACGCTGCACATATCCTAGTGAAACGGCTTCTTGAACCAGAGCAAATGTTGGGCGGGGCTTGATTTTGTCCATTGGGAATTGATTGGATGGTTGTGGTTTGCTATGGGTGGATCTGCTGAGTGTCAGGTCGCCCCGCCCTCACTTCATGTTGTTGAGAATTTTTACTAATATCTAATAATGTTAATGGTTATGACTGATATTATGTCTTTGTGCCCTATCCAGCTTCTCTGCCCAGAGTTCTTCCTTCACTGAGGGGAAAGACACTTTGGGGGAAGTTGAGAGTCTCTTCCTGCAGTTCAGTTTTGACGAAACACTCCCCAATACTGAGGTTACCGTTGACAGAGCCAGTGTTTGCTCAGAGAAACCACAGTTCACAGTTATTCAAGCTCTCAGAAGCAAACTAGAGCACAGTCTCCTGTCTGTCGCTGAGCAGCTCTTCAACTGCTACTCTCCTGATGTAAGTACAGTAGGTTGAATCATAGATTATGAATGTCAAAAGCACTGGTACTTTGGTAGCATGTCGATGACATTGGAAAAAAAGTACAAATATTGCAGTAATCGGGGTTCAAGCACTTTAAGGCCTTTATTATTTTTTAATCAGCAAACATGTAACTATCTCGATCATAGATTTAAAATACCATTTAAAACCAACGCAGGCACTTTACCATAGGAAATATATAGTTTTTAACTGTTATCGGGTTGATCCAAAAAAAAAAAAACGTAAGTTCGCCAAAGATGGTTTTTAAAATAATCTTCAATATTTAGTGAACGATGGTCCTAGAGGCAACGTGGTACAAATGGCGTGGGCACGTTCGAAAAATCGTGAAAGCGTGAAAAATGCGAATGTGCCGATTTCTTTCTAATTTCTCACTGGCTTCTAGGGTCGTGAGTCAAACGGGCCTGGGGAGTTTCGTTCCGATCGGCCTCCGTTAACCTTGTCTAATAGGTGCTCAAAATTCATTGGCTAATGGGATGTTGGCCACCTAATGGCTCATTGGACCAATTTTCAAGTCAATCTGTGAAGTAGTTATACCCAATTTCATGGTTTTTTTGATGTTATAGTGGCCGATCGCCATGTGACCACAGAAGAGTCTTACATAGGTGTGCCGAGTTTGGTGAAAATATCTCGTGCCGTTTTTAGTAAAAGTGGCTCCACCCAATTTGAATGTGTCGGCGGCCTTTGGAGATCGTGAATCAAAATTTCAACTTTTTTTGATTGTTATTGACAGTCAGACTTTTTTTTTGACGAGCAAATCCACGTGCATTTTGTCCGACTTTAGCCAACGGTTCCAACGATATAAGACACTCCACACCTAATGATGCAGGAGTCGTGAGCCATTTCGTACTTTTGAGCGCTGTAGCGCCCCCGTCAGGCCGATTGGGCCGAGCATTGGTGACATTGTAGACGGTGTGAGTACTACCAGCCCTCAAAGTTTCAAGTCTCTACGACTTACGGTTCACTTTTAGGGGAGAATGCTGGTCCTTGGATATTATAACAATTACAATAGGATTTCAGCGCTACGCCCTTGAAACTTTTTTTGCTTCACAAATGGCAAAACTGATCAATAAAGATTTGATTCACACATATTTTGTAAAATATGAACTGTTTATTGCAGTGAGATGTGAGCGTGTATGTCATGTCAGATCTTTCCCTCACTCACTCCAGAGTTCAAACTCTCCTCACGAGAACGTGCTGCGCTGTGTTTCGCTGCTCACCGGAGTTCTGGCTGCTTACGTGTGCATCGGACTCCTGACGGAAGAACAGGCTTCTCACTCTCCCCTCTTCCTGAAAGCCAAGGTGGGATTTTCCATCCATGATTAGTTTTTATTAATATTGTTTTAACCAATCTGATGATATAAACAGGGTTGGGGAGTAACGAAATACAAGTAACTTAGTTACGTATTTAAAATACAAGTGTATTTCATTTGAAATGGGTGGTAATCAGATTACAGTTCCATCTGAAAAGTGTTTTAGATTACCAAAGTGATTACTTTGAGTTTTAATGTCATTTAAACAGCGATTGGTGATTCTCTGACTCTGACCGTCTGAAAAAGACGAGTTCAGTTTCATGTTTTCCACTGTTTTCATGTTTTGAGTCATTTTATAATTCACTCGACACTGTGACTTTTTGTATTTCACAATTCTGACTTCTTTTTCTCAGAATTGCGAGATTTAAACTCACAATTGCAAGTTATAAAGTCAGAATTGGGAGATTTAAACTTGCAATACTGACTTTTTTTCTTGCAATTGTGAATTTAGTATCTGAGTTTATATCTCATAATTCTGACTTTTCTCAATATTGTGAGTTTATATCTCATAATTCTGACTTTTCTCAATATTGTCAGTTTATATCTCATAATTCTGACTTTTCTCAATATTGTGAGTTTATATCTCATAATTCTGACTTTTCTCAATATTGTGAGTTTATATCTCATAATTCTGACTTTTCTCAATATTGTCAGTTTATATCTCATAATTCTGACTTTTCTCAATATTGTGAGTTTATATCTCATAATTCTGACTTTTCTCAATATTGTGAGTTTATATCTCATAATTCTGACTTTTCTCAATATTGTCAGTTTATATCTCATGATTCTGACTTTTCTCAATATTGTGAGTTTATATCTCATAATTCTGACTTTTCTCAATATTTGTGAGTTTATATCTCATAATTCTGACTTTTCTCAATATTGTGAGTTTATATCTCATAATTCTGACTTTTCTCAATATTGTGAGTTTATATCTCATAATTCTGACTTTTCTCAATATTGTGAGTTTATATCTCATAATTCTGACTTTTCTCAATATTTGTGAGTTTATATCTCATAATTCTGACTTTTCTCAATATTGTGAGTTTATATCTCATAATTCTGACGTTTCTCAATATTGTGAGTTTATATCTCATAATTCTGACTTTTCTCAATATTGTGAGTTTATTTCTCATAATTCTGACTTTTCTCAATATTGTGAGTTTATATCTCATAATTCTGACTTTTCTCAATATTTGCGAGTTTATATCTCATAATTCTGACTTTTCTCAATATTGTCAGTTTATATCTCATAATTCTGACTTTTCTCAATATTGTGAGTTTATATCTCATAATTCTGACTTTTCTCAATATTGTGAGTTTATATCTCATAATTCTGACTTTTCTCAATATTGTGAGTTTATATCTCATAATTCTGACTTTTCTCAATATTGTGAGTTTATATCTCATAATTCTGACTTTTCTCAATATTGTGAGTTTATATCTCATAATTCTGACTTTTCTCAATATTGTCAGTTTATATCTCATAATTCTAACTTTTCTCAATATTGTGAGTTTATATCTCATAATTCTGACTTTTCTCAATATTGTGAGTTTATATCTCATAATTCTGACTTTTCTCAATATTGTGAGTTTATATCTCATAATTCTGACTTTTCTCAATATTGTGAGTTTATATCTCATAATTCTGACTTTTCTCAATATTGTCAGTTTATATCTCATAATTCTGACTTTTCTCAATATTGTCAGTTTATATCTCATAATTCTGACTTTTCTCAATATTGTGAGTTTATATCTCATAATTCTGACTTTTCTCAATATTGTCAGTTTATATCTCATAATTCTGACTTTTCTCAATATTGTGAGTTTATATCTCATAATTCTGACTTTTCTCAATATTGTGAGTTTATATCTCATAATTTTGACTTTTCTCAATATTGTGAGTTTATATCTCATAATTCTGACTTTTCTCAATATTGTCAGTTTATATCTCATAATTCTGACTTTTCTCAATATTGTCAGTTTATATCTCATAATTCTGACTTTTCTCAATATTGTGAGTTTATATCTCATAATTCTGATTTTTCTCAATATTGTGAGTTTATATCTCATAATTCTGACTTTTCTCAATATTGTGAGTTTATATCTCATAATTCTGACTTTTCTCAATATTGTGAGTTTATATCTAATTTCCGACAGGGTCAGAAAATATTTGTTTTTCTGCATGTATAATTGTTTGTTTGTTTACTACAGAAATGGACATTCTTAATTATTTGATTTAAAATGCATACGAGTTAATTTTTCCTTCCTTTGTAGGCATTGGTTCAGGAATTTAGTCATTACCTATCAACGGCAAAGAGCAGATTGGCTGAGAATGAGACCCTCAGATCAGTTCAGTCGGTGATGCTGTTGTGTTCTGAGAGTATCAGTAGAAGAGAAAAGGTAAGATGCAATATATCGCCGAATACAAGGTATGACTGTTATTTCTGGCAAATATTTTCTTTTTCAATATCCATAGTTTTATATTTTACAATCACTGCAGTAGTTATTAAATTATACATACATTTTTTTTATATTTTCAGTTCAATCTTATGCTTCAATCAAGATTTCAATGTTTCTTAAAGGGATAGTCCACCCCAAAATGTAAATTCTGCCTGTTGTTCCAAACCTGGTTGGTTTTCATTCTTCTGCGGAAAACATTTTGAAGAATGTTGGAAGCTGAACAACATTGGACTTCTGTTTTATGAACAAAAAAAACACACACTGACACATTTTGATTTTTGGGTGGACTGTCTCTTTAAAGGTCATGGAAGGGACTTTGAGTTTCATTTTAGTTTAAGCCTTTATCTAAAGCGGTTTATGTTATGCATTCAAAATAAATACTCCAATCAATGCGATCCCTGGGAATCAAACCCATGACCTCGCCATTGCTAGTGCTCTGTTGCTTGAGTTATGAGATTAATACACATATTTTCTGCTCTAAATGGCTCTTGTGTTTAGTAAAACTTCTTTGTGAGTCTAGGCGATTTCTGATTTGTGAAGTCAGTTCTTTTTTTGTCAAATGTTTTGGTCAATGTGATACAGTAACCTTAGAATTATTCCTCGGATTTTATGTTTTTTCCTAGGATGATAAAGTTTCCACCGTCTCTCGCGTTTTATTCATGAAGACTTTGCCTGGGCGGTTGCTGAATGACCTGTGTGACATATCCAAGCAATTGGTGAGACACTTTGATTAGTTACAGGGGACATGTTTGTGGGTAGTCGTGGCCTAATGGTGAGGGAGTCGGGCTTGTAACCTGAAGGTTGTTGGTTCGATTCCCACACCGGCAGGAACTGAAGGTGGGGATTGGGAATGAACAGCACTCTCTCCACCTTCAATACCATGACTAAAGTGCCCTTGAGCAAGACACGAAACTCCTTGTAACCTGAAGGTTGTTGGTTCGATTCCCACGCCGGCAGGAATTAAAGGTGGGGATTGTGAATGAACAGCACGCGCTCCACCTTCGATACCATGACTAATGTGCCCTTGAGCAAGACACCTGACCCCTAATTGTGAGTCGCTTTGGATAAGCATTTATGAATAAGCAACAAAACAAGTAAATTTGATCATGGTATGTTTCACCTTATTAATTGTTTTTGGAGTTCGAGAAAATACTGAGATTTTACAACCAACCTTCTTGAGGTGGGCGATAAGGGCAAAAATATCACATCACATCACAGTTTTTTTTTTGTTCAGAATACATTATAATCTACAGTCTTATTACGATTCTGTTTGTTTTTAAGACCAACATGAAGAAAAGAAAATTTTGCAAGTCACTGAGCAGTACAGCCAAACTAACTTCCTGATTGTTTAATTTTAGCCCTAAAAAGTGACAGACCAAATTGGGATTAAAAATAAGAACAAAGAACTACAAAAAATAGTGCAAATACAATAAGATACTATTGCAATCAACAGTGCAGTAATATTTTTAGCTATAGTAGGTGTATTTAACAGTAGCATTCAAATAAACTAATGGAAAAAAAAAAACTACATAGAATTAAAGGGATAGTTCACCCAAAAATGAAAATCACCCCATGATTTACTCACCCTCAAGCCATCCTACGCGTATATGACTTCCTTCTTTCAGTCAAACACGATCAGAATTATATTAAATAATATTCTGGCTCTTCCAAGTTTTATAATGAGAGTAACCCAGATTTCGAAGCCCGAAAAAGCACATCCATCCATCATAAAAGTGACTCCAGAGGGTTAATAAAGGCCTTCTGAAGCGAAGCGATGGATTTTTTGTAAGAAAAATATCCATATTTATAACTTTATGGACTAGAATCACTGGCTTGGAAGAGCCAGATTATTATTTAATATATCTCTGACTGTGTTTGACTGAAAGAAGGAAGTCATATACGCCCAGGACGGCTTGAGGGTGCATAAATCATGGGGTGATTTTTTTTTTTTTTTTTTTTTTTTTTTTTTTTTTTGCGTGAACTAACACTGATTCTTATTAAAGCTACTGAAGTTAATCAGTTAAGAGCAGTTCATGATTTTCTTTTTGTATTTTGTTCTTTGTTTAACATTAATGACAAGGAGCCTCAGATTTATTTGGCTGCTGTCACTGCTGTGACCGACTGACACGCATCCGAACTCTTTACATTCACTCAAGACATAAACAATGGTGTTTATGTAAACCTTCTGTGTGTTTGACAGTTTAAGCGCAATAATACGCTAAAGAGAACTGAATTCAGTAACCGTATAGCTCTGTTTGACAGGCTATTAGTGTCCACACTTAACCGTCCCTCCAGAGAAAAACGTGGATTTTGTTGTGATTGTTGCGGGCACGTTTTCTTAGAAAATGCGATGGAATATGCGGGATATTTTTGGAATTTTATGCATTGAAATTGCGGGAACTTGCAAAAACTGCGGTTTGCTGCAAAAGAGGAAAAAAGTGATTCACTAGACTCTACCTTCATGTCAGAGTCATTTCTGATCACTTCAAGCTACTAAATCACACAATATTGAAGTTCTCATTCTGTTTTATTTCAAACCTTCATTAACACATGAATCAAACTTACACAACATTGAGTCACACAAGTTCTGTAACTTTACACTATTCAACAACTTCTGTAATTGTTTCACACACAACTAATATACAGCGTCGTCTGCGGTCCGACACGCAGTCGCACGGAGTGCAGAATAATTCGCCCCCACTGTCATGTGACACACCGGGAAACTGCTTCGCGCGCTCTTTTGAGCTTATTTTTGTTGGCAAATGAGAATGAGTTGTGTCTTCATCACGGTTTCACCGCGGGGTTTGCAGACGATGTTCACGGCGCGTGATTACATCACTTCATGAGGTTCCCATGGCAACAGGGGGAAAATAATGGCGCTTTACTTGTGTGAAGAGGGTGTTGGTGAATCATCTTTTTTTCCTCTTTGTGCATCACAAACAGTTTTTGCAAGTTCCCGCAATTTCATCGCATAAAATTGCAAGAATATCCCGCATGTTGCGTCGCATTTTTTTAAGAAAACGTGCCGCATAATCAAGGATTTGAATGGCGTTTTTCTGGAGGGACTGCCTAATATATCGGCTGCTTTCAAACGCTCCCATAAGCACTCGCTGAAGAGCGTCAAAGATGTCTATTTACAACATGTTTTTGAAGCGTTAATCATTGGAACCGATCACAGACACAGCTCAAAATGCTAGGGGGAAATGCTCGTCACTTTTTAAAATTTCAGTAGCGACTTGAGACTGAAGTCGGAACTTTTGACAACACTAGTTCCAGAATGACGCTCATCTAAAGTGCACCTTTTGCAGTTGACCAACTCAAGTAAAACGGACAACACAGTCATGGAGAACGACCCAATGGATGAAGACGTGGATATGAGCAGAGTCCAAAAGGACAATCAGGAGGAGATTGATCTGTTTGAAGATGGAGATGGGACGCACCAAAGCACTTCCAGACCTCGTCCGTCAAATGATGAAACTGCCGATTCAAAATTCAGCACAGGTGCTCCGAGAGACTGGAGAACGGATGTGATTTCATATTTCTCAGCTGTTGAGATCACATAATTGACTTTTATTCACATATTTTTCGATTTTAGGGACTAAGAGTGCATTATCCGAGGAGCATTTATCTAGACAAGACTTGGCCTTCCTGTCTGTGCTTGGATTCTTGTCGCTCTGTGCATCTTCAGAGCTCAACGGTGGATTCTCCTTCAAACCTCGGGACACGCAACGCAAATTGCTCAAACTACTGGACCTCACGGACTTCTCTCAGATGCTTCATCTCCACATGGTGATTATGATTTCTTAATATTCTGACTCCTGTATAACTGAAATATTGAATTAGTGGTTCAAGGGCGTAGCGCTGAAATCCTGTTGTAATTGTTATAATATCCAAGGACCAGCATTCTCCCCTAAAAGTGAACCGTAAGTCGTAGAGACTTGAAACTTTGAGGGTTGGTAGTACTCACACCGTCTACAACGTCACCAATGCTCGGCCCGATCGGCCATACGGGGGCGCTACAGCGCTCAAAAGAACGAAATCACGTCTAACTCCTGAACCGTTAGATGTAGGCTCAAGTGTCTTATATCGTTGGAATCTCTTTTTGTCGTACTAGTCGTAGGTTTTTGGCCCGATCTGGACCAAAACAGTGCACCGAGATTCTCCAGATTCTGATCGTCAATAATTATCAGAAAAAAAATGAAAATTCGATTCACAGTCCCCAAGGGCCGCCAAAACGCCACTTTTACTAAAATGGCTATAACTCGTGAACGTAATGAGATATTTTCACACCTATGTAAGAGATCATTTTGAGCTCGCGTGAATAAGGACACGGTGACTGGCCCACTTGGTGGCGCTATAACAGGAAATAAACATGAAAATGGCTCTAACTACTTCACCGTTAGTCCGAACGACTTGAAAATTGGCATGCAGTGTCTTCGTCAAAGGAGTGTCTTTTGAGGACATTGGCGTATCTTGACTCATGGACCTAGACTTTTGTATGAAATGCGAAAGAAATCTGTCTCTAGGTGGCGCTAACGAGTTTTATGCCTCTGTAATCACTTGGCGTTTCACGTATATACACACAATATGCATTTCATTTGGTAGATGTCCTCTGATTCTGAACAAGTTTGCCTCAAGAACCACTGCTGTCAATCAAATCATTCAATAAATATGTAAAAAAAAACTTTTGCGAACTAGTCCTAGGATTTTCCGCTTTTCCGCTTCTAGTCAATGTCACTATGATAACAGACTGGCAGACATCTAATATATATTAATATATAAATATATATATATATATCATTGTCACAGTTGTAAACACGGAGGCGTTCTTTTTCCATAAGGGGGTTTGGCATCACAGCATTTTTGTTTCCAGGTGGACCTTTAAGGAATGCGACCCACGCATCTTCCGGAAATGTTGCCAATCAGATGATGACTTTGAAACTCCCAAATCGTTTCCTATTTTTTGTGCCTTTTGCATGAGACTTTCAGGCAGCGGTCTATGGCTGAGACTACATGTGACAGACTATGGTCGCACATCTAATACTATCTTTATCGTCCATTACTTGCGCAGTATCTTTCCCTGCTGAAGAAACTCCCAGCTGAAGTCACGTCACTGGATCTTGAAGAATTTGATGCTCTTCTCAGGCCTCTGGCGTAAGGATACCTTCATTTCTCATATGTTCTTTTCAGTTCCTTATATTCAGTGTAGAAGTTCGTTTTAATAAATGATCAACCAACTAATATCTCAATTATTCTAACATGTAAAACTGAAACCAAGTACAGTACCCGTCAATACTTTGGAGTAATGAAGAGTCTATGTTATTCTTCTGTTGTATCGCTGAGATAATTAAACACTTCCAAAGTATTTGCTTTTGCTGAGCAGAAAATAGCGTCTTCTTGACATGTACAGCGTTTTGTGGCTGTCACGGAAGTGGGATTCCAATTCCTAACGACTTGTTTAGGTGGTCGCTTAATTCTTTTGTAAGAATATCTTTATTTATAGTGCAGTAACTTTGCAGATCGTTTACATTTATTGTAACATTTATTTAAATTTTTTTTTTACTATTTTGAATGCAGCATTAGTGAGCAGAATTGACTTCTTAACCAAAAATTAAAAAAGCAATTAATCCAAAATTTAGCCAGTAGTGTATTTCAATAACAATTTTTTATTTTTTTTTTCCACACAGAGATGTTTGTTCTCTACATCGGCAAGACCAGGAGGTGTGTGCTGCCGTCCTGTACTCTCTTCTGCCGTCCATCCGCTGTCTGGGCTGCTCTCCGCCTCTGAGCGAGCAGGAAGATGACATGGCACATATCAGAGGAGCTCTGCTCAAAGTCATGTCAGGATTCTGGTGAGCTACACACTTTGTCTGAGAGGCCACCGAGACCTTAAGTGACCCTTCGCAAAGCCCCGCCCCCTTTAGTTACCGTTGCTATGTCCGACAAGTCATGTGCTCTCACGCCACACATCATGTTCTCATGCAGTGGAAAATAAATTGCGTTGTTTTAAGCGCGGAAAGACCAACGTTAATCTACTAACTCCCCTGACTGGGGTTGTGATTGGTCAGATCGCCTGTCAATCAAACTGCCGGTCAACTGAGCCTTTTGGAACACTTATCAAGTCAAGTCACCTTTAATTTATAACGCATTATACAATATAAATCCACAATTATACACAGAATCAGTCGCTATGTTTCCGTTCCTGCCTAGTATTGGTAGGTTTGGGAGTAGGTGGGAGTGGTTGGGATTAGGGGTGGGTTTAAGATTAGGCAATCAAGTTCAACGAGGGGTTCAATAATTTGGCAAATTCGGCGAAAACAATTTGAAAAATACACTGGCCTTATACTTGGACACATGCTTACATGACAACAAGATACAAAAAATAAAGTTTTTCCTTTGTGTTTTTCGCGTACAAGCGACAATGTTGTTCGCACGGATCCGCAGAAACGGCTAAAAACGTTGTATTATGCTGCACGGCCAGTAGTTGGCGATGTCATTTTGTAAAGAAAACCTACACGCCTTTAGATTTCACAAATTCGCGTTTTTGTAGTTTGTCACTTTCAAAAACTTGCACTTTGAAACCCATTTTCAAAAGCTGTAAATGGACGGCTAAAAGTTTTCTGTTTTTAATTGAAAACGTTGGCATGTAAACAGACGCTTAATCGCAAAAAGGTCACGCTCTCGATTCAAACACCCACGCGATCTTAATGATTCATATGTGTCTATTAAACCTTTGACAAAATCATGCCAGAGCATTCAAATCTGTGCTGCCGCTGATCCAGAGAGAGCAGTTTTGAACCACAGTATTGTTATTTCTGTTACAAATATTATCACAAAACTACTGACATAAAAGTTTAAAGTTAGGATATAAACACTGACGCCAACAATAGCGATCAAAACAAAGCAGCCGCCTTTCGAAACTAACTTGGCGCTTCAAATAACGGTGGCATTTGTCATTGAATCATTCATTCAAAAGATTTGTTCAAAAAAACTGTACTGAAGTATATTTTAACGTGTTTGAATTCAATTGATTCTCCTTTGATCTAGAGTCGTGCCGTTCTAACCATGTTATATATAAAACTGATATTTCTGATTTGAAAATGTTTTACTTTTAAATACATTATAGCGCACGCACAAGACGTCTGTTAAAGATCGCTTCATCTGGAAAGCATCTGCTACGTACAAACATCTTATAGAAGTCTTTAAAACGTCAGTTTTACCAAACATTCTAAATCATAAACATCTTAAAAACATCTTCTAAACGTCTATTTGACATCTGATAGGAAATGTCTTCACTCTAAAACGAAAAAAAGCATGTAAACACACATCAAACAGACGTCTCTGAGATGGAAGTGTGCTATCAGAGAAAAATCACTGTAATTTATATTAATAAAGTTAAATTGGCTCTCATTTTTTACAGCATCTTAGGGAAATCTGGCAAATGCACTTCAACTGTGAGAGTGGCACTAAGGCAGTGTTTACTGGCGTTGCTGGAGGTGAGTACAGTATAATTTTCGATTCCAGTACAATAGAAAAAAATCATTCGGAAATGGTGAATTTACTGTTTTAAATAGTACTATTTTATATAACAATGGTCAGTTAAGTCTTCTATCGACTCTTCAGTCCATGTAAACATCTGTTTCCAGGAGAGGTATCTACTCGCTGCTAATGAATTTTTGATACCACTTTATTTTACAGTGTCATTGTTACATATGTTACATGTATTTACTGTAGTAATAACTAGAAATGATACATAATTACATGAAATTAACCCTAAACCTAACCCTACATTACTACTCAGTACTTAAATGTATAATTACACTGTAATACTGACATTTTTTTTTTTTTACAAGGTGGACCCGTGCTGTAAGTGGGCGGTGCTAACGCTGAGGAGGAGGAGCTGCCCGTGTCTGTGGTTCTCTCGTCTTATTTAGCAGATCCCCATCACCATGTGTGCATGTTGGTGGCGCTGTCCGTGGAGAGGTGAGCTCAGTGCTTTTCTGCTGATATAATTGTTCAACTGAAACTGATCTTCATTTATTCACACAAACTTTTACATTCTAGCTTGTTCCTTAAAAAAGGACTTGATGGCTGTGGGAAGATGATGCTTCCTCTGAAGAATCAACAGATGGCCTTTGAGAACATTTACCTCAAGACTCAGGAAGGAATGAGGGGGCAGGTACAACTCTTTTACCTTCATCTGAACGTCTAAGCAAATAGTGTGTTTATATGCGCTCGTGCATTGATTGTACTTTTTACGCTGACGTGTGAAGCATTTAGTAAATGTCCTAAGAGCGTTACCCTATTATGCGCACATATCTGACTTCTGTGAGAATCTAAATTTACCGTTTCCACTTCATTGATTTGTATGTAAAGGCTTAAAATGGGTGTTTATTATTCTTTTGAGTTATCAACATGTTGTTGACATGTAAATGCACTCAATATAAATGACAGCACAGTTTACCAGAAATTGAAAATAGACTTATTTATGACTAGACTTTGTTGTGTGAATTAATGTGCTTTGAAATTTTTAATAACTCTTAACCATTGCATCAATGGATTTTGAAGTTATTCAAATGACTTTATATATTATAATACGTTCTCAAAACGTATGGTAATATGTATATATATATACTGTATAATATGATTAATTGAATAAATTAATTGCATATCAAATTTTTAGAAATTCCTCCTAAAAGATCATTTAAAGTCATTATTGTGTAAAGCATCAAATATACATTACAAATAGTTGCTTCAGAAAGAAATATTTATCTGATTCAACATAGAATTTATTACACATGAACTTTTGGTAAATGATGACTGAATTTAAATTTCTAAAGTATTTTTGGATGAACTATACCTTTATTGTTTTTATGATTAATTATTAATTTTTTTAATGAAATTACTCAAATAAGAAACTAAAACTGCCAGTAGGTGGCTGTAAACGCAGTGTCTTTATGAGTAAGTCGTTGAATCATTCACTCATTTGATTCGTTCAGGAGTGAAGTAAATGATTCCCTTATGAATGGTCCATTGAATCATTGGGCTTGTTGGACTTTACGCGGCGCTGCACAGACCGATCGACGTATGATTTTGATTAGCTCTTGCGGTACTTTGATATCATGGATCGATCGTTGTATAAAAACGGATTCAGTAATTAAATATCCAACAAGCCTAATGGTTCACTCGTTCGTTCAAAACATGGATTCAGAAATAAAATGCTGTTCTGCCTTGTCGTATATTTTCATTGGCAAAATTGACATTATTGGGTCTAAAATAACACAATATTAACTTCTGATTCATTGAACTGTTGTATAAAGTCAGTATCACTTTTACACTCGTGCTGCTCTGGACAGAAAAACGGCACTCGCGTTATTGCGCTTGTTACTCGTGTGATACAGCTGAACTATGTCATATGATGTAAATATGAGACAAAAACTCATTTTTTGCCCCAAATCTTGAATTTTAGGCACATTCTATAGGCTCCATCACGCATTGAGTTGTTTCCCCGTTTTATATGAAATGTCACATGACTTGTGTAGGTCTGGGGTGTGGCAAGTGCGTTAATAATTTTTACACGTTATTTTTCACCGTAATTAATTGATCGAAGTTAAATCGACAGGCCTAATTTAATATAAAACATCTAAGTTTAGATTTAGGTGGTTAAAAGTGATTGGCTGCAACTCTGTATCTGTCGGTACACGTGTACCGAACCAAAAGACGCGTACCAAAAATTTTCTGTGTGAATATATGTGTATGCGAACTATATACGTTGCGGACGTCACGGTTCAGCGCATGCAGTCAGACGAGGCGAATAGTCAGTCACAGGCTCTCCAATCCAGAAGGGGGCGCACATGGTCACAAGTAATAATCATTTTAACACAATATTTTTTACTGTAATTAATTAATGCAGGCCTAATTTAAACTAAAACATCTTAGTTCAGATTTGTTATTGACTTAGTTTGACATCCTAAGAAAATACTTCTACTGTTGATTTACAGAAGAACTGTCCTCCAGAAGACTCGCCTGATGAGACTTTTAATCGACGGGCAACCTTGCTGAAAAGCGTCTCCATGGTGATGTCCTGCAGCCCTGTGTGCGAGAAGCAAGCCCTGTTTGCGCTCTTTCAGTCCTACAAAGAGAACAACATTGATGAACAGCTCATCAGAAAGGTGAAGATATACAACATTGAACTGTACAGGTGTTCGTATGTAAACTCAATCAAAATGTTTTTCTGTGCTGACTCTGCAGGTGCTGAGAGGTGTATCCCGGTCGCTCGGGTACAGGGACTCTAAGAGTTTAATTAATTCGCACCTATATTACCTTGTGGCCGAGTGGCTGAACCAAAAACAGTCGGACTCGAAGTACACGCTGCAGTCCTTCCCCTACACACTGCTCGGCTACTGCAGTCTGGAAGAGTTTTACAGGTATGTGCTCATATCATCTTCTCGTTTACTAGACACATTTGACCCAAATATGGTATACGAAACCTATTTTAAGACCATTTGTTTTCATGGCAATTAATAAACTCATTAACATTTTCAAGTTATTGCAAAAATAGTACACAATAGTAGAAAATTCTCATCGGAAGACGTTCTTCTGTAATTATACTGCATCGTACTCTGATTATACCTTAACTATTGTAACGCTACATGTTTTAGGCTGCGTTCACACTCGTCGTGTTTGGTTGGATTAAAACGAACTCTGGTGCGATCGCTCAGTTAGTGCGGTTCATATGTGAACGCTGCCGTCTGAACCCAACAAGAGAAAAAAGATGGTCTCGGTCCGCTTCCAAACGAACTCTGGTGCGGTTCGATTGATGAACGCGACACGGACCAAAGACGCGTAAACGAACCAAAAACAGGACGTGATGTCACAAGATGCGACGCTACGAGTCACTGATTCGACGACGCGGGAAGATCGGCGTCTCCAAAATGACGCTTTTATCCAAAGCGACTTACAAGTGGAGCAATTAGGGGTTGGTGTCTTGCTCAAGGGCACTTTAGTCATGGTATTGAAGGTGGAGAGAGTGCTGTTCATTCACAATCCTCACCTTCAATTCCTGCCGGCGTGGGAATCGAACCAACAACCTTCAGATTACAAGCCCGACTCCTTCACCATTAGGCCACGACTACCCTGAGTACCAAAATGAGTCGAGGGCAAACGTGGAGCGACGAGGAGGTGAAGTTTCTGGAAATCCTGCTGCTGTTTTGAATGTTTTGAACATTTGATGAGCTCTTCGTGATTCTCAGCTGGTGAAATAAAGCATGAAATGATGGCGTTTAATCCAGAACACAGCGTTGTGTTGAATGTTCGGTAAGCGGCTCCGTCGAGAAATATACGTCATAAAAGACGACCAATCAGCTCGTGACCGTATCCCTACGCCTTTGGTTCGGTAACTTCAGGTTCGCTGTTAAAAATGCCAGTGTGAACGCTGAGAGGACCAGGACTAGATGTTTCGTTTTTGTTTTTTGGTCCAAACGAACCGAACTACAAGAGTGAACGCACCCGTAGTCCTCAAAGCGGTTTGGTGCATACAGTCAGACGACGAATGCACGCAGTCCAAACTGGAATCCAGAAGCGGGCGCACATGGTAATGCAAAGCTGTTTGCTAACCACCACCACCACAAGAGAAAGAGCAGATGATCAATGCATAGATACCAGTCAACCAGTGTTTCAGCATGGAAAAACATCAATAAAACAGCTTGAGAATGTCATGTAGCATGACATTTACCTCAGGAAAGTCATTCAGTGTCCACAGCATGTTAGTTCACTAACATTATAAATATGTTTAATCCACCCCTTTCCCCTCGTTCCGAACCGTGACTTCAACACCGAGGTATCATGTTACATCGCTATTAAATATGAATTATAATTCTAGGTCATCCTACCATGTGCTGATCCCGCACCTGGTCTTCCTGAATGACTTCGAGGAGGTGAAATCCATTGGGGATCACTTGGCTCAGGACTGGAAGCAGCTGCTAGCTGACTGCTTCCCCAAGATCATGGTGAACATCCTGCCTCACTTCGCCCTCGCCGGGCAAGACACCCATGTGGCGCAGCAGAGAGAGAAAGCTCACAGGGTGTATGACATACTGAAGAACAGCGACTGCCTTGGAAAACAGGTGAGGATACGGTTGTGTTCCAATTAATTCAACCGACCTATAGAACAGTCCTCATCTACACTGAGACCTGCCTATATCTCTCTGTAGATGCAGTTGGTACACAATTGGTAAAATTGGTGCACAGCTCAAGAATTATTTAGAGATCGTCCAATTGATCGGTTTTGCCTATAGCGATACTTTTTCGGTTTGCGACGCATTAATAGATGCAGTAGGTGCGTCCCGATTCACGTGCTTATTACATTTACATTTATTCATTTGGCAGACGCTTTTATCCAAAGCGACTTACAAGGGGAGCAATTAGGGGTTAGGTGTCTTGCTCAAGTCATGGTGTAAAAGATGGAGAGAATCGGCGTGGGAATCGAACCAACAACCTTCAGGTTACAAGCCCAACTCCCTTACCATTGGGCCACGACTACTTATGCCCATTTCATGTTTTTAAGTATGAATAGTGTGAGGAGTATGTTCACACAGCATATTCCAAAAAGAAAAAGGGCTCTTTAAATACCCGGATGATGCACTAAATTAACGGGAAAACAGAAGTGTGGAATGTTGGACACTTCATGCGCTTAATTAAGTAGCGGATAGAGTTGAATGTTGAATGACAAAATAACCTTAAAACATTCACACACTGCATGGATGAGTACATGGTGCATAAACACACAGTGTATAAGTTTATAGTGCGTCATTTGGGACGCAACTAGTGTTTTTGAACGAATGATTCAGTGACAAATGCATTTTTTAACAGTAGCTTTAATCGATACGACTGTTATTTAAAGCGCCAAGTTCATTTCAAAAGGTGCTTTGATCTATTTTGATCGCTATCGTAGACATCAGTGTTTATATCCTAAATTTAAACTTTTATGTCAGTAGTTTTGTGAATTTGTGTAACAGACATGAGTACTGTATGATTCAAAACTGCTCTCTCTGGATCAGCGGCAGCACGAACGCTGATTTTGTCAGGTTTTTAGACACGCAAATCATTAAGATCGTGTGTGTGTGTGGCCGCAATCCTTTCACCATTTCACAAAGTTGCACGTTTAAAGCAAGTGACGTGAGAAAGCAAATTGATATTTTCATGAAGCTGACAGAAACAAATCAAGAAGTTTTTTATGGTCACTGTAACATATTTTGCTGTTTAGATATTCATGGTGTTTTTTATTTATATATATATATATATATATATATATACATATATATACACATACATATATATACATATATATATACACACACATATATATACACACACACACATATATACAGTACTGTGCAAAAGTTTTAGGCAGGTGTGAAAAAATGCTGTAAAGTAAGAATGCTTTCAAAAATAGACATGTTAATAGTTTATATTTATCAATTAACAAAATGCAAAGTGAGTGAACAGAAGAAAAATCTACATCAAATCAATATTTGGTGTGACCACCCTTTGCCTTCAAAACAGCATCAATTCTTCTAGGTACACTTGCACACAGTTTTTGAAGGAACTCGGCAGGTAGGTTGGCCCAAACATCTTGGAGAACTAATCACAGTTCCTCTGTGGATTTAGGCAGCCTCAGTTGCTTCTCTCTCTTCATGTAATCCCAGACAGACTCGATGATGTTGAGATCAGGGCTCTGTGTGGGGCCATACCATCACTTCCAGGACTCCTTGTTCTTCTTTACACTGAAGATAGTTCTTAATGACTTTCGCTGTATGTTTGGGGTCGTTGTCATGCTGCAGAATAAATTTGGGGCCAATCAGATGCCTCCCTGATGGTATTGCATGATGGATAAGTATCTGCCTGTACTTCTCAGCATTGAGGATACCATTAATTCTGACCAAATCCCCAACTCCATTTGCAGAAATGCAGCCCCAAACTTGCAAGGAACCTCCACCATGCTTCACTGTTGCCTGCAGACACTCATTCGTGTACCGCTCTCCAGCCCTTCGGCGAACAAACTGCCTTCTGCTACAGCCAAATATTTCAAATTTTGACTCATCAGTCCAGAGCACCTGCTGCCATTTTTCTGCACCCCAGTTCCTGTGTTTTCGTGCATAGTTGAGTCGCTTGGCCTTGTTTCCACGTTGGAGGTATGGCTTTTTGGCCGCAAGTCTTCCATGAAGGCCACTTCTGACCAGACTTCTCCGGACAGTAGATGGGTGTACCAGGGTCCCACTGTTTTCTGCCAATTGTGAGCTAATGGCACTGCTCGACATCTTCCGATTGCGAAGGGAAGTAAGCATGATGTGTCTTTCATCTGCTGCAGTAAGTTTCCTTGGCCGACCACTGCGTCTACGGTCCTCAACGTTGCCTGTTTCTTTGTGCTTCTTCAAAAGAGCTTGGACAGCACATCTGGAAACCCCTGTCTGCCTTGAAATTTCTGCCTGGGAGAGACCTTGCTGATGCAGTATAACTACCTTGTGTCTTGTTGCTGTGCTCAGTCTTGCCATGGTGTATGACTTTTGACAGTAAACTGTCTTCAGCAACCTCACCTTGTTAGCTGAGTTTGGCTGTTCCTCACCCAGTTTTATTCCTCCTACACAGCTGTTTCTGTTTCAGTTAATGATTGTGTTTCAACCTACATATTGAATTGATGATCATTAGCACCTGTTTGGTATAATTGTTTAATCATACACCTAACTATATGCCTACAAAATCCCTGACTTTGTGCAAGTGTACCTTGAAGAATTGATGCTGTTTTGAAGGTAAAGGGTGGTCACACCAAATATGGATTTGATTTAGATTTTTCTTCTGTTCACTCACTTTGCATTTTGTTAATTGATAAATATAATCTATTACCAAGTTTCTTTTTGAAAGCATTCTTACTTTACAGCATTTTTTCACACCTGCCTAAAACTTTTGCACAGTACTGTATATATATATATATACATACATATATACACATACATATATATACATATATATATACACACACACATATATCACATATATATATATATATATATATATATATATATATGTGTGTATATATATATATATATATATATATATATATATATATATATATATATATATATATATATAAATATTAAAACTATTAATATAATGTAATATAATATGTGACCCTGGACCACAAAAACAGTCAAAAGGGGCAATTTTTTGAAATCGAGATTTATACACCTGAATAAATAAGCTTTCCGTTAATGTATGGTTTGTTATGATTGGACAGTATTGAGCCGACACAACTGTTTGAAAATCTGGAAGCTGAAGGAGCCAAACAAAAAAATCTAAATATTTCGCCTTTAAAGTTGTCCAAATGCAATGCATATCCACTCAAAATATATTTACGGTAGGAAATTTACAAAATATGTTCATGGAACATGGTCTGTTGAATGGATTCATGATGTACATAATAAAAAATATGATTATAATAACCAAAAAAGTTACGGGCTGCAGCTTTAAAAATATTAAAATTAAAACGAATATTTATCTCATTTAATAAGTACAGTCCATTTTAAAAGTTCTGCACTGTTTTATATTTTTGTAATAAAGTTCAGCACTAGTTTACTAGTGTTTTCTTTGTTTTCATTCAGTGTCCATTTTAAAAATTATCGGTTGATTAATCGTTGTCGATCAGTGCGTTCCAACCTCGCTATCGTTATCACTAAAATCCACTTTTATTTATTTATATAGTTGTGGCCTAATGGTGAGGGAGTCGGGCTTGTAACCTGAAGGTTGTTGGTTCGATTCCCACTCTGGCAGGAATTTGAAGGTGGCGATTGTGAATGAACAGAATACTCTTTTTCTTTCAGCAAATTGACAGTTTGATTTGCAACAACCTGGCTGACATTGTGGTGGAGCTGTTAATGACACTGCATGAGACCGCAGGAGCGGCGGATGCTGGAGATCTACAGAAATTTACTGGGTAATTGATTTCTCGCCACCTTAAAACGATTATAACATGAGGAGTCGATATTCGTTGGTTATTTGAGACAAAAGAGAGTTGACACACTATGAATGTACGACTGTAACTGAGAACTTTCTCACTTATTGTGGGGAAAAAAATACTGATTGGAAATGGCAAAATGCACATAAATTAAAAAAAAAAAAAAAAAGACCGTATGCGCTCATTCATTTCCACTTGTAGGTTATTGTATTATTGCCACCCGATAGGAATCATAAGAAATTTCATCAACATTTTTGTTATTAGGGAGTTGGATCCTGCGCCAAACCCGCCATTCTTCAGCTCATATGTGATCAAAGCCACGCTGGATTACCTGAGCAAATGCCACAGTGCCACCCACAAGTCTCTGGTCGCCATCCTGTCCAAGACTCCCGTGAGCCTCCCACGCAAATTCAGTCATATTTCCCCTGAGCTACTGTATAAATCTGCAGCAAGTCTGTGTTTGTTCCAGATGTCCATTCAGAGGATCCTCATAGCAGTCTGTCAGAAGGCTGCCGAGACCACCAACGCCTACGAGAGGCACCGCATACTGATGATGTACCACCTGTTTGTCAGCCTGCTGCTCAGGGAGGTGAAGGACGGGCTGGGCGGAGCCTGGGCGTTTGTGCTGCGGGACATCATCTATACACTTATTCACCACATCAACAGCAGGTCTGCTCACACACACACATTAGGGCTTTTTTAGGGCTTTTTTAAAGGATTATGAGGAACACCACACTAATACTGTGTTTGACCCCCTTTCGCCTTCAGAACTACGTGGCATTGATTCAACAAGGTGCTGAAAGCATTCTTTAGAAATGTTGGTCCATATCGATAGGCAGTTGATGGAGATTTGTGGGACGCACATCCAGGGCACGAAGCTCCCGTTCCACCACATCCCAAAGATGCTCTATTGGGTTGAGATCTGGTGACTGTGGGGCCATTTTAGTGCAGTGAACTCATGTTCAAGAAACCAATCTGAGATGATTCAAGCTTTGTGACATGGGATGGATGAGAGGATGGGTACATGGTGGTCATGAAGGGATGGACATGGTCAGAAACAATGCTCAGGTAGGCCGTGGCATTTAAACCATGCCCAACTAGCACTAAGAGGCCTGAAGTGTGCCAAGAAAACACCCCCACACCATTACACCACCACCACCAGCCTGACAGCGGTAACTAGGCATGATGGATCCATGTTCTCATTCTGACTCGACCATCTGAATGTCTCAACAGAAATCGAGACTCATCAGACCAGGCAACATTTTTCCAGTCTTCGTGTAGCTTGTGTAAATTGTAGCCTCTTTTTCCTCTTTTGTAGAGGAGATGAGTGGTACCCGGTGGGGTCTTCTGCTCAAGGTTGTGCGTGTTGTGGCTTCACAAATGCTTTGCTGCAGACCTCGGTTGTAACGAGTGGTTATTTCAGTCAAAGTTGCTCTTCTATCAGCTTGAATCGGTCGGCCCGTTCTCCTCTGACCTCCAGCATCAACAAGGCGTTTTCTCCCACAGGACTGCCGCACACTGGATGTTTTTCCCTTTTCACACCATTCTTTGTAAACCCTAGAAATGGTTGTGCGTGAAAATCCCAGTAACTGGAAATACTCAGCCCGTCTGGCACCAACAACCATGCCACGCTCAAAATTGCTTAAATCACCTTTCTTTCCCATTCTGACATTCAGTTTGGAGTTTAGGAGATTGTCTTGACCCAGACCACACCCCTAAATGCATTGAAGCAACTGCCATGTGATTGGTGGATTAGATTATTGCATTAATGAGAAATTGAACCGGTGTTCCTAATAATCCTTTAGGTGAGTGTATTTACCAAAAATATCAGCCAGATGACAAATGAATAATTAGTTGTCAGGTAGTGAAACTACAGGCTGACGTTGCTGTGAATGACTGAGCTCTTGTTTTCTGCTGCAGATCATGTCAGCAGGATGAGGTGTCCGCTCGCAGTCTGTCCCTGTGCTGTGACCTGCTGTCGCTGGTGTGTCAGACGGCTGTGGAGTACTGTGATGATGCTCTAGAGAGCCACCTGCAGGTCATTGTGGGTACTCTCACAGCACAGGTCACCGAACAGTCTGCCATATCTCAGCAGGTGAGAGAGCAGAGTGCCTGGACTGTTATGTTTAATGGGTTCGTTCACCCAAAAATTACATTTCCGTCATTAATTCCTCTCCCTCATGTGGTTCTACACCCGTAAGACTTCGTTCATCTTCAAAACACAAATGAAGATGTTTTTGATGAAATTAGAGAGGTACATGAATCCTCCATAGACAGCAATTTAATTTTCTTTTTGAAAATCCTTATTCAGAAATCATGGAGGACTTCTAAATCGAAGTGCTTTTTTTGTTATTAGGGTATTAAGTCGCGACATGAGGTGGAGGGAAAACAGTACTGATTTATCCCGCACAATAGACTCAATTATGACGTTAACAGTGTTCACTGACAAAATAGTATAAAATACGTTGTAAGTTTAAGTGATGCATGATTTGACTGATTATTCATTATATAACATGTGGCTGTTTTTAGGTCCTCAGTCTGCTAAGGTTCCTGGTAATAGAAAACCCGGAGAACCGAATGTTGAGAGAGTCCATTCCGCTGTTGGAGCCTTTCCCTGACCGACCAAACTTCAGAGAGCTCCGAGCCGCCCAACATGCGCTCAAATACAGCTCAGGAGCCTTCACTCTCAGACAGGTCAACATCCTGTTCTTTTGCTGCGTAGACTCATATTATATAGCATTAAAGGTGCAGTAAGCGATTTTTGAGAATCGCTGTTGAAAGTGGATTGGTCCGAGCCTCACAACACTCTTGCATCCAATCAGCAGTAGTGGGTGTGTTCACTCATTATGGGACAACAGATCAGCAGTAGGGGTGTGTCCACTCATGATGGGACAACCAATCAGCAGTAGGGGTGTGCCCACTCATTATGGGAGAACCAATCAGCAGTAGGGGTGTGTCCACTCCTTATGGGAGACCCAATCAGCAGTAGGGGTGTGCCCACTCATTATGGGAGACCCAATCAGCAGTAGGGGTGTGTCCACTCCTTATGGGAGACCCAATCAGCAGTAGGGGTGTGTCCACTCCTTATGGGAGACCCAATCAGCAGTAGGGGTGTGTCCACTCCTTATGGGACAACCAATCAGCAGTAGGGGTGTGCCCACTCATTATGGGAGAACCAATCAGCAGTAGGGGTGTGTCCACTCCTTATGGGACAACCAATCAGCAGTAGGGGTGTGCCCACTCATTATGGGAGACCCAATCAGCAGTAGGGGTGTGTCCACTCCTTATGGGACAACCAATCAGCAGTAGGGGTGTGCCCACTCATTATGGGAGAACCAATCAGCAGTAGGGGTGTGCCCACTCATTATGGGAGAACCAATCAGCAGTAGGGGTGTGCCCACTCATTATGGGAGAACCAATCAGCAGTAGGGGTGTGTCCACTCCTTATGGGAGACCCAATCAGCAGTAGGGGTGTGTCCACTCCTTATGGGAGACCCAATCAGCAGTAGGGGTGTGCCCACTCATTATGGGAGAACCAATCAGCAGTAGGGGTGTGCCCACTCATTATGGGAGAACCAATCAGCAGTAGGGGTGTGACCACTCCTTATGGGAGACCCAATCAGCAGTAGGGGTGTGTCCACTCATTATGGGAGAACCAATCAGCAGTAGGGGTGTGTCCACTCCTTATGGGAGACCCAATCAGCAGTAGGGGTGTGTCCACTCCTTATGGGAGACCCAATCAGCAGTATGGGTGTGTCCACTCATTATGGGAAAACCAATCAGCAGTAGGGGTGTGTCCACTCATTATGGGAAAACCAATCAGCAGTAGGGGTGTGTCCACTCATTATGGGAGAACCAATCAGCAGTAGGGGTGTGTCCACTCCTTATGAGGGCGGACAGTGAGCCAGTCAGCATTAAGGGGTGTATCCACTCATGATGGGGGAGGATAGTGAGCCAATCAGCAGTAGGGGGTGTGTCCACTCATAATGGGGGGGGGTAGTTAGCCAATCAGCAGTAGGGGGCGTGTCCACTCATAATGGGGGGGGGGTAGTGAGCCAATCAGCAGTAGGGGGCGTGTGCACTCATGATGGGGGGGAGATAGAGTGAGCAAAATTTGAAGAAAGACTGTAGAAAGAGAGATGGCTGAGAGACATTACAAAAGAAAAAAAAAAGCTCAGAGGAATATCACTGGGAAAAGAAGGGGAATGATAAGGCAAGAACTTTAGGACCCGTGTTAATGTTAGAAAAGTTTTCCAGCTCTGGAGACGCCTAAGTGGAGACACAGACGGCGAGGTTTTGTTGTTTCTGCTCCATACGTGAGCAACATTGATTTTGCTGCTTTACAGATCAAGATATGCTGTTGTTGTGTGTCAGCTGCAGTAACAGGACCGTTTTGAGTGTGATTGTGGAGACTAACAACCAACTCTTGCTTGTATACACTCTAGCGTACTGTTTTTTTTTTTGTTCTTCCTCGTCGTTCATTTGTCATCTTTGCTTTCCACATTTTGCTTCGCTTGAGCTATGATAAAGAGTCGTCCACTCTTGCGTTGCTCGTTTGTCCATTTTGGGGGCGGAGCAATGATGGGAGGGGTGTGTTTGTTTGTTTCTCACACCTTTAACATTTCTAAAAATATCTAAATGTTGTGTTGTGGGATTATAATGCGCTACATTGGGTAGAACTGAATTTGAAATGAGGTCATTTGTGATTGCTAGATGATCCTAGTTTTCAGATCCAAGTGTTTTATGTGCCTTTCCCTCCTATTCCAGGAAATTGAGCATTTTCTGTCTGTTACGTCTTGTGATTCTTTGCCGCTGGCACGTTTGGAGGGATTGAAAGATTTGAAACGACAACTTCACAGCCATAAACAGCAGATAGGACAGCTCCTGAAAGAATGCCACGGTCAGATTCACAATAATGAGGATGTTTATACAACAATATTTAACCCCACTCGTCTCAGTGCTTCATGTTCATATGTGTGTTTGTTTAGCCGATCCTGCCAGCTGTATTCTGGTTAAGCTGGTTCTAAACCTCCTTCAGCTCTGCAAAATCGCAGCCAACCACCCTGGTGGAGGAGACATCTTGAGTAAGAGCTTTTCACATGCACATAACCCCACTGAAATCACTTAACGCGTGCCGTTTTTTCATGGCATCTCGAAGAGTTTCCTGTTGAAGTTGAAGCGTCTTGAAGAGCTTTTTTTTGGAAGGTTGCTTACTGTTACTAGTCAGTTGCAGGTATAGTTGCAGACATTCCCTTTCTAGCCTCTTATTGGACAGAAATGTGCAAGATAGTATGATGGTAGCGAAATTCATTTGCTTTATAAAATCACTTTTTTTAAAAGTCAAAAATTTAAAGGCACAGTATGTAAGATTTTTGGATTAAAATATCTGAAATCCAGATATTTTAGATATCCTAGGTGTATATGAGTTTCTTCAGATGCAGACAATCTTAGATATATTAGATATATTCTGGCTCTTCGAATGGTAGTGAATGGTTTATAATGGTTATAAGCCTAAAAAAGCACATCCATCCATCATGAAAGTAATCCACACGACTCCAGAGGGTTAATAAAGTCCTCCTGAAGTGAAGCGACGCGTTTTTGTATATTTAAATCTTTTTAAATTGTAATCACTAACTTCCAGCGAGCGACCGTACGCAAACTGCACAAGTTGACTTGCGCTACAAGAGTAACTCCTTCTGCGTATCCTCAGGAATGCCAATTATCCGCAGGTTTTTTGCCATGGCTTCTATTTTCGAGGTCCTATCGTTGATCTTTCAACGTTGAGATTGTGTTTACCATAGTTTCCATATTCTCCATAGGATCAGACATGATGGTTTGTTTGCTCAGTCTGAATGGAATGGATTTGCCCCAATATCTCCAGTTGTAGAGCATCCATTTTGGTTTTGATTGAAAGTTTTCGACAATCAGCATCGCTTCACTTCAGAAGGTCTTTATTAACCCGTAACACTGTAACATACTTTAAGTTCAGGGACGAAGGAGGGCGTTAAACAACTCTAATCGTAACTTTAATTCTAAAATATGCAGAAACAAAGGATCGTTTAAGCATAATAACAACCGCAGCGTAAAATGACCCGGGCTCTTGGCCCGTCCCGCTTCACCACAGTAACGTTCATGAAGCTTTAAAACATTAGCTCACCCACGAACATGACTTCAAAGCTAATAGACATTTAAGCAGTCTTTAACCAAAATAAATTCATCATTTTCTCTTCAGAGGCTGTCGGTCGGTGCCTGGGAGAACTTGGGCCGGTTGACCTATCGTCCATTGCGTTGCACTATGGGAAAGACCATCTGTATGCTAGAGCGGCCGATTTGTTTCATGACGTTCCTCTTCAGTGGATCTTCATCATCCTGAACTGCATGGACAATGCACTCACACACCACAGGCACTTCCTTACGCAGATCTTGCACTTTCACACTGTTCTCGGATCAAATTCACAAAAAACAATGTGCTTTCTAATAGCATTTCTTATGAATGTGCCTCTGCACCGATTACTTCACAGCTCTCACTCTCGCTCCTTGTTGTTTCAGTATCGCGGTGCGTCAGGCGGCTGGTGTGTGTTTAAAGGACATCTTAGCCACTCACTCCGGGCTTGAATTCGGGGAAATGTATAAAAGTAAAAGGGACCCTTTGCTGGCGTACCTAAACCCCTTCCGTTCGGCCAAAAAACGGGCAAGTGTTTCACATCTACATTTTTATGGACATGCTTGATTCCAACTGCATGATGAATATTTGGGAAATGATGAACTATTAAAGTGCCCCTATTATGCTATTGGGGCTCTAAACCCCTCCTTTCCTCTGCTCTGATTGGTCAACTGCTTGTAGCTCGTGTCGGAAATGAAACATGCATTACCATATCTGAATTTCATCTCCGGAGCCTCCGAACACTAATGATGCCGTCGATTAGTGTTAGCCGAGGAAAGAGCATAACGGGGCACTTTAATATACAAATCAGTGAGGAGATAATTTAATGAATGACAACAAAAAGAATACCTGGAGTACCGTAATTTCCGGACTATTGAGCGCACCTGAATATAAGCCGCACCCACTGAATTAAAAAAAAAATATTATTTTGAACATAAACAAGCCGCACACGTCTATAAGCTGCAGGTGTCTACAGGAACATTGAAACAAATGAACCTCTAAAATCCTCAAACTTCATCGCGGTGGCGATTGTTTTGGCTTTCAGTCGGATCTGCACAGTTGAAACATCTCGAATGTTCGTTCACATTCTGTGATGTGTCAGTTTACGGTTTCGATTAAATCGAGCGCGCTCAAACTTCGCATCGTTCTGATTACGGTAGTCATTTTGTCACCCTCATCATGACGAAGACACGGAGAAATGCATGTGATGCTGCTCTCGAGTTGATCTGGCTGTTGGAGAAGAAAATAGAGCTTCATGAGTCGATGAGAAGACGCTGGAAACAGCAGTGTGAGGAATTGACTCGGCGCAAAAAGACGACTACGGGACCGTTCGCATATTGCGTCTCCTACATAGGAAATAATGAATATGCGCACGCAAAAGACGCGATATGCATCACATGCATTTCTCCGTGTCTTCTCGTCATGATGAGGGTCACAAAATGACTCCCGTAATCAGAATGATGGGAAGTTTGAGCGCGCTCGATTTAATCTAAACCGTAAACATGCCGCCAAAAAACTGACACATCACAATGTTTTTTTGAATGGAAAAAATTTGAAAGCGGGAAAAATCCATAGATTAGCCGCGTCGTTGTTTAAGCCGCAAGGTTCAAAGCGTGGGGAAAAAAGTTGCGGCTTATAGTCCGGAAAATACGGTAATAGAAGTAACACATAAAACAGTCCGGACTCTTTTATACAGGAGCCCATCACGACCATGGACGTGACCTCAGAGTCCAGAGACAGGCTGGACAGTTCTGACCTTTGGTTAGTTCAACCTGGTGGACACAAGGACTGGTTGAAGAACCTGTGTATGGCCTTGCTAGACAGCGGAGGGGTCCGAAATGAAGCTCTGCTGCTCACCAGACCTTTATGTGAGGTACAGTGATGAAACCGTAACCGTCTAACCCAAAAGCCTCGGTGCAAATGGAAACAGAATCTTAAAGGATTAGTGAAAAAAGGACATTTCTGTCATGAATTCCTCTCCCTCATGTCGTTCTACAACTTCGTTCATCTTCAGAACACAGATGAAGATATGTTTGATGAAATCTGATGGTTCAGTGAGTCTCTATTGACAGAAAATGAACACTTTCAGATGAACAGAAGTCGTATTCCTTTATAATATTAAGGTTGAACCACCGTACTCACATGACATTTACATTTACATTTATTCATTTGGCAGACGCTTTTATCCAAAGCGACTTACAAGGGGATCAATTAGGGGTTGGTTATTAGGGGCTCAAGGGCACTCTAGTCGTGGTATTGAAGGTGGAGAGAGTGCTGTTCATTCACAATCCCCACTTTCAATTCCTGCGGGCGTGGGAATCGAACCAACAACCTTTAGATTACAAGTAGTTTCGTGTTTTGCTCAGGACACTTTAGTCATGGTATCGAAGGTGGAGAGAGTGCTGTTCATTCACAATCCCCACCTTCAGTTCCTGCCGGCATGGGAATCGAACCAACAACCTTCAGGTTACAAGGAGTTTCGTGTCTTGCTCAAGGACACTTTAGTCATGGTATTGAAGGTGGAGAGAGTGCTATTCATTCACAATCCCCACCTTCAATTCCTGCCGGCGTGGGAATCGAACCAACAACCTTCAGGTTACAAGGAGTTTCGTGTCTTACTCAAGGACACTTTAGTCATGGTATCGAAGGTGGAGAGAGTGCTGTTCATTCACAATCCCCACCTTCAATTCCTGCCGGCGTGGGAATCGAACCAACAACCTTCAGGTTACAAGGAGTTTCGTGTTTTGCTCAAGGACACTTTAGTCATGGTATCGAAGGGGGAGAGAGTGCTGTTCATTCACAATCCCCACCTTCAGTTCCTGCCGGCATGGGAATCGAACCAACAACCTTCAGGTTACAAGGAGTTTCGTGTCTTGCTCAAGGACACTTTAGTCATGGTATCGAAGGTGGAGAAAGTGCTATTCATTCACAATCCCCACCTTCAATTCCTGCCGGCGTGGGAATCGAACCAGCAACCTTCAGGTTACAAGGAGTTTCGTGTTTTGCTCAAGGGCACTTTAGTCATGGTATCGAAGGTGGAGAGAGTGCTATTCATTCGCAATCCCCACCTTCAATTCCTGCCGGCGTGGGAATCGAACCAGCAACCTTCAGATTACAAACCCGAATCCCTCGCCATTAGGCCACGACTACCCCAATATTTGACCTGTTTTAAATATGTTTTAGTATCTTTCTGGGCATCTGAAAGGACAATGTTCCTGAATACTAATTGTTTCTCTGATTTTCTACTCGCCCATTCATTTTCTCGACAGTAATGCGACATGTCAGTAACTGCGTTCATTCTAATGGCTGATCTGTGACCAGTGATTTCTGATATTAATGATTCACGTACAGTCAGATGTTCTTTGGCTAAGCCAGTGGTCAACTTCACATTGTTTCTCTTAGTAGGATGAAAATAATTGATTTAAACAGGGATTAAATTTATACATAGAAAGCGATCAAATGCAATGCAATAACATTAATTTGCATGTTCGCGTACGGGAAATTCCTCTTGAAGCCACTTCTTCATCGCTGCAGGTTCATACAGATTTCTGTCAGAAGATGCTGCCGCTCTTTGTTCACGATATTCTTCTGGGAGATGTGGACGGTTCGTGGAGGCAGCTGTTATCCACACACATCCAGAGTTTCTTCAGTCAGTGCCGCAGACCCTCCACACCCACCAGCCGTCCCACCACCCCCATGCTCTCGGATTCAGGTGCAAAACCATTTGACTATGGCAATAACAACTTGGTCTGCTGTCAGAGATTCTCTATTCTGTACAAGTGAGCATTTTTTTTCTGTTTCAACAGGGAACGCTATTGATGTTGCCAAACTGAGCCAGATGGACAAAACCTCACTTCGCAGCATGCTGGCGGTCATTGACCATCTCAGACAACAGAGCCGCCCAGTGGCACCTGGAAGGTTGGACAAGTTTTCAGTTGTAGCAAATTCAGCGCAGTATATAATAATTATTATTTACCCTTATGTGTTGTTCGGGATGTTTTCATCCACTATGGTCACCGCACTAAGGTCCGATAGTACTAAACCCAGTTTACACCTGTATTTAACGTTGTCCACTTGTGATCAACCAAAACGCATCTTAATACCAGTAAATACAGTTTGAGCATGTGTCCACTGGGTAAATATCTTTGAGAAATGAATAAGATGAATCATATGTTATACGTTTGCTGATCGGAGCGAGGACTGAACTTGTGTATCTTCTCTGTGTGGTGTTTCATGAGCAATTGTAACATAGCAATTGTTTTTTTTTTTGTTTTTTGTTTTTAAAGTAATGAATATGGGACGGTGTGTGACTCAAATTTTTGGCTGGATCTGAATTATCTGGAGGTGGCTGGAGCCGCCCAGATGTGTTCCGCCCATTTCACTGCTCTCTTGTACTCTGAGATCTACGTGGACAAGATCAGATCCAACATGGAGCAGAGGCAAAGGTACCGCCAGTTGCTATAATCCCGACCACAGTGTTTTACACTCATTCGTTGTTTAAAGAGCTGTATGGTGACCGGCGGCATGTGTTTGTCTCAGGTCACAGTCGCGAGCGTCGAGACGGATCACGTTTGAGGAGAGTAGCCAGACGCTGTCCATCAGCAGTGTGAATGAAAAGAGTTTAGAAGACTCTGGAATTAGTCTCCAGGTGGGTCATGGGTATCAGAACATGTAAGTGGAGTGGAGCGACAGCCGTTTCAACTCCCCTCCGTTATTCTGCTCTTCACTTTAACACACTCCCTGTTTCACTTCAACTCTGCACTGCTCACACACTCTATTTCATTGATTATAATGTAGTACAATACGGGGAGCGTTTTCACTCCTGAATCCTTTTTGAAAGAACTCAACTCAGACTCCTTTAAGGTGAACCAAGTCAAAATGGACCCAGTTCTCTTTACGTTCACACTGTCCCTGAATGAGGACTTTTTTGGTCCACTTACAATAAATTACATTCATTTTTTATTTTTCATCATTTAGCAGACACTTTTATCCAAAGTGACTTACAAGGGGAGCGATTAGGGGTTAGGTGTTTTGCTCAAGGGCACTTTAGTCATAGTATTGAAGGTGGAGAGAGTGCTGTTCATTCACAATCCCCACTTTCAATTCCTGCCGGCGTGGGAATCGAACCGGCAACCTTCAGATTACAAGCCCGACTCTCGCGAAATCTAATGTAGTTTGTTCATCAGATAGAGAAAGGAAAAATCAATTGAGCCCGGACTGATTTGTGTAAATGGATATTTTTAGCGAACCTTACCCATAACACCTCTGGCGACGGTTCGGTTCGCTTTAAAGCGGTCTGAGACTTGTTCACATGGGTCAGAAATCATGCGAACCACGCTCAGACCCCTAGAAAGGACTAAGTGTGAAAACAGTAGTAGTGTTGTCAAAAATATCAATATTTCTATACGCATCAATATTGAAATATCTGAAACTGTTCCAGTACTCCCTCTCTGCAGTATCGATACAAGTTGTGTGTTCTTACTCTCTTCTCTCCGACTGCGAATTGACACACACCCCAAAAAAACTCGTTCATCTCATTCACTCGGGTTAAATAGTTTTTCCACATCAGAAGCGGGCACCACTGATCTATTAAAGTGGCGCTCCCCTCAAACAGCTCACGAGTACCAAATTAACTTCTTTTTCGGAAATTATGAAAATTATATCAAAGTTATGGCCGTCTTGCTGAGTATTCAGGTAGCTAAGTCAACTTGGAAAAGTAAATAGTTGAAAGAAAACGCATGTTGTGTAACAGTCTATTGGATCCGTGCAGAAGCTCTTAAAGTGACAGCAGCCAAATAAACCTGCTGCAAAAGACAGAGAAGATCACTCACTGGTCTTGACTGAATAACTTTTCGTAACTTAAATTGTAAGTATTAATCTATATTCAGTTTTTGCAATGAAAACTATGCAGTGTTATTTTACATTTGATCACTTTCATTTCTGTAGTATTTTACCTGAATACTACTGTAAGACCCACCTGAAAAATGTAATACCTTGTCTTTTTTTCCCATTATTCTATTGTATTTATTTGTGCTATCGTTTGCAGTTTAATTGTTCTTATTCTTCTTTACTGACTGTTAGTCTTTTTTTATGTTAATGTAGTTCAATGCTTCAAACTGTGCTGTGTGTAAGCTATTACAACAAAATTACCCAAATTATCAAAAAATTATGAAATTATAAATTATCTGTATTTGGCAGTGTAGAGTTTTCCCCTGTGGTATCGAAAATCAATATTTCTAGGTATCGTATCGAAGTTGTAAATTCCAGTATTGTGACAACACTACTTACTCATGGTTTGATTTGTCCATCTCAGGATCTTCTGATTGAAGTGTACAGGTGCATTGGAGAACCCGACAGCCTGTACGGATGTGGAGGGGGAAAGTTAATCAGTCCTTTGACCAGGTGAGACTTTCAATTCAAGAAATGAGCTTTTAAATAAAACCTGCTGTTTTAATAAATGGAAATATGAATATACAATATGCGCAATGGGCCTCATTTAAGTATGAATGAGGAATAAATATATAAATGAACAAATATAGAATAATTTGTGGACCTTCCTGAAACTGTCCTTTGGGTTCACAAATGCTCCATTAATCTTTTTTGTTTGTCACGTAGATTTCATAGTTAAACGTGTGCATTTTAATGAATTCGTAAATGGGGCACGCTCCTTTACAATTAACATAATCCCCACCCATGAATTATGACAGAATTGCTGTGGGATCTTCTAGACTTCTAGGTTTTGCTCCAATATACTGCATAAATGCAAAAGAGACTAATTGGCCACATGTCTTAAATGAATACTGCTGATCGGAATAATATCTATAATAATAAGAAAATCAGACAGGCTGTTTTCAATCATTTTTCTTTATCAAAGAAACGATCCTGATCCTCACAACTCCTTAAGTTCATTTGAGACTGCTCTTATGAGGATACTCGCCAAAACGGGCTTTCTTTCATAATTCTGTGTGTTATTGTTTGTGCTAAAACTGCGAAAGAACTCGATACTGGCGTCTTTCTGTGCACCCGAGTCGTGTGGGCCACATGACACGACATTCACAGACTGGCGCTTCGATGGTTTAAAAGCATTTGCGTGAATAACAGTGTTTAATATTAAGAGTTAAATGTTTTTAATGTGCTAAACTGAAAAATAAATAATCGCATGCTTTAATGTGTTAAAAAAAAAAATTAACCAGTTGAAAGTATAGACACTTGCATGAATCCAAAATTATACATCAAAACATCTCTTCAATTCATATTGTTTGTGTTTCATGAATGAGTTCTGTTGCGAGTAAAGGTCAATCTGAAAGTTGAACTAACAACGAACAGTTGTATTTTGATTAACTGATGTCAACAAGGATTAATAAATACTGTAATGTTAGTTAATGTTAAATAATGGACCTTATTCTAGTGTTATCTTGTAGCTATTTTAACTATCTTACTGATTTGGGGTAGTCGTGGCCTAACGTGAGGGAGTCGGGCTTGTAACATGAAGGTTGTTGGTTCGATTCCCACGCCGGCAGGAATTGAAGGTGGGGATTGTGAATGAACAGCACTCTCTCCACCTTCAATACCATGACTAAATTCTATGACTTTCTTTCTGATTTGGGGTAGTTGTGGCCTAATGGTGAGGGAGTTGGGCTTGTAACCTGAAGGTTGCTGGTTCGATTCCCACGCCGGCAGGAATTGAAGGTGGGGATTGTGAATGAACAGCACTTTCTCCACCTTCGATTCCATGACTAAATTCTATGACTTTCTTTCTGATTTGGGGTAGTCGTGGCCTAATGGTGAGGGAGTCGGGCTTGTAACCTGAAGGTTGTTGGTTCGATTCCCACGCCGGCAGGAATTGAAAGTGGGGATTGTGAATGAACAGCACTCTCTCCACCTTCAATACCATGACTAAATTCTATGACTTTCTTTCTGATTTGGAGTAGTCGTGGCCTAATGGTGAGGGAGTCGGGCTTGTAACCTGAAGGTTGTTGGTTCGATTCCCACGCCGGCAGGAATTGAAAGTGGGGATTGTGAATGAACAGCACTCTCTCCACCTTCAATACCATGACTAAATTCTATGACTTTCTTTCTGATTTGGAGTAGTCGTGGCCTAATGGTGAGGGAGTTGGGCTTGTAACATGAAGGTTGCTGGTTCGATTCTCACGCCGGCAGGAACTGAAGGTGGGGATTGTGAATGAACAGCACTCTCTCCACCTTCGATGCCATGACTAAATTCTATGACTTTCTTTCTGATTTGGAGTAGTCGTGGCCTAATGGTGAGGGAGTTGGGCTTGTAACCTGAAGGTTGCTGGTTCGATTCCCACGCCGGCAGGAATTGAAGGTGGGGATTGTGAATGAACAGCACTTTCTCCACCTTCGATTCCATGACTAAATTCTATGACTTTCTTTCTGATTTGGGGTAGTTGTGGCCTAATGGTGAGGGAGTCCGGCTTGTAACATGAAGGTTGCTGGTTCGATTCCTACACCAGCAGGATTTGAAGGTGGGGATTGTGAATGAACAGCACTCTCTCCACCTTCGATACCATGACTAAATTCCATGACTTTCTTACTAATTTGGGGTAGTTGTGGCCTAATGGTGAGGGAGTTGGGCTTGTAACATGAAGGTTGCTGGTTCGATTCCTTTCACTTAATCAAGATGTAGAGGTGCTGATGTTTTCTTTTGTGTGTGTGTGGTCTCCAGAATTCGAACCTATGAACATGAGGCCATGTGGGATAAGGCTTTGGTTTCATATGACCTTCACTCTAATCTCCCAGAGGTCACACGACAGATCGGCATAGTAGAGGTACGTTCACCTGTTTGGTTCTGCAAAATTATTAGGATGGTTGCAATTTAAAATTGCAATCTGGGGTCAACGGCGTTCAGCGTGTGTCTTTCTCAGGGTCTGCAGAACTTTGGTTTGTGCAGTATTCTTAGCACGTATCTTCACGGTCTGGAGAGAGAGGGGCTGGAGTGGAGTCCTGAACTCCGAGAGCTACGCTTTCAGGCAGCCTGGAGAAGCACTCAGTGGGACTGCGACCCTCCTGAGAGGTGAGTGTCTGGAACAACACTCTTTAACCGTGGAATGGAGTTAGAATCATTATATACTTTCAACCGTAGTGGAGGTTTTTGGTACCCTCTCTCTTTTTTTCAGAAATGAGAAGATGAAGCCTGGCATCAATGAGTCCTTGTTCAATGCCCTCCAAGCTTTGAGAGATAGAGAATTAACCCTATTTGAGCAAACGCTCGACAATGCCAGGTAACCAGTTTACACTTGCCCTAAAGGGTAGGTTCAAACCCCCGAGACCTTCGTTCATCTTCAGACCACAAATTAAGATGTTTTTGATGAAATATTTTTGCACCTTGCATACCAAAGTATTCTCGTCGCTTCATAACATTAAGGTCGAAGCACTGCTGTCTTTAGTACCTTTCTGGACCTTGAAAGGTGCGTTGATGTTGCTGCCTATGTGTGGTTTAGAAACCCTCAGATTTGATCAAAAATATCTTCATTTGTGTTCTGAAGATAAACGAAGGTCTTACAGGTGTAGAACGACATGAGGGAGAGGAATTAATGACAGAAATTTAAGCCCTTTAAGACCCGTTCACACCAAGAACATGACTATACCAATAACTATAAAGTTTCAATAATCGTCCAGTGAAAGTAGGGAAATCTACACCACAATTATAACTAGGGCCTGTTGCAATTATCAAGCATAAAAAAGTTTTATTTGATTCAACCGCTATTATTTCAGACAGCCGTTTTTTATACATATAATCATAGCGCTTATTTTACAATTTAGTTGGAAGTTTTCAGAGATGCGAGCTCCAGGGCATCAGCGGCCGTGCAGTGCTCTGGTACCCGCCGAGAACAGCTTCATCTCGGTCAGCTGCTTCCACTCTTTTCTTTGCATATATGGGGTAACAGCACTGTTCTACATGATTAAAATAATCATACTAAATTCATTCGAGTGTGTTATAACGCTACTCTGTGTGATCGCTCGATATTAGATCGTTATTAGAATGTCATATTAATAAAATCTGGATGACTTGTGTTGCTAAATGACATGCACTTTATTTAAATATATATTATATAATGGAAAAAGCGCTCTGATTATGCTATGTTAGCCACTTGACAAAATAGCATTGCCTCTAAGGCATGGTAAAAACAAGGTACGCGTGGTAAATCAAGAAAACTAGACAGTAAGACTAACCGTGTTGAGTCGTATAACAACTAGTTGATAAATGTATGTAAATGTAAATGCTCACCTGTCTAATAAAACACATAATTTATTAAAGCATCTTACCATGGTTTCTACGAAACTGCAAATCGAGGGTAACGCAGATATGATGTCATTAACATGTGATGCAGTGACACGAACTGCTTGATTGCTCTGGATTTAAATATTGATGGACATGTTTGGGATAATGCAAGTGCACCAGTCAACAAATATATAACATTGTTCTTGTGGTTTTTGGATATTTTAATCTAAAAATCTAACATATTGGGCCTTTAAATCATAAAACACAGAATCCAAAAAAATAATACAGAATTTAAGGAAAATGTGGCCCTAAACATGAACAATTTCATAAGAATTTCATGTGAATTATGAGAACTGTGATGTAAACATTCTTTACGAATATATTTAGATCCATAACCTTATATACTTTCAAAAAAATCAAATTTTAGAACGATTGGAATATTTTAATATATTGGACAAGCTACGGCCCACAGTTTGGGAAGCAATACTAGACAATAGTCGATAACCTTCAACTGTTCGATTCGTCTGACTTTAAAAAGCTTGAGCATTTAAAGCGGCAGAAAGCAAACCTGCAGCTCACTCTTGAAATAAACAATGATATTGTGCGTTGGTGTGGATGTTCTAGATATCTTATAGTTATCGTTCTTGGTGTGAATGGCCTTTACACTGGGATAATGTCTGGATGTTTGATGTCCTCATTTCATGACTTGAGCAACAATTACAAACCATGAGGAATAATCCATCTGAACGGTTCCGTCAGAGGTCACGAGGTCGAGGAGTTGTGTCGTGGTAGTCTGGAGGCCGTGTCTTCGCTCTATCCCGCTCTCTGTAACCTGCAGAGGATCAGTGAACTGCGGGGCGTCGAGGAGCTTTTCTCCAGGTCAGATTCCGTTCTCATGTTAGAGTCAAACTCTTTCTCAATTATCACATCAAATCTTGAAACGGTGTTTTTTTCTTAAGGAATGTAAGTTTTCATCAACTCTAAAAGTTTATGCGATGGCACAAAAAAAATAAATACATCCTTTTTATAGTTACAAAAACGTTTTTCAGTGAAGCATTAAAACATTAAACATTAAAACGCACACAGCTGCAGGAATATTTGGTTGCTGTCACTTTAAGACTAATGCACAATAATGGGCTCTTTATATATATTTAAAGTGGGCATTTTGAGATGAATTTGTGTGAATTTAGACTCAAGGAAAGGTGAAAGGGAATTCATTTGATTATTTGCACGCTGTCTGAGACACGCAGCAGTTCTCTTTCACTTGAATGCTTAAATCGGCAAGGCTTGAAAACGCGTTCAAATAAGATACTTTAGTGAGCATGCAAGCGCTGGCCCGATCGGGTCACTGACAGATCCTGTCGGGAACGTCTTTCAACTTTTTCTCAGGAAAAATGGATTCTTGGCTTTTGAGAATCGATATCGTATCAAACACATTTTTAAAAAAAGAAACTAACAGCAGATGTAAGCACACTAGGCTATCAGTACGCGTAAATCCCAGCCAGTTTGATGAATATACGAACCTCATTTTTTACAAAACATGGGAATCCGATGGCAAAAATACAGCTGTCCAAATCTGAAAAATAGAAAAATGTATTTTTTTGCCCAGCTCTATGTTTTTGGGGATTTGAACCTGTGTCATTGACATTGTTGCTTTATCAATCGACTGAATTGACTTGCCGCAAAATGCCCAGAAGTCTGTGCACACGAGCCAGAAGCGCTGTTCATTGGTCACAATTTGAAAGAATAATGTATGCAATTTTATATTTTTTAATATAATTAGACTGTTATTCGTTGCTAGTAATGCATGACTTTTTTTTAGATGACCCTTTAATTTAAATTGTGTTCAATTCATCATCTAAATGAGCATTTATGACTGGATATTCATATATATATTTTGTTTCTGTTCTTTCCAGGCCTGTAACTGACTCCAGCCTCAATGAAGTGTACAGGAAGTGGCACCAGCACTCTGATCTCTTAACCGACAGCAATTTCAGTCTCGTAGAGCCAGTCTTAGCCTTGCGCTCCTCCATACAGGAAACATTAATTTCCTCAGAGACGGACCCAGGCAGGAAGAACTACCTGATTTCTGCCTACTCCTCCCACCTGATGGAGCTGTGCAAACTGGCTCGTTCTGCAGGAAACACACAGGTCTGACCTTTGGTCATTGGTTTAGTGCATTATATTGACATACGGTCCATAATGTTTGGCAACAGAAAGTGTTCAAGACATTTTGTTGTCGAGTCAAATTAATCTGTATTGAATATTTCACGATAAACATTGTGAATGAAGTCTGCTGCTCCCGTCTCGTGTGCTTCCTAGAAAACAGTCCCTCCAGAAACACGCGATTATGCGAACGCTTGATCTCATGCATAATCAGCCGCGTATTTATGCATTTTTCAAATACGCCGCACTTAAACTGCTGATTTCAGCTTGCAAAATATGCAGGGATAGCTTGATTTGTGTTTTCGTTGCAAAAAAAGTCACATATATCTTAGCAGAAAGTTGCGTTTCCTTCACACAAGTAAAGCGCCATTATTTTCCCCCTCTTGCCATGGGAACCTCATGAAGTGACGTAATGACGCGCCGTGAACATCGTCTGTAAACCCCGCGGTGAAACCGTGATGAAGAACGCAGATCATTCTCATTTGCCAACAAAAATAAGCGCAAAAGAGCGCGCGAAGCAGTTTCCCGGTGTGTCACATGAATTATTTTGCAACTGCGTGTCGGACCGCAGACGACGCCGTATATTAGTAGTGTGTAAAATAATTCACGTTGCAGTAAGAGGTTGGAAGCACTTCATTTAACAGAAGAAAAATTGAAAGTTGTGTTTGTGCCTTTGATATAAAATGCCCCTTTTTTGAAATTTTGTTACGTAATGCAAAGGCATTTTATGCATATGTTGTTCTAGCTGGCAGAGCGAGCCGTTTTCCACATGAAGCAGCACAGCCTCGTGGGCGGCGGCGGCGGCGGCAGCAGCTCATGGGCCTGGCAGCTGGAGGAGGCACAGGTTTTCTGGGTGAAGAAGGAACACGGGCTGGCTCTGGGGCTGCTCAAACAGATGATCCAAAAACTGGACGATCTGGTGAGTTGAAATGTGGTTAAGGAGCCATCTTGAGTCCATTTCACCAAATGCGGCGAGTGCTCGAATACCCGCTGAACACAGAGCGTCTTTGTGCGAGCAGGTGTGTGGGAATCCTGCTGTGGTGCCGGTGTATTCGGAGTGTTTGAGACTGTGTGGAAGCTGGCTGGCTGAATCCTGTCTGGAGAGCCCCGCCGTCATTCTGGAGAAATATCTGGAGAGGGTAAAGTGCTCATATTCTGCAAGGCATGATGGGACATATATAAGTAGTCCATAAATGTGCATTATTTTTTTTCTAGTGTCATTTCATATTTAAAATATAGTAATTTTTTTAAATAAGTCGTGACAGATCGCTCGATCATCTCTTCATACTAGTTCATTTATAGCATCAAATAAACATGAATGAACATCAGAAGGAATGTTGTTTCAAGACGTGATTCAAGTTCACCAACGTTCATCTACTAACTCCCCTGACCGCTTTGACGGCGGATTCGGGGTTATGATTGGTCAGATCGCCTGTCAATCAAACTCCCAGCGACGGGTCAATTAAAAACAGATAATCTTTGTGGCAGACATCTAATTGTTACCACGTGGGATGAATGGTGAACTTCAAATTTCGAGACCATTCCGAATTCCCTTCTCCTTAAAGTCAAAACCACTAAAACAAAATACAAAGCAAATTGCATGAGTTCTTTATTTCTCAACACATGATGCCCCCTACCCTCAAAAGAGAGAGAATCATCATCGTTATCATAAGAAACGGCATATACACAGAGATGATATATGCTGGAAGACAGAATGGAATCAATGAACAAATGACCCAGGCTCATAACAAGAAGCATGCAAATAATGAAAAGTAAGGGGCCCAAGATAGAGCCCTGGGGAACACCTTGAGTAAAGAGATACTAGGCAGAGAGTGCTTCAGTAAGGAAGTTATGTTAGATTAAGATTGGTGTGTTTATTGCATTGCAAAGGCTGCAATTTAATAAGTATATGTGCTGTGTTTTATACATGAGCATACATGAGATGTCGTGTTGCTTTAACATGCATAAATGACCACACAATTGTGGCCAAAAGCCAAATTTTGCTGCCCTACAAACAAGCACAGCAAACCTGGAATTTTTTAATAGCACACTTTATATCAGAAAAATCGAAATTCGATTTTTGTACCTAAATCGTGCAGCACTATATCAAATTGCCATGGTCACACCATGGTACCGTAACCTTTGTGTTTGGGTTAATGATGTGTTGTTGTTGGATAGGCTGTGGAGGTCATTGAGGACCGCAGCGGTGGTTCAGACGCTAAACATCAGAGCCAGAAGACCCAGGCTTTCTTTTCGCTTGCCCGTTTTTCTGACGCACAGTACCAGAGCATCGAAAACTACATGAAGTCATCGGAGTTTGAGAACAAGCATGCTCTACTGGAGAAAGCCAAGGAGGAAGTTGACCTTATGCGGGAGAAGAAGGTCGTCAACAACAGGTCAGCATGAAACTATCTTTTAGAAGTCTTTTGCTCACCAGTTACAGATATACAAAGTGTTAAACATGTCTTTTATTCATGTGCAGATACACCGTGAAAGTTCAGAGAGAACTAGAGCTGGACGTCAAGGCGTTGGCTAACCTACAGGCCGACCGCAACCGCTTCCTCCTCAAGGCTGTGGAGAACTACATAAATTGCCTGAAGCTGGGAGAAGAACATGACACCTGGGTCTTCAGACTGGCGTCCCTCTGGCTGGAGAATGCCGATGTCAAAACCGTGAACGATATGATGAGGGTATGACGGAAGTACTGCATCATTCCATAAAAAATAAGAATGGGTGACGGTTGAGATGCAAGTGTCTAAATAGGGTTTAGAATCTACAGATTCTGTGTTGTAATTTGTGTTCATGTTTTTATTAGAGCGCTGTCAAGAAAATCCCTTCATATAAGTTCCTGCCCCTCATGTACCAGTTAGCTGCTCGAATGGGCACTAAAGTGTCCAGCTCCACGACACAGGACGTGGGCTTCCATCATGTTCTATACGAGGTGACGTTCAGCTTATATTTTGAACTTCATAAGTGATATCTACCATAGATTCACAACTAAAATATGTTCTGTCATCAGCTGATCTGTCAGTCATCCCTTGACCACCCCCACCACACTCTCTTCATCATCTTGGCACTGGTCAACGCCAACAAGGATGAGAGTTTCTCTCGCAGTCGTTCATCCAAGAGCAGTGCCCGCCAACCTTCACCTCTGGACTTGGTACAAAACCTCATAAATCCAGTCATGAAATTTAAGTATTAGTTCTAACAAAAATAAACTACTGTACATTCAAATTCAAAATCCAATTTTTGCTGATATTTAGATACAGTATGCATTTTATCATTTATTCTTAGAGCATAAATTTATAATTGTCTTTTAAATTTTTGGCAGCATTGGCTAAACATTTGACAAACATTGGCATTGGACCCACCTTTTCTCATGGGCATTAAGCCCACTTTACTTGAAGGGTTAGTTCACCTAGAAATGAAAGTTATGTCATTAATTACTTACGCTCATGTTGTTCCTAACTTGTAAGAATTCTGTTCATCTTCAGAAGACAAATGAAGATGTTTTTAATGAAATCTGAGAGATTTGTGTCCCTCCATTGACAGCTATGTGATTAGCAATTTCATGCTTCAAAAAGTTCATGAAGAGATCGTAAAAACTAATCCATATGAATTGAGCGGATTAATCCCAATTTTCTGAAGAGACACACTCGCTTTATATGTTGAACATATTGAATTTAGCCTTTTACTCACATATAAACATTGATCGGCGAACCTTAACAGGTGCTCAACTGAACCTGAATGACTTACGAGAACAAACCTCTTCCAGAATCTCAAATGTGCTGCGTAACACGAGTATGAACCTCATTGGTTCCTGTGAAGCTCAGATGTGCTGCGTAACACGAGAATGAACCTCTTTGGTTCTTGTGAAGCTCAAACGTGCTGCGTAACACCAGAATGAACCTCATTGGTTCCTGTGAAGCTCAGATGTGCTGCGTAACACGAGAATGAACCTCTTTGGTTCTTGTGAAGCTCAAACGTGCTGCGTAACACCAGAATGAACCTCATTGGTTCTTGTGAAGCTCAAACGTGCTGCGTAACACCAGAATGAACCTCATTGGTTCTTGTGAAGCTCAAACGTGCTGCGTAACACCAGAATGAACCTCATTGGTTCTTACTGAAGCTGAAACGTGCTGCGTAACACCAGAATGAACCTCACTGGTTCTTGTGAAGCTCAAACGTGCTGCGTAACACCAGAATGAACCTCATTGGTTCCTGTGAAGCTCAAACGTGCTGCGTAACACCAGAATGAACCTCATTGGTTCTTGTGAAGCTCAAACGTGCTGCGTAACACCAGAATGAACCTCATTGGTTCTTGTGAAGCTCAAACGTGCTGCGTAACACCAGAATGAACCTCATTGGTTCTTGTGAAGCTCAAACGTGCTGCGTAACATCAGAATGAACCTCATTGGTTCTTGTGAAGCTCAAACGTGCTGCGTAACACAAGAATGAACCTCATTGGTTCTTGTGAAGCTCAAACGTGCTGCGTAACACCAGAATGAACCTCATTGGTTCTTGTGAAGCTCAAACGTGCTGCGTAACACCAGAATGAACCTCATTGGTTCTTGTGAAGCTCAAACGTGCTGCGTAACACAAGAATGAACCTCATTGGTTCTTGTAGAAGCTCAAACGTGCTGCGTAACACCAGAATGAACCTCATTGGTTGTTGTAGAAGCTGTAACGTGCTGCGTAACACCAGAATGAACCTCATTGGTTCTTACTGAAGCTGAAACGTGCTGCGTAACACCAGAATGAACCTCATTGGTTCTTACTGAAGCTGAAACGTGCTGCGTAACACCAGAATGAACCTCATTGGTTCTTGTGAAGCTCAAACGTGCTGCGTAACACCAGAATGAACCTCATTGGTTCTTGTGAAGCTCAAACGTGCTGCGTAACACCAGAATGAACCTCATTGGTTCCTGTGAAGCTCAAACGTGCTGCGTAACACCAGAATGAACCTCACTGGTTCTTGTGAAGCTCAAACGTGCTGCGTAACACCAGAATGAACCTCATTGGTTCTTGTGAAGCTCAAACGTGCTGCGTAACACCAGAATGAACCTCATTGGTTCTCGTGAAGCTCAAACGTGCTGCGTAACACCAGAATGAACCTCATTGGTTCTCGTGAAGCTCAAACGTGCTGCGTAACACCAGAATGAACCTCATTGGTTCTTGAAGAAGCTCAAACGTGCTGCGTAACACCAGAATGAACCTCACTGGTTCTTGTGAAGCTCAAACGTGCTGCGTAACACCAGAATGAACCTCATTGGTTCTTGTGAAGCTCAAACGTGCTGCGTAACACCAGAATGAACCTCATTGGTTCTCGTGAAGCTCAAACGTGCTGCGTAACACCAGAATGAACCTCATTGATTCTTGTGAAGCTCAAACGTGCTGCGTAACACCAGAATGAACCTCATTGGTTCTTGAAGAAGCTCAGATGTGCTGCGTAACACCAGAATGAACCTCATTGGTTCTCACGCATCAAGAAAACATGCTTCAGCTTCCGTTTACCATAACTGATGAGTGAGTTAATGAATATTTATATTTGAATAAAAGCCTAAATTAAATCTGTTCAGAGTATAAAGCGATCGAATCTCTTCCGAAAATTTGGACTTAACTGCTCAATTCATCTGTATTAGTTTTACGATCTCTTTATGAACTTCAAAATTCATCGATGTCTGCGTAACACCAGAATGAACCTCATTGGTTCTTACTGAAGCTGAAACGTGCTGCGTAACACCAGAATGAACCTCACTGGTTCTTGTGAAGCTCAAACGTGCTGCGTAACACCAGAATGAACCTCATTGGTTCTTGTGAAGCTCAAACGTGCTGCGTAACACCAGAATGAACCTCATTGGTTCTTGTGAAGCTCAAACGTGCTGCGTAACACCAGAATGAACCTCATTGGTTCTTGTGAAGCTCAAACGTGCTGCGTAACACCAGAATGAACCTCATTGGTTCCTGTGAAGCTCAAACGTGCTGCGTAACACCAGAATGAACCTCACTGGTTCTTGTGAAGCTCAAACGTGCTGCGTAACACCAGAATGAACCTCATTGGTTCTTGTGAAGCTCAAACGTGCTGCGTAACACCAGAATGAACCTCATTGGTTCTCGTGAAGCTCAAACGTGCTGCGTAACACCAGAATGAACCTCATTGGTTCTCGTGAAGCTCAAACGTGCTGCGTAACACCAGAATGAACCTCATTGGTTCTTGAAGAAGCTCAAACGTGCTGCGTAACACCAGAATGAACCTCACTGGTTCTTGTGAAGCTCAAACGTGCTGCGTAACACCAGAATGAACCTCATTGGTTCTTGTGAAGCTCAAACGTGCTGCGTAACACCAGAATGAACCTCATTGGTTCTCGTGAAGCTCAAACGTGCTGCGTAACACCAGAATGAACCTCATTGGTTCTTGTGAAGCTCAAACGTGCTGCGTAACACCAGAATGAACCTCATTGGTTCTTGTGAAGCTCAAACGTGCTGCGTAACACCAGAATGAACCTCATTGGTTCTTGTGAAGCTCAAACGTGCTGCGTAACACCAGAATGAACCTCATTGGTTCCTGTGAAGCTCAAACGTGCTGCGTAACACCAGAATGAACCTCACTGGTTCTTGTGAAGCTCAAACGTGCTGCGTAACACCAGAATGAACCTCATTGGTTCTTGTGAAGCTCAAACGTGCTGCGTAACACCAGAATGAACCTCATTGGTTCCTGTGAAGCTCAAACGTGCTGCGTAACACCAGAATGAACCTCACTGGTTCTTGTGAAGCTCAAACGTGCTGCGTAACACCAGAATGAACCTCATTGGTTCTTGTGAAGCTCAAACGTGAAGCTGAAAACTGCATCTGACAGAAAAGTCAACAGCGTTCATGCATTAAAACTTCTGTCCTTTTTGTTACTAATTGATAACCCTTCATTAAATGTGTTGATCTGTAGGAACGGGCTGAGGTCGCTCGTAAGGTCATAGACGTGGTTCGTAAAAAGCGAGCCAAGATGGTCAAAGACATTGAGGCACTTTGCAATGCCTACATCACGTTGGCATACATGGACGCCAGTCGCCATAAAAATGAAAAGAGTAAGTGAAAATCAACCATCTGACAAGATTCATCTCCTGTCAGTGTCCCAAAAAATGTAAGCAATAAATGTACAAATCCAATGTTTACTTGAGAAGTAATAGATATGTTGTATGTCGAGTTGGTTTTCAGTTCATTGCAGGAAGGGTGGGTTACTATTAAAATGTGTTTCACCTACAGATTACAAAATACATGCTTTAAAAAGTAATTTGTAACGTATTTCGTTACATTACTCAAGTTTAGTCACTTCATCTAAATACTTTAGAATACTTTGGAATACTAATAAGTGTGAAACAAACACAAAAAAGGTCATTGTGAGTTTTTATCTCACAATTCTGACTTTTTCCCTCAGAATTGCGTGATATAAAGTTGCAATTGTGAGTTATAAAGTCAGAATTATGAGATATAAACTCACAATATTGAGAAAAGTCAGAATTATGAGATATAAACTCACAATATTGAGAAAAGTCAGAATTATGAGATATAAACTGACAATATTGTGAAAAGTCAGAATTATGAGATATAAACTGACAATATTGTGAAAAGTCAGAATTATGAGATATAAACTCGCAATATTGAGAAAAGTCAGAATTATGAGATATAAACTGACAATATTGAGAAAAGTCAGAATTATGAGATATAAACTCACAATATTGAGAAAAGTCAGAATTATGAGATATAAACTGACAATATTGAGAAAAGTCAGAATTATGAGATATAAACTCACAATATTGAGAAAAGTCAGAATTATGAGATATAAACTGACAATATTGAGAAAAGTCAGAATTATGAGATATAAACTGACAATATTGAGAAAAGTCAGAATTATGAGATATAAACTCACAATATTGAGAAAAGTCAGAATTATGAGATATAAACTCACAATATTGAGAAAAGTCAGAGAAATAACTCGCAATTGTAACTTTATATCACTCAATTCTGAGGGAAAAAGTCAGAATTGAGAGATAAAAACTCTCAATTACCTTTTTTGTGTTTGTTCCACACTTATTAATATTCTAAAGTATTTAGATTAAGTCACTAAACTTGAGTAATGTAACGAAATACGTTACAAATGACTTTTTAAAGCATGTATTTTGTAATCTGTAGTGAAATACATTTTAAAAGTAACCCCCCCAGCCCTCAGTGATTGTCTGTTCTGTGCAGAAGCCATACCTATTCCACCGGAGCAGCCCATCATGCAAATCAAAGACCTCAACGATGTCATCATTCCCACCATGGACATCAAGGTGACGAAGAGAACCTGTTTTCTGTTTTGTCAGAGAGCCCTGTGCTCTGTGTGATGTGGGTACTTGCTAGTGTAGTCATGGGCTGAGGGAGTCAGGCTTGTAACCTGAAGGTTGTTGGTTCGATTCCCACGCCGGCAGGAATTGATGGTGGGGATTGTGAATGAACGGCGTCTGATAAAAGCGTCTGCCAAATGAATAAATGTAAATGTTTGTTTGTTGTTGTGTACGTGGGCATTTCTTTCAGGTGGATCCATCAGGCACATATGAAGACCTTGTGACCGTCAGGTCATTCAAACCTCACTTTCACCTCGCTGGAGGCGTCAACCTACCCAAAATAATTGACTGTGTGGGTTCAGACGGCAAGAGCAGGAGACAGCTTGTCAAGGTCTGGTTATCAAATCCACACCGTCACGTCTTTTTAAAAAAAACTAATTTCTCTTAGTTTTTTTTGTCTTGTGTTTTTTGCTTCTTCTTTCAAGTATCTCTGAGATCTTTGCTTCCCTTGTGTTAGATACAGTGGCTAGCATGTCCTAGTCATAGAGTTGTTTAAAACTCGTGCTCATCAGTCTTTGGTCATGTGTGGTGACGCAGGGTCAGGATGATCTGAGGCAGGACGCAGTGATGCAGCAGGTCTTTCACATGTGCTCCACCCTCCTGCAGCGCAATGCGGAAACTCGCAAGAGGAAGCTCAACATCCGCCGTTACAAAGTAAAGACACCTTTCATACACTATCCGGTTTTTATTAACTAATTTACTAACTTTAAACTTTGTGCATACGCTTAAAAACTTTCTTCCATGGTTTGTCTGAGTACTCTGTTCTGATTGGCTGGAAGGTGTTCAATAAAACCGTTTTGTACCGTTCTGTATTAATGCGCTGCTTTTGTTGGATCATACATTCAGAAGCATAGAAACTTTATGCGGTTTTGTGGCTTTTATTAATAAAATAGCTTTGCTACTGAATCGCTACATCAACGAAGGCGTAACATCGGTGTTTTTGAAGTGATTAAACTTACATTACCGGTAAATTCTGTGATGCCAGTCATCGGAAATGATCTTTAAATGCAGTGCCGTTGTCTTCATTCGCCCGCATGTTGAGAAGCTTTTTAGTTTCACTATCCGTTTTTTTTTTATTCCTGGAGAACTTAAAAACTCTTAAAAACACGAGACGCGCATAATAGTATCCAACTGCGGAGCCGCAACACTGATGAATGGAAAAGGAGGATAAGTCTGAGAAATCACGTCATCTCCGTAAGAACTTTGATCTATCCCGAAGCGGACTTCTTACGTCAGAGTTATTCTGCATTCACACAGTAATGTTACAACTTTATCTTGACTAATTTTGAAAACGTCCTGTTCACTCATGATTTCTTACGGGTAATTTATCAGTAAAGACCGTCTGTTGTTAGTAGAGAGAGACACTGCACAGACACAGGTAATTCACACACACATCTCTCTCTCTCGCTCAACAATTAAGGTAAATAAGTCCATAATTCATTCATACAGATAAAAGTAATCTTGCCGCACTGCTTCATCTCTGCGTCTGATTTAAAGTGGGCAGAATACTAAAAAATAAGTCGTAACTGATAAAAATAACCCTTCTGGTCAAATATCGGTTTGTGCTGCAAACATCAATGACATCTTTGACTTGTTAAAGGGATAGTTCACCCAAAAATGAAAATTATCCCATGATAAGCTATCCTAGGTGTACAATATGACTTTCTTCTTTCAGACGAACACAAACTGAGTTATATTAAAATATATTCTGGCTCTTCCAAGCTTTATAATGGGAGTGAATGGGGCTCAAGATTTTGAAGCCCAAAAAAAGCACATCCATCCATCATAAAAGTAATCCACACGACTCCAGAGGGTTAATAAACACCTTCTGAAGCGAAGCGTTTTTGTTAGAAAAATATCCATATTCGTAACTTTATAAACTAGAATCACTGGCTTCCGTACTCGAGTCGATTCCGGCGGTAGAGTGAACTTTGACCTGACGGATGACGTACTGAACAAAACACCGGTGATGAATCAGAAGTCTAAAAGCAGAATTTTAAAGAGAAATGTGGGAGGAGCTTGAGTTTGTTGTCCAGCTCGATTTGTTTGAAGCGCGAGAGGCGTCGACTCTCACCTAAACTTACGCTACTCCTACATCCCGCGTCACACGCCGAACTCGACTCTCTCGCGAACGAGCGCACGGACGTTACCGGAAGATAGTGATTATACTCTGGAAAGTTATGAAAACGGGTGTTTTTCTTACAAAATCCCATCGCCTCTCTTCAGAAGGTCTTTATTAGCCATCTGGAGTCGTGTGGATTACTTTTATGATGGATGGATGTGCTTTTTTGGGCTTCAAAATCTTGAGCCCCATTCACTCCCATTATAAAGCTTGGAAGAGCCAGAATATTATTTAATATAACTCTGACTGTGTTTGACTGAAAGACACCTAGGACGGCTTGAGGGTGAGTAAATCATGGCGTAATTTTCATTTTTGGATGAGCTAACCAATTAATGCCGGCAAATGACCACGTTATAAGCGGGTAATCCTCGGCTAGCTGTGCATTAAATGATTTGAATACACGATTTAATGCACGACTTGACAGTGTGTGTGCGCTTACTGGGTCAAGTAAAACAGCTTCTTCGAGCTTCATCAACAATGAGCCTTGTGTTTGTACCAGGTGGTGCCGTTTTCCCAGCGCAGCGGTGTTTTGGAGTGGTGTTCTGGTACTGTGCCTATTGGAGAGTTCCTGGTGGACCCACAGAAGGGGGCACACAAACGCTTCCGTCCACAAGACTGGCCCAACATGACCTGTCGCAGGAAAATGATGGTCCTAGATTTTATTGGCTTATTTCTCATCCTGCTAATTCATTCTTACAGGCATTTTACTGTAATATTTTGCTTGTTATGTTCTTGTTGTAATGGTGTAGGACGCTCAAAGGCTGGAATGTGACAAACTCGAGGCTTTCACAGAGGTGTGCCAGAAATTCCAGCCAGTATTCCGATACTTTTGCATGGAGCGCTTCCTGGACCCTGCGGTGTGGCTGGAGAGACAGCTAGCGTACACTCGCAGTGTGGCCACCTCTTCTATTGGTACACATGCAATATCATTATCAACAAGTTTTCCATTTAACCGTAAACTGATTATAGGTGACATGCAGGGTCGGAAATTAATTTGGGCAAAATGAACTAAAATGGTCTCTGAATTCAAGATGAGGGGGCAAAAAAAATTCTAATTTTTTTTCAGTGAAATGAATGAAAAGTGTTGATTGCGGAATTAAACATTGCATCAGAGCATTATAACCAATCGCACACGTTCCTGATGAATGCAGTGGCCAGTGAAATTGAAATAAATTAGTCACATATGATAGATATGATGCAGATATGATGCAGATATGATACAAGTAAGCAATTCATGGACTGTTAATTTCTCGCTTTCTGTATATAATTTATTCCCATTCATTAGAAAGAGAATGGGCAAAAATGGCCTGCATGACAGAGTTCAAGACAAAAACCACTGCTGAGCAAAAAGAACATTAAGACTCATCTCATTTTTGCTGACGGGACAAAAGTTGAACTTTTTGGAAGTTGTGTGTCCCATTACATCTGGCGTAAAAGTAACACCGCATTTCAGAAAAAGAACATCATACCAACAGTAAAATGTGGTGATGGTAGTGTGATGGTCTGAGGCTGTTTTGCTTCTTCAGGAGCTGTGATAAATGGAACCATGAATTTCTCGCTTTCTGTATATAATTTATTCCCAGTTTTGTTTTTCATGCTACTAAAGTAACTACTGCGAAGTCTTGGTTTTCTAATCTGTAAAAAGCATTAAACGATTAAATAAATGTATGTGTAGCCACAATATGACATGCCGTTTCTCCAAACCAAAACATGGACGCTTCACTGTGCATCACCTGCGTAAGGAGAATGAAGACATTTTTGAATAAAGTCGTTATTTTTGCGCACAAAAAGTATTTTCGTCACTGGTTGAACCACTGCATCACGTCGACTGCTTTATGTCTTTAGTTCCTTTCTGGACCTTGAAAGTGTTGGTTATATTGCTATTGAGTTATAAACCTCATTAAAAAACATAATTAGTGTTCTGAAGATGAACGAAGGCCTTACGGGTGTAGAACGACATGAGGGAGAGGAACTAATGACAGAAATTTCATTTTTTGGGTGACTAACCCTTTAAATGACATTAATAGTAATCACTTCTTCAATAATAATCACCTCTGAGCAACATTAAACTGTGTAAATTAACATAAATGCAATATCAGATTCAGCTTCTGTTCTAGCTTAGCTGTGTAAAGATGTTGATTGGTCTGTATTTGGTTAAATTTATGTAGGCATATTTGACGTAATCATTAAATGAAATCATTAAAAAGGTAAAAAAAAAATCAAAATCCCCCTGAAAGTCAGTTCTGGGAGCAAATATTCCCCCTTAACTGAAACGTTAATTTCTGACCCTGGTGACGTGTTGTTTCGACAGAGTGTCTGGCTTCAGATTTTCCGGACACCTTTAAAATTCACTATGCATAGACATGAGAATGATGTGAAAATAGGGATGTGTCTGTGTCTGACAGTGGGATACATCGTTGGCCTGGGCGATCGACACATTCAGAACATTCTCATTGATGAACAGACGGCAGAGCTGGTCCACATAGATCTTGGTATGTGAACACAGAAAACGAACGCTTCCGGAGAGGCTCTTTTTGTATTTTCATTTTCACCTTTCTCCTCGCAGGTGTTGCGTTTGAGCAGGGTAAAATCTTACCCACTCCTGAGACGGTTCCGTTCAGGCTGTCCCGAGACATTGTGGATGGGATGGGCATCACAGGGGTGGAGGGCGTCTTCCGGAGGTGAGTCTTAAGGAGGTTTTCACACTTGAGTCATTTTAATAATAATGTCATATCATTTCTACATGGCTCCAGTGCAGGTTTTATTCTGGGTAAACTATTATACAAAGTCTATGGCTACAAGACTCTAAAAGTTTGTAGAGACACATCTGGTTGCCTTATTCATACATTTCAAATTTGGGTGTTCAAGAAAAAGTCACACTATCATTGTGACGAGCAGAGCCGTGAGGGAACGGCGCGAGGCCGGTGACGCGAGAGATAATGAGCGTCAGCTGCGCGCTACACCGGTCTCGTGTCTCTCACGGAGGAGCTCCGGAAGCTTAAAAGAGGAGCGACGACAGTGAAGGACGAGAGAGGACCAGGCCTGGACTTTATGTTGTGTTTTATTTTGTTTGTGTTCCTCACGACGACTCATCCAAGAGGTCACAAAAAACCCCACAATAACATCCAAAGAACTGCAGGCCTCGCTTGCTTCAGTTAAGGTCAGAGTTCATGACTCCACCATAAGAAAGAGAATGGGCAAAAATGGCCTTCATGACAGAGTTCAAGACGAAAACCACTGCTGAGGAAAAACAACATTAAGACTCATCTCATTTTTGCTGACAGGACAAAAGTTGAACTCTTTGGAAGTTGTGTGTCCCATTACATCTGGCGTAAAAGTAACACCGCATTTAAGAAAAAGAACATCACACCAACAGTAAAATATGGTGATGGTAGTGTGATGGTGTGAGGCTGTTTTGCTGCTTCAGGACCTGGAAGACTTGCTGTGATAAATGGAACCATGAATTCTGCAGTCTACCAAAAAATCCTGAAGGAGAATGTCCGGCCATCTGTTCATGACCTCAAGCTGAAGCGAACTTGGGTTCTAAAGCAGGACAATGATCCAAAACACACCAGCAAGTCCACCTCTAAATGGCTGAAGAAAAATAAAATGAAGACTTTCTGACCTGAATCCTATTGAGATGCTGTGCTATGACCTTAAAAAGGCGCGAGGCCGGTGACGTGAGAGATAATGAGCGTCAGCTGCGCACTACACCGGTCTCGTGTCTCTCACAGAGGAGCTCCGGAAGCTTAAAAGAGGAGCGACGACAGTGAAGGACGAGAGAGGACCAGGCCTGGACTTTATGTTGTGTTTTATTTTGTTTGTGTTCCTCACGGCGACTGCCGCCCTTTTACTTTCGTTTTATTTGTTTGGTTATTTTATTAAAAGTTGTTGAACATTCGCCGGTTCCCGCCTCCTCCTTCCTATATTTACGAACTGTGTCACAATCGTTAAGGGGAATGAAATGTTTGATCAGAGCAACTGAGAAAAAGCCTCAATTTACTGCCAATGAAAGGAGGAAAACGCATTTCAATGCTTCATGTTGGGACATCTTGCCGGATGCCACTCTTGTGTATGCAAAAATTAATATCATTTCAAACATGTAACATGCAATGTTTTGTGACGTTATAATCAAGAGGTATTTTGATTTCTGTGAAAGGAACTGAACAATTATTATGTTTTGTAGATGTTGTGAGAAGACGATGGAAGTTATGAGGAGTTCTCAGGAAGCCCTGTTGACCATTGTGGAGGTAAACGGATTCATTTCTCATCTCATGCCTGACAGGCGTCATTCGTCAGGAAATGGATGTTTGATTTTGCGCGTGTGCAGGTGTTGCTGTACGACCCTCTGTTTGATTGGACCATGAACCCTCTGAAGGCCTTCCACCTGCAGCAGCACGACGAGCAGGCGGAGCTCAACGCCACGCTCAACCCCACGCCCAACCCCACGCCGGGAGGAGACGAGATCGACGCCCACCGCAAGGCCAGGTGAAACATCATTTCCTCTTGTGTCTTGAAAGTGTGTTCTGTCCTGTTCCTCTTCTCGGAAATAATGTTACATCAGGGCTTCAGACTCTTTTGCGACCTTTTTCTTTGGCGGTGCGAGTAAATTTTGTTAGAGATCTCTCATTCACTCCGGTTAAATAGTGTGAATAGGGTGAGGGATTGCGCATAATTCTACTCATCCTCGCCGATTTCACGCTCACATCCGAAGCACACACACACTTAATAAAGCTGCCTCTGACATGCAAGTGCCAAAGTGAGCTTTTCATGGCTTATAAATGGTCAAAAAATAATGTTACAATGCCCGTCTGTCACAGAAACAGTATTTTGGGTGTGTGTCCGTCAGGTCTTAAAGGGACAGCAGCCTAAAAAACACTCTTGTTAATGTTAATCAAACAACAAAACACTGAGAAAATCACTTACTGCTCTTTACTGATTCATTTGTATTTAATTGTTACAATGAAGAATATATAATGTTATTTTAAATTTGATTACGTTGAACTTTATTCAGTTTCTTACCTGAATGCTGCTGTGAGTCCATTTCATTCACATCTTTATTTTGTTGTATTTATTTGTGCTTTTTTGTGTATTTCTTTAAGGCACTGAAACTTAGTGTCGAGCAAACAAATATCAGCTTTTCACGCTGCGTTTGAGCCTGGAGATTTTTTACAGGCGTTAAACAACCTATTACTTCTAATTTTGAGGCGTAATATCACTGTTACCCTTGAACATGAAGCCCTGTTTTCAATGTGGCAAAAGTATAAACTGTGAAACAATTTCATTTGATGCAAATAATCATAAACTACACCTCATGAGCTTTGTGCTGTTTTAAAGTCTGACAATGAAGCAATAGACAGAAAAATCTATTTTATTAAAAAAATAATAATAATCAGATGGCAGACGGCATGTACAGGATTTTGGGCAAGTTTTGATCATGTTGAGAATTTTTCCATATCAAATATTATACAGTGGTGTGAAAAAGTGTTTGCCCCTTCATGATATCTTTTTTTTTGCATGTTTGTCACACTTAAATGTTTCAGATCATCAAACAAACTTAAATATTAGTCAAAGATAACACAAAATGCAGTTTTTAAAAGAAGGTTGTTATTATTAAGGGAAAACAAAATCCAAACCTACATGACCCTGTGTGAAAAGTGTTTGCCCCACCTGTTAAAACATAACTGTGATTTATCACACCTGAGTTCAATTTCTCAAGCCACACCCAGGCCTGATCACTGCCACATCTGTTCTCAATCAAGAAATCACTTAAACAGAACCTCCCTGACAAAGTGAAGTAGACCAAAAGATCTTCAAAAGCTAGACATCATGCCGAGATCCAAAGAAATTCAGGAACAAATGAGAAAGTAATTGAGAAAAAAAGCCATTTCTAAAGCTTTGGGACTCAGTTAGAGTCATTATCCACAAATGGAGAAAAACATGGATCAGTGGTGAACCTTCCCAGGAGGGGCCGGCCGACCAAAATTACCCCAAGACCGCAGCGACGACTCATCCAAGAGGTCACAAAAGACCCCACAACAACATCCAAAGAACTGCAGGCCTCGCTTGCTTCAGTTAAGGTCAGAGTTCATGACTCCACCATAAGAAAGAGAATGGGCAAAAATGGCCTGCATGGCAGAGTTCAAGACGAAAACCACTGCTGAGGAAAAACAACATTAAGACTCATCTCATTTTTGCTGACAGGACAAAAGTTGAACTCTTTGGAAGTTGTGTGTCCCATTACATCTGGCGTAAAAGTAACACCGCATTTCAGAAAAAGAACATCACACCAACAGTAAAATATGGTGGTGGTAGTGTGATGGTCTGAGGCTGTTTTTCTGCTTCAGGACCTGGAAGACTTGTTGTGATAAATGAAACAATGAATTCAGCAGTCTACCAAAAAATCCTGAAGGAGAATGTCCGGCCATCTGTTCAGCTTGACCTCAAGATGAAGTGAACTTGGGTTCTGCAGCAGGACAATGATCCAAAACACACCAGCCAGTCCACCTCTGAACGGCTGAAGAAAAACAAAATGAAGACTTTCTGACCTGAATCCAATTGAGATGCTGTGCCATGACCTTAAAAAGGCAGTTCATGCTCGAAAACCTTCCAATGATGCTGAATCACAACAATTCTGCAAAGATGAGAGGGCCAGAATTCGTCTACAGCGCTGTAAAAGACTCATTGCAAGGTATCGCAAATGCTTGATTGCAGTTGTTGCAGCTCAGGGTGGAACAACCAGTTATTAGGTTTAGGGGCAATCACTTTTTCACACACAGCCATGTAGGTTTGGATTTTGTTTTCCCTTAATAATAACAACTTTTTAAAAACTGCATTTTGTGTTTACTTGTGTTATCTTTGACTAATATTTGCATTTGTTTGATGATCTGAAACATTTAAGTGTGACAAACATAAAAAAAATAGTAGGCTATAGTAGGCTTTTTAGGGTTAAAGCAATATCAGCAATTTTATTGGGTCTCTTACATGACGATCTGCCCAATGACAGGATTTGGCTGTAGTTACAGTATTTTACCTCTGTATGGCAGTATAGAGTTGGTAAGAAGTATGCAGTCCACATACACTCATCTGAATAAAGGTTTTAAATGAAAACACAGATGCGTTTCGCTTATATACACACATATTTCCCTTTCTCCAGTGCAAGGCCATGTTTCTGACAGCCGGGTGTATTTATATAGTGCGTTTCTGCTGCAAAGATCGCTTCGAAGCGCAGTGACACAAGTGTTGATGTGTTGTGTGTGTGCAGTGACAGTCAGAGCTTTAATAAAGTGGCGGAGCGGGTGTTACTGCGACTGCAGGAGAAGCTGAAGGGTGTCGAGGAGGGGACGGTGCTCAGCGTGGGGGGACAGGTAAACCTCCTCATTCAGCAGGCAATGGACCCTAAAAACCTCAGCCGCCTCTTCCCCGGATGGCAGGCCTGGGTCTGATACACAAGCTTGTGAGCGTTATGATTTATATACCAACGAAATCTAAACAAGCACTTGAACAAATGGCAGGTACAGTGACTGTATTCTCATACGCCTCGTGTCTTTAATACATGTTGCACCTGTATATAGTTGGATAAAATAAATATATTTAGTACTTAGCAATGATCATTATAGCCCAACAGTTTTTGGAATGTTTTTAAAAACATAGATTTTCATTCAGTATCACCACAAGCTTTGAATTGTATGTATGAAATATGAATGTTTACTTAATAACAGAAAACAAAGGAACTGAAAAGAGAGAGTCAAATTAAACCCAAAGCTCATCACATGCATTGATGATCAAAGTTTGCTTCGTGTTGTAACGTGCACCTTATGTACAGTACAGATATTACTCGTTAATGCTTGATCTTTTCATGGCATATTGGATGCACAATAAATCACGGTTAAACTGTTTAGTTCTCATTCTGTCATTTCAGTTTTAAAACTTTTTTTTATAGTAAATAGATGACTAATAGTGTCTTTCATTTAACATTGTGAAATTGGTTGAAGTCCACAGGAAATAATAAACATTGGACTGCCATAATATCAAATAACTACAGTAGGAATCTTGATCAAGGGTTTTCAAACAACACGTTTTTTCACACAGTATGGAGGAAAAGGTGTGGAAGTAAATTGAGATACATGTTGAGTTACTCCAAAACTTTTGCATGTCCTCACATTCCCACACACAATGAAAAAATGTACCCTGGAACTTATTACACTTAAAACATTTATTTAATCTTATAGGAGTGATATACACTCACCTAAAGGATTATTAGGAACACCTGTTTAATTTCTCATTAATACAATTATCTCATCAACCAATCACATGCTTCAATGCATTTAGGGGTGTGGTCCTGGTCAAGACAATCTCCTGAACTCCAAACTGAATGTCAGAATGGGAAAGAAAGGTGATTTAAGCAATTTTGAGCGTGGCATGGTTGTTGGTGCCAGACGGGCCGAGTATTTCACAATCTGCTCAGTTACTGGGATTCTCACGCACAACCATTTCTAGGGTTTACAAAGAATGGTGTGAAAAGGGAAAAACATCCAGTGTGCGGCAGTCCTGTGGGAGAAAACGCCTTGTTGATGCTTGAGGTCAGAGGAGAACGGGCCGACCGATTCAAGCTGATAGAAGAGCAACTTTGACTGAAATAACCACTCGTTACAACCGAGGTCTGCAGCAAAGCATTTGTGAAGCCACAACACCCACAACAAAAAGAGGCTACAATTTGCACGAGCTCACCAAAATTGGACAGTTGAAGACTGGAAAAATGTTGCCTGGTCTGATGAGTCTCGATTTCTGTTGAGACATTCAGATGGTCGAGTCAGAATGAGAACATGGATCCATCATGCCTTGTTACCGCTGTCAGGCTGGTGGTGGTGGTGTAATGGTGTGGGGGTGTTTTCTTGGCACACTTCAGGCCCCTTAGTGCTAGTTGGGCATCGTTTAAATGCCACGGCCGACCTGAGCATTGTTTCTGACCATGTCCATCCCTTCATGACCACCATGTACCCATCCTCTCATCCATCCCATGTCTCAAAGCTTGAATCATCTCAGATTGGTTTCTTGAACATGAGTTCACTGCACTAAAATGGCCCCACAGTCACCAGATCTCAACCCAATAGAGCATCTTTGGGATTGGTGGAACGGGAGCTTCGTGCCCTGGATGTGCGTCCCACAAATCTCCATCAACTGTAAGATGCTCTCCTATCGATATGGGCCAACATTTCTAAAGAATGCTTTCAGCACCTTGTTGAATCAATGCCACATAGAATTAAGGCAGTTCTGAAGGCGAAAGGGGGTCAAACACAGTATTAGTGTGGTGTTCCTCATAATCCTTTAGGTGAGTGTAGGTTCTCATTTACCAACTAAGTTGTAAGAGTCTAAACCACGTGTTTATAGTTTGGGTTTGCGCTTTCAAACATATTGTACCTCACTTATCCAATGAAATGTCTTTATTTAAATCCTGCATCCAAGCTTGTCTTTTTTTTTTTTTTTTTTCAGAACTTTCCTTATGATTCCATACCAGTATATTATATAATTGGGTAATTCACCATTTACTAAAACAGTCTTGTGTGGATAATGAAGGAAGTTGCACAGAATTCTTTCATTTTGAAAGAATAAAACTTCTAAGCTGCATATATTTCAAATAATGTTTCCAGGGTATATGGATCTTCGACACCAGATTCTCAAATGACCTTAAAAGATTGTCTTCATATAAATCCGTCAATCTAACAATACCCTTATTCAACCATTACTTTACAACCCATATCATTTTTAGCTGGGCTGAAATATTCATTACTCCAAATCAGGGAAAAACAAGACAACAATGGGGCCTCTCCAAGAAATTGATGAACTTTGTACCAGATCATAAGGGTATTTTTCACAAATGGATTTTCTGTTTAAGGGGTGCTGAATGTAAAAGCTTTGACAGTGTCAAGCGACCAACATTTCAACCTGTAACTATATTTGTATCTTTAGTCCCATAAAAGTGCAGATGAGAGTGTAAATTTCTGTGGGTGAACCTACTGACCACGCAAATCAAACAACATTACCATAAAGACCAACGGAATCTACCAAGAGCAGCACAAATTAGCGTAGGGTTACAAAGAAGCAGAGCTAATGATGATCAGGTGCGGGTAATCAACTGACAATACACGAGCAGCAAATTAACAATAGTGTGGCTCGTCGTCTTCTGGCGTAAATGAACAGTGAAGAAAATTCTCTCGCTTCTACCACACGTTCTCTGCGGTTCCTCAGCATGTCGAGCACAAAACGGGTTAAGACATAATTTTGGGGGGCATTAAACAATACTTTTGAGAACCAGAACATTGCAGCCCTCATTTAAGCAGCCTAATCATGGCAAAATAAATTTGGTAATTGTCACCCTCCCCTGTCATAAGGCAGGTCGAAGTCTAGGATTTCTATAACTCCAGACAAAATTAGAAAGAAGCTTACTCACTTTTTGTGAAAAAAGTGGGAGGAGGAGCAAGTGCTAGTGACCGAAAGACATCTAAAAATCTAGGTAACACAGGTGCATCTCAATAAATTAGAATGTTGCGGAAAAGTTCATTTCAGTAATTCAACTCAAATTGTGAAACGTGTGTGTTAAATCAATTCAATGCACACACACTGAAGTGGTTTAAGACTTTGGTTCTTTTTTTATTGTGAGGATTTTGGCTCACATTTCACAAAAAACCAACGAGGGAAGATCGGCGTATCTAAAATGAGTCGAGGGCAAACGTGGAGCAACGAGGAGGGGAAGTTTCAATCCTGCTGCTGTTTTGAATGTTTTGAACATTTGATGAGCTCTTCGTGATTCTCAGCTGGTGAAATAAAGCATGAAATGATGGCGTTTAATCCAGAACACAGCGTTGTGTTGAATGTTCGGTAAGCGGCTCCGTCGAGAAATATACGTCATAAAAGCCGACCAATCAGGTCGTGACCGTATCCCTACGCCTTTGGTTCGGTAACTTCAGGTTCGCTGTTAAAAATGCCAGTGTGAACGCGAAGAGGACCAGGACTAGATGTTTCGTTTTTGTTTTTTGGTCCGTACCAAACGAGCCAAACTACAAGTGTGAACGCATTCTAACATGGAACACATGATAAAAAAATCATTCAAACGAAAATACTGCCCTTCATAGCTCTTAAATATCCTTCATGCTAAGAACTCCTGCTGATCTTTTCCACGTTGAAACCTAGAGTTTCCCCAGACTTTTGGAAGGCACTGTATGTGTAGAGATAGCAGATTTTTACCCCTGATAACAGCACACTGTCTCTAACGTGCGCCTCTGTCTCGTGGGATATTGTAGTAGGCAGTTAACCACGTACTGTACAATCTCTGCTTCATTAATCAATGTGTCAGCGCAGTTAATGAAGTTATATAGAGCATACGAGTCAGTGGAAGGACTGGGGTTGAGCTGCAGAATGATTAGAGCTGCTTTAGGTTCATTAGTGGCTTCATGAGGCAAACATACTTAAAACAGAAGCGGAGAGGCTGTTACATAACTCACAGAAACACTTGAGTGTGTGTGTGTGCGAGGTGAACCACTGCTCCTTCCTTTGACCGCTTTTGATAAATACTGACCGGGAACACCCCACAAGAGCTCCAGTTTTGGAGATGTGCTGACCCAGTCCTCTAGCATCACAATTTGGCCCTTGTCAAACTCGCTCAAATCTTTACGCTTGCCCATTTTGCTGCTTCTAACATCAACTTTATCCAAAGTGACTTACAAGGGGAGCAATTAGGGGTTGGTGTCTTGCTCAAGGGCACTTTAGTCATGGTATCGAAGGTGGAGAGAGAGTGCTGTTCATTCACAATCCCCACCTTCAATTCCTGCCGGCGTGGGAATCGAACCAACAACCTTCAGGTTACAAGCCCGACTCCCTCACCACTAGGCCACGACTACCCTAACTTTGAGGACAAAATGTTCCCTTGCAGCCAAATATGACGACGTCAGCAGAACCAAATACCATAGATTAATAATCCTCATAGCTCACAGGAGGTCTGTGCTTAAAGGTTTATAAGTTACCGTTCAAAATCAACTTCGTTTGAAAATTAATGGGGGTTTTAGCTCTGGAACCCGACTTTTGCACTCTATATCTCTTCCTGGGTCCACATTTCATTCGGTAACATTAGGCAGTTTTGATCCATATGTCCTCTTCAGTTGTTTTTGGATCCGGAGATGCTGTACAATTTCCGAAGATCTGTAACAGTGCACCCTACAGTATAAAACTCGTCAATGGCGGGAAAGCATCGTGTCAAATGACGTTAAATCACAAATAAAATGAAAAGAAAAATGACCAGGTGGTATTTAAACACTTTTATTTTTATTTCTTGTGGAAGTGTGCAGCATCTCCTGGACTTGAATATATGAGCAGATCCACAGAGAAGCGAGCACTGAATTCAGATCGAGGAAAGAATCAAGGCGTAGTGGAAGCTTGTGGACATTTGCATTTATTCCAGTTACCTTTCAAATTTTACAGACTAAAGCAATCCAATTCAGATCCGTCTGGAGTAGTGAGTAGAAATGACTATTAAATATATACATTTATATAATAAATAATTAAGTAGCAATATACATGTATAATCAAATTATTCTTATACATTTATAATAATTACATTTAAATCATTTAGGGCCAGATTTACTATACAGGGCAAATATAGCATGAGGGTGTAAATTTCTGTGGGTGAACCTACTGACCACACAAATCAAACAACATTACCATAAAGAGCAACGAAATCTACCAAGAGCAGCACAAATTAGCGTAGGGTTACAAAGAAGCAGAGCTAATGATGATCAGGTGCGGGTAATCAACTAATACAATAGTGTGGCTCGTCGTCTTCTGGCGTAAATAAACAGTGGAGAAAATTCTCTCGCTTCTACCACACGTTCTCTGCGGTTCCTCCGCATGTCGAGCGCAAAACGGTCGCTTTTTGGGGGGAATTAAACAATACCAGTAAATTGACTTAGTAAATCACGTTGCATGATTCATTTAAACACTCTCCAGTATGAAAGGGAAACTCCCACAAATGCATGTGCAAATAAGGTCAGCCGCAGAAATAACTGCCTTTTCATTCCTGATTTTCCACCGTGTAAATCCTGACACCCTGTAAGCCGTTAGTAAATCTGGCCGTAAATCATATATCACATAGATATATACATCAGTTCAAAGTTTAGAAAAACTCAATGAAATGTTTCTCATGATCTTTCAATGTAAAAGCCCAGGTTTTTCCAGCCCATCTTTACAGATTCGCCTTCATCATCTTATGATGTTTACAGAATGTTCACGCTGCTCTTTTCCTTACGATGACAGTTAATGGGGATGGACCAAAAAAAAGAAAAGCTGACCCAACAATGGAATCCAATAGAATGGCGCCACTGTTAAAACAACGAAACTACCTGTACATGGCAAGAGAAGCGTTATGTGTGCCGGTAACCGTACATCATTTAAGGCTATTTTTTGCCATAATGTTTCCCCCCCATTGCAAGCCTGTTCTCCCTAAACTGTCCGGGTGTTGCATTCGACTTTTGCCTTCTTTGAAATGACAACACCACCAATCGAATCAGCCAAAAAGTCAAAGGAATAAAGATTTTGTTTCTAGTCTTTACGGTTCAAAAGTTCAACGTAAGGGAAACTTTGGACAGTTGGTGGCGCTACAGCGATTTAGTTAGAGACTCCAAGAGCGGAAGAACGACTAACGACGGGTGCTCGGCCCATAATTCAAATGAGTACGATAAAAAGTCATCCTTTTACCCTTGACTTAGACCTGAGATTCTCACTAAATACTGACCATTATTTCAGGAATTTGATTCTGAGTATTCACATTCTAAATTGAGTTTTACTCTCACACCAACTTCACCTTCATGATCGCACTGCCATAACTTTCCTTTTAGTCACGTGACCTGCAGTCAGCTAATAATGGCTTTAATTATTTGTGAAAGTGTGAAAAGCCCAATAATCTACTAGAAATAATAATTTCACAAGATTCCATTCTAACAATTTATCTCCCAGCTCGGACTACTCGTGTAGATTAAAGAATTAGGAAACAAAAGATCAATCCAAAGCAAAAAATTAAGTCAAAGAAGCACACGAGGCAACAAAAGGAGTTTTGTCTAAAAATATCTTTGCCATTCTTTCTGAAATACCCCGATAAGAAATGAACAACTAAATCAAATTTTAACTCAATCACGGGTCACGGTTTATGTGGGGCAAGAGATCATTTTAAAGCACGACCTTCAGAGCGGAGAAGAGTTTCCCTGTTTTAAATCTTTATTATGATCTGCTGGTGTGAGAGTGACATTGTTGTAGCGATCAATACCAAACAGGAAGGAGGAAATCAAATTCTCTGTATAATATATAGTCAGGGCTGGGTGGGTCACTTTTAAAATGTATTTCACTACAGATTACTAAATACATGCTTTAAAAAGTCATTTGTAACGTATTTCGTTACATTACTCAAGTTTAGTAACTTAATCTAAATACTTTAGAATACTTTGGAATACTAATAAGTGTGGAACAAACACAAAAAAGATCATTGTGAGTTTTTATCTCACAATTCTGACTTTTTCCCTCAGAATTGAGTGATATAAAGTTGCAATTGTGAGTTATAAAGTCAGAATTATGAGATATAAACTCACAATATTGAGAAAAGTCAGAATTATGAGATATAAACTCACAATATTGAGAAAAGTCAGAATTATGAGATATAAACTCACAATATTGAAAAAAGTCAGAATTATGAGATATAAACTCACAATATTGAAAAAAGTCAGAATTATGAGATATAAACTCACAATATTGAGAAAAGTCAGAATTATGAGATATAAACTCACAATATTGAAAAAAGTCAGAATTATGAGATATAAACTGACAATATTGAAAAAAGTCAGAATTATGAGATATAAACTCACAATATTGAGAAAAGTCAGAATTATGAGATATAAACTCACAATATTGAAAAAAGTCAGAATTATGAGATATAAACTCACAATATTGAAAAAAGTCAGAAATTTAAGATATAAACTCGCAATATTGAGAAAAGTCAGAATTATGAGATATAAACTCACAATATTGAGAAAAGTCAGAATTATGAGATATAAACTGACAATATTGAGAAAAGTCAGAATTATGAGATATAAACTCACAATATTGAGAAAAGTCAGAATTATGAGATATAAACTGACAATATTGAGAAAAGTCAGAATTATGAGATATAAACTCACAATATTGAGAAAAGTCAGAATTATGAGATATAAACTCACAATATTGAAAAAAGTCAGAATTATGAGATATAAACTCGCAATATTGAGAAAAGTCAGAATTATGAGATATAAACTCACAATATTGAGAAAAGTCAGAATTATGAGATATAAACTGACAATATTGAAAAAAGTCAGAATTATGAGATATAAACTCACAATATTGAGAAAAGTCAGAATTATGAGATATAAACTGACAATATTGAGAAAAGTCAGAATTATGAGATATAAACTCACAATATTGAGAAAAGTCAGAATTATGAGATATAAACTGACAATATTGAGAAAAGTCAGAATTATGAGATATAAACTCGCAATATTGAAAAAAGTCAGAATTATGAGATATAAACTCGCAATATTGAAAAAAGTCAGAATTATGAGATATAAACTCGCAATATTGAAAAAAGTCAGAATTATGAGATATAAACTGACAATATTGAAAAAAGTCAGAATTATGAGATATAAACTCACAATATTGAGAAAAGTCAGAATTATGAGATATAAACTCACAATATTGAGAAAAGTCAGAATTATGAGATATAAACTCACAATATTGAAAAAAGTCAGAATTATGAGATATAAACTCACAATATTGAAAAAAGTCAGAATTATGAGATATAAACTCGCAATATTGAGAAAAGTCATAATTATGAGATATAAACTGACAATATTGAGAAAAGTCAGAATTATGAGATATAAACTCACATACTAAATTCACAATTGCAAGAAAAAAGTCAGTATTGCGAGTTTAAATCTCCCAATTCTGACTTTATAACTTGCAATTGTGAGGGAAAAAACAAATTGTGAGAAAAAGTCACAGTGACGAGTGAATTATAAAATGACTCCCAAAACATGAAAACAGTGGAAAACATGAAACTGAACTCGTCTTTTTCAGACGGTCAGAGTCAGAGAATCACCAATCGCTGTTTAAATGACATTAAAACTCAAAGTAATCACTTTGGTAATCTAAAACACTTTTCAGATGGAACTGTAATCTGATTACCACCCATTTCAAATGAAATACACTTGTATTTTAAATACGTAACTAAGTCACTTGTATTTCGTTACTCCTCAACCCTGTTTATATGTGGCGTACACAACTTCTCATGGTCTTTTCCCAATGGAACGTCAACCCAGGTTTATGATTTAAAGGGCTAGTGCACCCAAAAATGACATTTCTGTCATGAATTGCTCACCCTCGTGTCGTTAGACATAAATCCAAGAGTTTTTTTTTTTTTTTATCCCTCATACAAAGCAACATAATTACCTTCATTCAAGATCCATGTGACTTTAACTTTAAATGTGACAAAAAAAATGCAACAATTTCTGCATTCACTGCGTCAACTCCGTACGAGTCTGACGGGGTAGAGAAGAACTTTTCGTTATTTTTGTTTTGTTTTCACGCACAAAAAGTATTCTCGCCTCTTCAGAACACTGCGGTCGAACCGCTGCATCACGTCGACCGATTTAATGTCTTCCTTTGTCTGGACGTTGAATGTGGTCATTTCGTTGCCTTCTATGGGGGATAAAAAAACCTGATTTCATCAAAAATATCTTCATTTGTGTTCTGAAGATGAACAGAGGTTTTACGGGTGTGAAACGACACGAGAGGAATTAATGACAGAAATGTCTTTCTTTTTTTTTCCCTGTGAAAGCGTACTTTCATTTTTGAGCTCAACATTTACTTTCATCGTAAGTAAAAGAGCAGCCGAACATCTTCACTATACAGGTTTCAAACAACATAAAGGCGAGTATACGACATTTATTTTTTGTGTGAGTTGTTCCTTTCAAAGCACCGCATCTCTAGACGTCAGCAGTACAGCTGATTTACAGTAGCGTTATGGACGCCGTTATATTGAAGACTAAGAATAAAAAAGAGCAGCATACTTTGAAGTGAAGTATAGGTAATGCTGATGCTCCAATCTTTCTTGATACTCATATTTTTGCCACTTTTATTTATAATAATACTATAAAAGTCACATGAATAATCATGATTCCTTCAGTAGTTTTGTCCTGCGAAGTTCAATCTACCGTAAATGTCCACAAATGCTTGCATCACAGGAATCTGTGATCTCGGGCAAACCTCAGCCAGAACTCAGCGCCTCTGTTACCTGCCCCGAGTTCCCTTCAGCCCTGTTTCGCTGAGTCGGCGTCTCCTCGTCTTCCATCGACGCCTGACGTCACTTGATGCGGTGCCGCACCAGCGAGGACTCGTCCGTGATCTCGCCGTCTCTGTGGCATCGGCAGGGCAGTATGAGCAAGATGAGGAGCACGATCAGAACCACGGCACAGATGCCCATCAGAGCGTAGGCGATCACCCACATCATGGGCTCCCTGAGAGAAACGCCGCTGGTGCAGTCGGACGCGACGCCCTCGGCCAGGAAAGGCCCTGCGATCTCTGCAAATGGCACACCGCCGTTTTCTGTTTAAAGGACAGGAGAGGTGTGATCAAGAAGAACCCAAACAAAGACGGCCGCGCCAACACTCTGGACCACTCGAGTCCGAATTATGAGATATAAATTCACAATTGCAAGTTTGCAAGTTTAAATCTCCCAATTCTGACTTTATAACTCGCAATTGTGAGGGAAAAAACAAATTGTGAGGAAAAAGTCGCAGTGTCGAGTGAATTATAAAATGACTCACAAAACATGAAAACAGTGGAAAACATGAAACTGAACTCGTCTTTTTCAGACGGTCAGAGTCAGAGAATCACCAATCGCTGTTTAAATGACATTAAAACTCAAAGTAATCACTTTGGTAATCTAAAACACTTTTCAGATGGAACTGTAATCTGATTACCACCCATTTCAAATGAAATACACTTGTATTTTAAATACGTAACTAAGTCACTTGTATTTCGTTACTCCTCAACCCTGTTTATATGTGGCGTACACAACTTCTCATGGTCTTTTCCCAATGGAACGTCAACCCAAGTTTATGATTTAAAGGGCTAGTGCACCCAAAAATGACATTTCTGTCATGAATTGCTCACCCTCGTGTCGTTAGATATAAATCCAAGAGGGTTTTTTTTTTTTTATCCCCCATATACAGTCGTGGCGAAAAGTTTTGAGAATTACGTAAATATTGGAAATTGAAAAAGTTGCTGCTTAAGTTTTTATAATAGCAATTTGCATTTACTCCAGAATGTTATGAAGAGTGATCAGATGAATTGCATAGTCCTTCTTTGCCATGAAAATGAACTTAATCCCAAAAAAACCTTTCCACTGCATTTCATTGCTGTCATTAAAGGACCTGCTGAGATCATTTCAGTCATCGTCTTGTGAACTCAGGTGAGAATGTTGACGAGGCTGGAGATCATTATGTCAGGCTGATTGGGTTAGAATGGCAGACTTGACATGTTAAAAGGAGGGTGATGCTTGAAATCATTGTTCTTCCATTGTTCAACATGGTGACCTGCAAAGAAACGCGTGCAGCCATCATTGCGTTGCATAAAAATGGCTTCACAGGCAAGGATATTGTGGCTACTAAGATTGCACCTAAATCAACAATTTATAGGATCATCAGCAACTTCAAGGAAAGAGGTTCAATTCTTGTAAAGAAGGCTTCAGGGTGTCCAAGAAAGTCCAGCAAGTGCCAGGATCGTCTCCTAAAGAGGATTCAGCTGCGGGATCGGCTTGCTCAGGAATGGCAGCAGGTGTGAGCGCATCTGCACGCACTTTTGGAAGATGGCCTGGTGTCAAGAAGGGCAGCAAAGAAGCCACTTCTCTCCAAAAAAACATCAGGGACAGATTGATCTTCTGCAGAAAGTATCGTGAATGGACTGCTGAGGACTGGGGCAAAGTCATATTCTCCGGAGAAGCCCCTTTCCGATGGTTTGGGGCATCTGGAAAAAGGCTTGTCAGGAGAAGAAAAGGTGAGCGCTACCATCAGTCCTGTGTCATGCCAACAGTAAAGCATCCTGAGACCATTCATGTGTGGGGTTGCTTCTCATCGCTCACAATTCTGCCCAAAAACACAGCCGTGAATGAAGAATGGTACCAAAACACCCTCCAACAGCAACTTCTTCCAACAATCCAACAACAGTTTGGTGAAGAACAATGCATTTTCCAGCACGATGGAGCACCGTGCCATAAGGCAAAAGTGATAACTAAGTGGCTCGGGGACCAGAACGTTGAAATTTTGGGTCCATGGCCTGGAAACTCCCCAGATCTTCATCCCATTGAGAACTTGTGGTCAATCCTCAAGAGGCGGGTGGACAAACAAAAACCCACTAATTCTGACAAACTCCAAGAAGTGATTCTGAAAGAATGGGTTGCAATCAGTCAGGATTTGGCCAAGAAGTTGATTGAGATCATGCCCAGTCGAACTGCAGAGGTCCTGAAAAAGAACGGCCGACACTGCAAATACTGACTCTTTGCATAAATGTCATGTAATTGTCGATAAAAGCCTTTGAAACATGTGAAGTGCTTGTAATTATATTTCAGTACATCACAGAAACAACTGAAACAAAGATCTCAAAACTTTTGGCCACAACTGTAAAGCAACGCAATTACCTTCATTCAAGGTCCATGTGACGGCAATGATTTAACTTTAAATGTGACAAAAAAATGCAACAATTTCTGCATTCACTGCGTCAACTCCATATGAGTCTGACGGGGTAGAGAAGAACTTTTCGTTATTTTTGTTTTGTTTTCACGCGCAAAAAGTATTCTCGCCTCTTCAGAACATTTCGGTCAAACCACTGCATCACGTCGACCGATTTAATGTCTTCCTTTGTCTGGATCTTGACTGTTTTTCAAGGTCCAAGTTTATCCTAAATACGGCTCCCAGATCCACCTACCTGCACAAGCGCTGACAGCAAAGCCCACCCTCTTTTGTGCGCGGTCAAAGATCACGTAGAAGCCCTCCATCACGGTGGCGCCGATGACTAATCCGTTGGCTGAAGGGGAGATTCCGAAACGGAAACAGTCCAACGTGCCGTCGATATCTGTGACCGGCTGGACGTAGAGCTGCAGAGACAAAAACTGATGTCAAAAGATCTGCAACCTTATTTCCTGAAAAAGAAAAGAAACCATGCAACATCACATCAAAAAGCACAAAGTAAGGGAAGATTTGGATGCCGACTGTGGCATAATAAGTGTGTCGCGTTCGTCTCTCATTAAGAATCGCTCCAGCGCCTCGTGAAGACTACAACTCCCATGATTCCACGCTCAAACTCATCAAGCTTCGCCTTTGTTGTTGTTTTAGTTCAAGTTGTTAGAACTTTTACTTGAACTAAATGCCTTGCTAGCTTATTTCAATTTGCAGTAGTGTTTTAGTTCATGGTAATAACCCTGATCCAATCTACTCTAAGCCTAAGGGAAACACTAAGGGATAGAGTTCAGGCAGCATATTGTTATGCAGAAGAAACCTTTTCAGGGTGATACACGACTCCACTACGTTATTCTGCGGCTATTCCACATACACCAATATTATTTTGACATATTTTATTACCTCAAAATAACCCGCAGTACTTGAGCGGTCTGTTATCGGTCGTCTCTGTTTTGTTGCTATGCCATACCAGACCACTAGATGGCATGATTGAAGAATCAGAATGGAGTATTGCAGGGAGCCACGGAAAAACACGGATGAAAGCATGCTCGTGAAAGCACTGCCAGTGCCGGGTAAACGTATAGCGGATGATGAATCTACGTAAAAATTCCCAATTCGCATGCTATCGGCGCAACGCGACAAAAGCAAATAAAACCCGTTATAATCAGCGATGCCATCTACTGGATCCCAACACAAACACAAATCCCAGAGAGTAAACTGATGGGTTTGCAACGCTTGCTTTCTCTGTGACCAAGTAGTACTATATTGATTATGGTATTTCTGATAAATCCTATAGAGATGCAGGATTGGAAATATTTTTCTCTATTTTTCTACTCTCCTGACCTGTGGGAGGATGGTGATGCGGAAGGACTGGCTGGTGTTGGTCGCTCTGAGGTAGATTGAGAGTTTGGGGAAAAGCCTCCACGGTGATTCTCCTCTCAGCCAACACGCAAGCTTGGTGCCGTCAAAAAATCCAGCGGAGAAATCCTCAATCTAGGAGAGCAGGAGAAAGCAGTCGTTTTAGAATAGACTGAATATATGCGAAAGTTAAACAATTTGCCAAAACAGTCGGTCATACCAGCGATGTCTGCATAATAGCCTCCACCACAGCACTAAACACATTTCCAGGAAGTCGCAGTAGAGTCGTCCCGCTATCCACAATGGCTTTATCCGAGTTGTACTGAACAAAACGACCAGAGGGAGGGAAAGATCAGTGAAGGCGTTTTCTTATCGAATGCTGTAGTTACTTCACTGGCAGCCTTTAAAACGTGCAATTCCAGTCGCAATACTTAAAAAAAAAAAGTCCATCTAAAAAGGATGGACTAGATCAGGGGTGGCCAACGTCGGTCCTGAAGAGCCACAATCCTGCAGAGGTTAGCTCCAACCCTGATAAAAACTCACCTTCCTGTAGCTTTCTGGTAACCCTTAAGACCTTGATTAGCTTGTTCAGGTGTGTTTGATTAGGGTTGGAGCAAAAATTTGCAGGATTGTGGCTCTCCAGGACCGACGTTGGCCACCCCTGGACTAGATTTTCCGGTTGAATTGACTTTATTTTTGGCGGCTAGACTGTGTCATGGTACCTCTTTGCAATCTAGGTTTAAATTTTGCTCTCCAACTTCGAGCTTCAAGACTTCCACTTGATAGTACCACTCCTCCAGGACTGGAGTGTACCAGACTGACCCCTGGTACAAGGTTGGCTCAACTCCTCCCATGATCTGAAACACAACACAGAGACACGTGTCATCTGAGCAATGCCATTTTTCATTTGTTCAAAGTAAAACTATTCCTAGATATTAACAATGGATCCTTGATTAGAGCTGCACGATTCTCACGATCATCACGATTATCCCACAATTCTGAATGTACAACCAAACAAACTAGAGGTTCTGACTAAATATTATGGAATTGCTGGAAAATGTTTGAATTTAAAATAAATACTCGTTTCATTATGAATCGGTGTTTTTTGATGGAATCTTTTGAATGAATGATTCAATGACTCATTTTTAACAGTCGCTTGTCGCCACCTAGTGGAGAAATGATGTAATCCACACAAGGTGGTTTGATCGTAGACGTACGTTTAGAGGTAAGATCTGCAATCATTTGAATATTTGTTACTGAAATAACTCAAAACTGCTCTCTGGCAGCACCAACACGTGTTCGAATGATCCGGTACGATTTTGTGAAAGACACGGGCGAATCGTCGCCAATAATAAAATGAAATCACGTGGGCACTTGAATCGAGATCGCCATCTTTCATTTTTTTTTCATTTTCATTTCAGTCGGTAGTCGTGGCCTAGTGGTGAGGGAGTCGGGCTTGTAACCTGAAGGTTGTTGGTTCGATTCCCACGCCGGCAGGAATTATTGCTCCCCTAATTGCTCCCCTTGTAAGTCGCTTTGGATAAAAGTGTCAGCTAAATGATGAAAAATCAAACTTTTTCCTGAAATACATAGTACTGGAAGAAGAATAGAGTAAAATTGATTGTCTCATACACAAATATAAATCTTTTGTTATACCACATTTAAATGTCGATTTAACCCTCTTTACATGTCGATTTTTACAAAATAAGCTTATAAATACATAAAACAGAACTGGTATGATCTGAATCAGCAGCTTCACTTTTTTAGGTAACAATAATATAATGGATCTATTTTTCCAGATAAAGTCAGATAAAGCAAAAAATTCAAAATGCATCCAATTGAAGACCATAAAAAATAAAATTGACTAGATCTGGCGCTTTGATTTCTGCAAATAGCATCTAATTAAGAGGCTACTCAAATATTTCCAAAAGGCTTTGGACGTTGTTCAGCGGTGGACACAGGACACACCCCTCCCCACCGCGCTTCCCATCTGCTCCTGTCTGCGGGACACGTGGCCGCCTCTTCTTCCAGCGCTCCCGTATTGCTAACAGAATGTGCCGACAGCAGGGGGCTCTCTTTAGCTTAATTAGCTTCTCACTAACGAGGCACACCGTCCTATATGTGGCAATAGAGGTGTGAGACACAGGGACGCACTGAGCTATTATGTTTCTTGAGTAGCACTGAGAAACCCAATCTCATCTGTGCTTGAGAGGAGTTGAGGGGTCTGATTTATGAGAGCAGGAATTCTGAACGCTACCTGCAGCACCAGCTCATATGGTTAAAATCTCAGATGTTTTATCAGGGTCTCTGATTCTGTAGACAATGGGCTCCAATTCCGGTTCACTCTGCTCAAATTGCTGCCACAATATTGTGGTGCTCTCTTGCAGTCCTTGGCCAGAATTTTTTGTGATATTACCAAAGACATGGTCACTTCTTAAAAGTTATGAGTTTTGAAATAGATTGTTCTGTGACCGAATTAAGAAATATTAATACAGATACTTAATATTGAAAGCTATTTTCTAATCTTGAGAGCCGATTATTAACAAAACCTTTATAGCTTCAAACATCTTCCATGAAAAATGTGTACGCAGTTGGATTAGATTTGTATAGTAAGACGGCTTCAGGTTCGGTACACACCAGGCTGCCGCCCGCTGGGTCAGCTGTAGCGCTGGCAGAGACCCCCGCGCCGCACATCTGGAGAGAAAACACATCTGGAATGCCAGTCTGCCGCACAACAGAGTTGAAGAAGGGCTCCACGGACGGGTCGGGCTGAGAGGAGAAAAAGACACATTCATCCTATTTAAAGGAAGCTCTTAATATTTTCAGATCATATAATACTAATAGTCCAAATAGAAATTAGTATTCGTGTTTAGTATTTAGAATTAACTGACAAAAGAAATAAATAATGAAAATATGCTCTGATAAAGGTAAAAAAAAATGATATACAGTTATGTTCAAAATAATAGCAGTTCAACGTCACTAACCAGATCAGTCACTGTTTTTGGTAGAAATTATTTCTACATGGCAAATATTTTACTAGTAGGTGTAGTAGAGCAACAGAAAACCAACGAACCCAACAAGTCATGCCATGAATGCTGCTGATTCGGTGAAATTAAATCATTAATCGAAAAGGGCGTGTTCAAAATAATAGCAGTGTGGAGTTCAATTAGAGAGATAATTAATTCTGTGAAAAAACTGGTGTCAAACAAGTAGCCCTTATTTAAGGACGAAGGCAGCAAATATTGTACTGTGCATTTCTCTCTGGAAATCTGAGTAAAATGGGTCGTTCCAGACATTGTTCAGAAGAACAGCGTACTTTGATTAAAAAGTTGATTAGAGAGGGGAAAACCTATAAAGAAGTGCAGAAAATGATAGAAGTGCTGCTCAGCTAAAATGATATCAAATGCTTTAAAATGGCAACCAAAACCAGAAACACGTGGAAGAAAATGGGAAAACTACCATTCGACTGGATCGAAGAATAGCCAAAATGGCAAAGACTTAGCCAATGATCAGCTCCAGGGTGATCAAAGAAAGTCTAAAGTTATCTGTGAGTACTGTAACAATTAGAAGACGCCTATGTGAAGCCACACTATCGGCAAGAAGCCCCCGCAAAGTCCCACTGTTGAAAAAACGACACGTGCTGAAGAGGTTACAATTTGCCAAAGAACACATTGACTGGCCTAAAGAGAAATGGCGTATTTAATGGCGTAAAAAAGTATTTTGTGGACTGATGAAAGCAAGATTGTTCTTTTTGGATCTAGGGGCCGCAGACAGTTTGTCAGACGACCCCCAAACACTGAATTTAAGCCACAGTACACTGTGAAGACCGTGAAGCATGGTGGCAAAAGCATTATGATATGGGGATGTTTCTCATACTATGGTGTTGGGCCTATTTATCGCATTCCAGGGATCATGGATCAGTTTGAGTATATCAAAATACTTAAAGAGGTCATGTTGCCTTATGCCGAAGAGCAAATGCCTTTGAAATGGGTGTTTCAACAAGACAACGACCCCAAACACACAAGCAAGCGAGCATCATCTTGGTTCCAGACCAACCAGATTAATGTTATGGACTGGCCAGCCCAATCCCCGGACCTTAATCCAACAGAAAACTTGTGGGGTGACATCAAAAATGCTGTTTCTGAGAGCAAAACCAAGATGTAGTGCAATCGTCCTGGGCTGGAATACCCGTTCACAGGTGTCAGAAGTTGGTCGACTCCATGCAACACAGATGTGAAGCAGTTCTCAGATACCGTGGTTATACAACTAAATATTAGTTCAGTGATTCACAAGAAAGCTAAATCTTCAAGCATTTTTCAGTTTATACAAGAAATGTTTGACTTTGTAAAGAAAAATGCAGACACTGCTATTTTTTTGAACAGCCTAATATTCCTTTTTCTTCACTTTCTGTAAAGTATGTAACCATTTTAGATACATTTTTCTTCATGTTTTGATTTAGAATAGAATGTGCAGTGTTCCCAATGCATTTGCGTGTAGTGAAATAAATGTTATTATAAGTAGTTTGAACTTTAATCACTTTTTTAAACACACTGCTATTATTTTGAACATAACTGTAAGATTTGTGATACTATGGTACAGGGGTGATAATAGAAGCATCTGATAGGTACTTTGGTATACGACATGGCACTGAATAATTACCATAATCATTTACCACTTTTTTTGTATGGTCCTTCAAAGAATACCAAGGTACCTGTACATGTCAAAAAACCTGTTACTAACATACACACAACTTATGTTTGAGGATCTGAGCCACACCTTTGTGACAACATAATTTAACTTATGTGACAACCATAGCTGAGCTAAATCAAACAGTTGCAACCATCTCTAACATAACACACCTTTTCTCAACAAAACACCTGTGTAACACGCCATCATGTGACTTACCCGAGCCAGTAGAGGATATGCGAGTCCAAGAATTCCCTGCCAATTGATTCCAGGAAGGAAGAAGCCTTCTGAGGTGAGGATTGCGGCTATGTTGATAGTGATGGTACCACTGGGCCCTTGAGGAATGGTGATGTGGTCAGTTCCTAGTTCCCCCTCCCATTCTCCCTGTGTGTATTTTACTGCAACTGCTTTCCCAGTGCTCTGATATGTACTGGAACTGAGCAAACGATCATAACATAATCAGTCACATCACATCATAATCACATCACTAATGCACTGTTGAACTTACAAACATAATTCATTGACATGCATTAAAAGACTGGAATTAATGAATGTAAGTTTTGTCTGGATGCGGTTATAGTAGTGTGATGTAGGGATGTGATCTTACAGTGTTCTGTTATAGTAGTGTGTGATGTAGGGATGTGATCTTACAGTGTTCTGTTATAGTAGTGTGTGATGAAGGGATGTGATCTTACAGTGTTCTGTTATAGTAGTGTGTGATGAAGGGATGTGACCTTACAGTGTTCTGTTATAGTAGTGTGTGATGTAGGGATGTGATCTTACAGTGTTCTGTTATAGTAGTGTATGATGTAGGGATGTGATCTTACAGTGTTCTGTTATAGTAGTGTGTGATGTAGGGATGTGATCTTACAGTGTTCTATTGTAGTAGTGTGTGATGTAGGGATGTGATCTTACAGTGTTCTATTGTAGTAGTGTGTGATGTAGGGATGTGATCTTACAGTGTTCTATTGTAGTAGTGTGTGATGTAGGGATGTGATCTTACAGTGTTCTGTTATAGTAGTGTGTGATGTAGGGATGTGATCTTACAATGCTCTATTGTAGTAGTGTGTGATGTAGGGATGTGATCTTACAGTGTTCTGTTATAGTAGTGTATGATGTAGGGATGTGATCTTACAGTGTTCTGTTATAGTAGTGTGTGTTGTAGGGATGTGATCTTACAGTGCTCTATTGTAGTAGTGTGTGATGTAGGGATGTGATCTTACAGTGTTCTGTTATAGTAGTGTATGATGTAGGAATGTGATCTTACAGTGTTCTGTTATAGTAGTGTGTGTTGTAGGGATGTGATCTTACAGTGTTCTGTTATAGTAGTGTATGATGTAGGGATGTGATCTTACAGTGTTCTGTTACAGTAGTGTGTGTTGTAGGGATGTGATCTTACAGTGCTCTATTGTAGTAGTGTGTGATGTAGGGATGTGATCTTACAGTGTTCTGTTATAGTAGTGTATGATGTAGGAATGTGATCTTACAGTGTTCTGTTATAGTAGTGTGTGTTGTAGGGATGTGATCTTACAGTGCTCTATTGTAGTAGTGTGTGATGTAGGGATGTGATCTTACAGTGCTCTGTTATAGTAGTGTGTGATGTAGGGATGTGATCTTACAGTGCTCTATTGTAGTAGTGTGTGATGTAGGGATGTGATCTTACAGTGTTCTATTGTAGTAGTGTGTGATGTAGGGATGTGATCTTACAGTGTTCTGTTATAGTAGTGTGTGATGTAGGGATGTGATCTTACAATGCTCTATTGTAGTAGTGTGTGATGTATGGATGTGATCTTACAGTGTTCTGTTATAGTAGTGTATGATGTAGGGATGTGATCTTACAGTGTTCTGTTATAGTAGTGTGTGTTGTAGGGATGTGATCTTACAGTGCTCTATTGTAGTAGTGTGTGATGTAGGGATGTGATCTTACAGTGTTCTGTTATAGTAGTGTATGATGTAGGGATGTGATCTTACAGTGTTCTGTTACAGTAGTGTGTGTTGTAGGGATGTGATCTTACAGTGCTCTATTGTAGTAGTGTGTGATGTAGGGATGTGATCTTACAGTGTTCTGTTATAGTAGTGTATGATGTAGGGATGTGATCTTACAGTGTTCTGTTATAGTAGTGTGTGTTGTAGGGATGTGATCTTACAGTGCTCTATTGTAGTAGTGTGTGATGTAGGGATGTGATCTTACAGTGCTCTGTTATAGTAGTGTGTGATGTAGGGATGTGATCTTACAGTGCTCTATTGTAGTAGTGTGTGATGTAAGGATGTGATCTTACAGTGTTCTATTGTAGTAGTGTGTGATGTAGGGATGTGATCTTACAGTGTTCTGTTATAGTAGTGTGTGATGTAGGGATGTGATCTTACAATGCTCTATTGTAGTAGTGTGTGATGTAGGGATGTGATCTTACAGTGTTCTGTTATAGTAGTGTATGATGTAGGGATGTGATCTTACAGTGTTCTGTTATAGTAGTGTGTGTTGTAGGGATGTGATCTTACAGTGCTCTATTGTAGTAGTGTGTGATGTAGGGATGTGATCTTACAGTGCTCTGTTATAGTAGTGTGTGATGTAGGGATGTGATCTTACAGTGCTCTATTGTAGTAGTGTGTGATGTAGGGATGTGATCTTACAGTGTTCTGTTACAGTAGTGTGTGTTGTAGGGATGTGATCTTACAGTGCTCTATTGTAGTAGTGTGTGTTGTAGGGATGTGATCTTACAGTGCTCTATTGTAGTAGTGTGTGATGTAGGGATGTGATCTTACAGTGCTCTGTTATAGTAGTGTGTGATGTAGGGATGTGATCTTACAGTGTTCTGTTACAGTAGTGTGTGTTGTAGGGATGTGATCTTACAGTGCTCTATTGTAGTAGTGTGTGATGTAGGGATGTGATCTTACAGTGCTCTATTGTAGTAGTGTGTGATGTAGGGATGTGATCTTACAGTGTTCTGTTATAGTAGTGTGTGATGTAGGGATGTGATCTTACAGTGCTCTGTTATAGTAGTGTGTGATGTAGGGATGTGATCTTACAGTGCTCTGTTATAGTAGTGTGTGATGTAGGGATGTGATCTTACAGTGCTCTGTTACAGTAGTGTGTGTTGTAGGGATGTGATCTTACAGTGCTCTGTTACAGTAGTGTGTGTGTTGTAGGGATGTGATCTTACAGTGCTCTATTGTAGTAGTAGTGTGTGTTGTAGGGATGTGATCTTACAGTGTTCTGTTACAGTAGTGTGTGTTGTAGGGATGTGATCTTACAGTGCTCTATTGTAGTAGTGTGTGTTGTAGGGATGTGATCTTACAGTGCTCTATTGTAGTAGTGTGTGATGTAGGGATGTGATCTTACAGTGTTCTATTGTAGTAGTGTGTGATGTAGGGATGTGATCTTACAGTGTTCTGTTATAGTAGTGTGTGATGTAGGGATGTGATCTTACAATGCTCTATTGTAGTAGTGTGTGATGTAGGGATGTGATCTTACAGTGTTCTGTTATAGTAGTGTATGATGTAGGGATGTGATCTTACAGTGTTCTATTGTAGTAGTGTGTGTTGTAGGGATGTGATCTTACAGTGTTCTGTTACAGTAGTGTGTTGTAGTGATGTGATCTTACAGTGCTCTATTGTAGTAGTGTGTGTTGTAGGGATGTGATCTTACAGTGCTCTATTGTAGTAGTGTGTGATGTAGGGATGTGATCTTACAGTGTTCTGTTATAGTAGTGTGTGATGTAGGGATGTGATCTTACAGTGTTCTCTTATAGTAGTGTGTGATGATGTGATCTTACAGTGTTCTGTTATAGTAGTGTGTGATGAAGGGATTTGACCTTACAGTGTTCTGTTATAGTAGTGTGTGATGAAGGGATGTGACCTTACAGTGTTCTGTTATAGTAGTGTGTGATGAAGGGATGTGACCTTACAGTGTTCTGTTATAGTAGTGTGTGATGTAGGGATGTGACCTTACAGTGTTCTGTTATAGTAGTGTGTGATGAAGGGATGTGACCTTACAGTGTTCTGTTATAGTAGTGTGTGATGTAGAGATGTGATCTTATAGTGTTCTGTTATAGTAGTGTGTGTTGTAGGGATGTGATCTTACAGTGTTCTGTTATAGTAGTGTGTGATGTAGGGATGTGACCTTACAGTGTTCTGTTATAGTAGTGTGTGATGTAGGGATGTGATCTTACAGTGTTCTGTTATAGTAGTGTGTGTTGTAGGGATGTGATCTTACAGTGTTCTGTTATAGTAGTGTATGTTGTAGGGATGTGATCTTACAGTGTTCTGTTATAGTAGTGTGTGATGTAGGGATGTGATCTTACAGTGTTCTGTTATAGTAGTGTGTGATGTAGGGATGTGATCTTACAGTGTTCTCTTATAGTAGTGTGTGATGATGTGATCTTACAGTGTTCTGTTATAGTAGTGTGTGATGAAGGGATGTGACCTTACAGTGTTCTGTTATAGTAGTGTGTGATGAAGGGATGTGACCTTACAGTGTTCTGTTATAGTAGTGTGTGATGTAGGGATGTGATCTTACAGTGTTCTGTTACAGTAGTGTGTGATGTAGGGATGTGATCTTACAGTGTTCTGTTATAGTAGTGTGTGATGTAGGGATGTGATCTTACAGTGTTCTCTTATAGTAGTGTGTGATGATGTGATCTTACAGTGTTCTGTTATAGTAGTGTGTGATGAAGGGATGTGACCTTACAGTGTTCTGTTATAGTAGTGTGTGATGAAGGGATGTGACCTTACAGTGTTCTGTTATAGTAGTGTGTGATGTAGAGATGTGATCTTATAGTGTTCTGTTACAGTAGTGTGTGATGTAGGGATGTGATCTTACAGTGTTCTGTTACAGTAGTGTGTGATGAAGGGATGTGATCTTACAGTGTTCTGTTATAGTAGTGTGTGTTGTAGGGATGTGATCTTACAGTGTTCTGTTATAGTAGTGTGTGATTTAGGGATGTGATCTTACAGTGCTCTATTGTAGTAGTGTGTGATGTAGGGATGTGCTGCTGCCGCTACAGCAAAGTTGCTGCTTCCAGTATCGACCAGGATGTTCAGCTGCAAAGACAGAACACAATGATGTTTATTAACGTCACTAGTTTTTATGAATTACTTGGTCATAGTGGCATTTCATATGAATATGCATTATTAAATATAAATTAGTCACCTGTAGCATGCTCTTGATTACCACAGAAAATAAACAACATTACCCGGCTAGTAAAGAACTGATAAAATGTAAATGTTTATCTTAAATGCAGTGCAAGTCCGCCAAAATGCATGAATGTAATCTAGAGACATGGTTCCTGTGGGTGGGATTATCTCCATGTGAAAAGTGATTTAAGGATTGTTACATCACATCCCATTTCATATGAGAAGGAAAGGTCTTCCACTAAATGCTGGAACATGGAGGGATTTGCTGATATTCCAATTGAAACTGAATGTGGGGTTCATGTCAATGCTTTTTTGCAGGCAGTCATGTTCTTCCAGACTCATGTTCACAGGATTGCTGGAATAGAAAAGGGCCCTTCTCAAGCTGTTGCAACAAAGTTAAAGGCACACAGTTCTCTAGAATGGCGTAGCATTAAGATTTGTCCTCAGAGAAATGACTGAAATAACCAAACCCATTAATTAGTAGGGGGTCAATGCATTTGGGCATTCAGTGTTAAAATATATGAAAATAAAACAATATAAAGCCACTTTTTGTATGTCTACAGTCCAAAGCCCTGAATTGAAACCTGCGATGATTAGTCTACTATTAAAGCATGAATTTGATGTAAACCGTAAGTCTACATAATATTCATATGCAGTTCATAGGAGACATACATACATAGTTACAGCTACAGCATGAAAAAAGAAAGAAAGAAAAAGAAAATTTTACATAGGTAACTTTTAAACTTAGTCTACAACATTTTTAATCACACAATTCTGACTCTTTTTCCTGCATTTACATGTTTATATCTCCCAGTTGAGACTTTATACCTCAACTGTGAGTTTTTAATCACAATTCTGAGCAAAAAAAAAGTCCGAATTGTGGAATATAAACTGAGGAAAAAAGACAAAATTACGAGTGTTTTTCCATCTGAGAATTGTGAGATTTAAACTCGGATTTGCGAGAAAAAAGTCAATAAATAAACTAGAAATTAACTTTATTCTTTTATTCAGTGGCTTCCACACACCGCTGCTGCAGAGCTGTTATTTTCTGTCACCAGGTAGATTCCACCCACAAAAAACATCCTCACTTTTTGCAAACTCTGGCCGGGACATCCCACAACATTAATCTTTCTTTGCGGATGCCATTATTTTGTTGATTTAGAGGTGTTTTAGATCACTTTCCAGTTTTCTACCAAATGCCAGTTCAGTTTCTTCACTAAAGCCCCCCAAAAATAACATTGTTTGGGAAAGCAGATATATATTTTTGCAAAGTTCAGCTGGGCTTGGACAGAACATGGCGATAGTCGTCACATGTAAAGAGCAACCAGTACTAGCCAGAAAGAGCCGCAACTCTTGTAATGTTGCTGTAGGCCTCCGGACAGCCTCTCTCACCACTGTTCTCTTTGTCTTCTCGTCTTGATAATATCACTGTTGTGCCATACTTTCGCCACTTGTTGCTGACTGACTTCACACTGTTCCATGGTATATCTAATGCCTTTCAACAATGAGATCCCATTGATGCTTCCCATGCTCTTATGGTAGCATGCAGCCAAGAGGATGTCAGAAGGTTTATTTTGAGTCACTTCAGGTGAACACAGGTGTGTACTTTCACATGAACTTGATGATTATTTGTGAATTCTGAACACAGAGCCAGTTTATGAAAGGGTGTGCACACAGTTATGTTATTTTAAGTTTTATTTTATTTATATAAATATATATGCATAAACTTATGAAAATAATATTATATATGACATTACATCAGAATGGTTTTTGACAATACAAGCTCAAACAAACATTAAAAAAAACAATTAAATAGTAAATATTTTAAAATAAATAAATCTTGAATGATTCCGTTTCTTATTTTTTTTAATGTGTGTCTGTTGTAACTTGTACCAGTTTAATTCATACAAAAATTTAAAAGACAATTTGAAAAATCTCAGAGTATCGAAAGCGTGTGGATTTGTGCAGCTGTCAAAGTAACATTTATAGAATAATTATGAACTTTCATGAAATAATATCGGAACATTTTGACAAAGGAATATTTGAATCCATTTTTTCACTGTAATTGAGGAGGTCAAATTACACTGTATTTTTTTAAATATTTGAAAAATTTTGAAGTGTCCAAAGGTCATTCGGTTTAACCGTCCAAAGGCCAATACAGTCAGTTCCTTTGTGATTAATAAATGGTTTTATAACATTAAATCAACATAGTGCAATAAAATTATGTGTAGAAGTCACTGCTTTGTTATGAGAAAGAATGTCCGAAAAAATTAATTTCACTGATGTCATTTGGAGTAACCGATATAAAGGGACCATTTTGGATCAAGTCATGCGTTCAATATCATGTGACAGGATGCGAAATCATTCAGATATCTGCAAAACATCACATGGTTCTCAAGCAAAGTAACTCAACTCTTTTTTAACTATTTGAATAGTTCATGTTTTCACTTGTTCATACAGATGTCCCGAAACATCAGGTCATTCGGTACAACCGCTTTAAAACGTGGATATTGTTGTAATATTTTAAAGATTGTCTAGCTAACTAGATATCAGCCTGTTAGTATTGTTTGAAAATATCGTCACTCGGTACGACCAAAAGTGTCATTCTGTAAAGCTGAAATTTCGACTTTTTTGGTGACAAATTGTATCCATCTTGTGAAAAACGACTAAAAGAGTGTTAATTGATCTCATTGTTAACGCTTAATAAAACTTTTTTTTTTTACTCTTTTAAAAACCTTATTCGTCGATGACCCATAAACATCAAAGTTTGAGCAGATTACCTGTGAACCTCTTGTTGGTTTCATATGGATCACATACGTATCCAGTTTGATTTTACAAAAGCACAATGTTTTGTTGTTATTGTTTGTGTACATAAATAAAAGCAGACAGAAATGACAGTACTAGACCGTTTCTTACTCTTATCTGCATGACCAAAAATGAGTTCTTTCTGCCATTATGAGAAAAAAACCTACTTTTTAACTTAAATACGCTCCATGTATCATCTCTTATCACACAAGAGGAAGCACTGACGGTTCAGATGTTACATACGTGTTGCATATATTTTACATTGTTACTTCAGCTATTTACATTTTCAGCATTTAGCAGACGCTTTTATCCAAAGCGACTTACAAGGGGAGCAATTAGGGCACTTTAGTATCAAAAGTGGAGAGAGTGCTGTTCATTCAAAATCCCCGCTTTCAATTCCTGCCGGCGTGGGAATCGAACCAACAACCTTCTGATTACAAGGAGTTTCGTGTCTTGCTCAAGGGCACTTTAGTCATGGTATTGAAGGTGGAGAGAGTGCTGTTCATTCACAATCCCCACCTTCAATTCCTGCCGGCGTGGGAATCGAACCAACAACCTTCTGATTACAAGGAGTTTCGTGTCTTGCTCAAGGGCACTTTAGTCATGGCATTGAAGGTGGAGAGAGTGCTGTTCATTCACAATCCCCACATTCAATTCCTGCCGGCATGGGAATCGAACCAACAACCTTCAGATTACAAGGAGTTTCGTGTCTTGCTCAAGGTCACTTTAGTCATGGTATTGAAGGTGGAGAGAGTGCTGTTCATTCACAATCCCCACATTCAATTCCTGCCGGCGTGGGAATCGAACCAACAACCTTCAGATTACAAGGAGTTTCGTGTCTTGCTCAAGGTCACTTTAGTCATGGTATTGAAGGTGGAGAGAGTGCTGTTCATTCACAATCCCCACCTTCAATTCCTGCCGGCGTGGGAATCGAACCAACAACCTTCTGATTACAAGGAGTTTCGTGTCTTGCTCAAGGTCACTTTAGTCATAGTATTGAAGGTGGAGAGAGTGCTGTTCATTCACAATCCCCACTTTCAATTCCTGCCGGCGTGGGAATCGAACCAACAACCTTCAGATTACAAGCCCGACTCCCTCAACACTAGGCCATGACTACCCATCTATTTTATATGGTCTATTGGTGAAGTAGCACTGATTACTTTTGAGGGGGGACACATATGCACAAACAGCTATACTGTATTGTTTTAGCTTATATCAAATATATATATATATATTTATGCTTAAATATCAACCATCTAAAAAGCATCAAACCCTGCTGGCACAGAGCCCTCCAATTTAGCCTCTCCACACATATGTTTCTGTTTGCCAGGCGCTCGCGAGGCGGTCACGGCAGTTGGAATAATGTTGTTGGAGCGCTGGTTCAACGAGGGGGAACTAATGAGATAACAGAGCTGTGCCATCTCACCCAGTTGCCAAAGAGGCCATTATGGGCATTCCTCATCGTTAACGCCATCATAATATACACACAGATCTGCTCCACTGCACTGATCCTAACAGCTTCATTTAAAATCACTTAAACTCTTAAACCTAGGAGTGCATTTTAATGCCGTGTTTGAATTAAACATTATGGAAAATCTGCAGTTGTTATTAAGTAATGATTTTTATATCTATTCTAAGGAGGAGAAAAAGGGGAGGGTGAGAGACCCCGGCTGGAATGCTATTGTACTGCATATAGCCGAGTGTATACGGTCAACTCAATAATACACAGTATGCAAAAAAAAATAAAAAATTTAGGTTTGTACGACTTGAAACGATCGGGGTACCGTGAGAGTGATTAGAGAGCTCTCCATATGTCAAACACTCCTAATATTATGCTACATAATTGTCACGTGACCTCAACTGACAATAAATACAGTTATAGTTATTGACTTGTCAATAAATATATGTGATGAGCAGGGCGGGCGAGAGCCGTGAGGGAACGGCGCGAGGCGGGTGACGCGAGAGATAACGAGCGTCAGCTGCGCGCTACACCGGTCTCGTGTCTCTCACCGTGAGGAACTGCCGCCCTTCTACTTTTTGTTTTATTGTTGGTTTATTTGTTTATTAAAACTTGTTGATTGTTCGCCGGTTCCCGCCTCCTTCTTCCCGTTCTTACGAACGGTGTTACAATATAGTTATGCATTTTTATTCCTAATTTAATCCAGTTATTCTATGCATACAGGAAATTTCCACACCATTCACAACGCATAACCAAGGCTGGATTTACCTCATATTGTGACCCCATAAAGCCCCTGTCGGTTGGAAACTATTCAACAATTATTTTTTTTTTTTTAAATAACTAAACACTGTGTTGTCAAAATTGATATTATGTGGCCTCATAAGAGATGATTATATTACCAAAATAAAGCTCATACAAAGTCTTTGACCAGCGAATGTTGTTTTTATTACCGTCTACGCTTTATTCGTAGATTAAATGTATAAAAATTTGAGCTCAACTGGGGGTTTTTTCATGCGATATCCCATAAAAATAGGTAACATACAGTGCTTAAACACATTTATTAGACCAGCACCCTTTGAGCCACATCTGCCCTGACAGTATTGGTGACCAACAAATCATTTTTTATGTTCCTGTAATGGTTAATCCACACCGGTATGTGTAAGCTCTTTAGTCACAGTAGCGTTTCTAATGCTAAAATATGATTAATGTTAGGATTTAGATTGGGAAAGAACGTAAAAACTATGCCAGCAAGAATGCAAACTGCTATCAAGGCCAAAGGAGGCCATACAAAATAAAAATAAAATATATAGTTCAGGTTTTTTGGGTTATTTACTGGTCAAAGTTTTAAAAATGTGACGCTTTGAGCGAATTCGTAAACATCTCATGTGCTCATTTGATATGTGTGACTGAAAGGGAAACGCAAGGAAGCGTTTAAATTTGAAAGTGTAAGCGCTCGGTGAAGATCGTCATTGATGTCCATTTACAACATGTTTTTGAAGCGTTCAGAATCATTGTAGCCAATCACAGACATTTCTGATGTGCACATGAGCACAATGGCCAATCAGAGGCGTTTCAGTGTTTGTGTGAATACAAAAATTGAGTTTGTTATTTGCCTAACAAATGACAATATATATTTACTTTTCAACAAGTTTTTGACAGATTCCTAAAATATTGGCATTTTTACAGGTGGTCTAATAAATTTGTTGAGTGCTGTAGTTATTGTTAAAGAGTTAGTTCACCCAAAGATGATAATTCAGTCATGAATTCCTCTCCCTCATGTCGTTCCACACCTTCGTTCATCTTCACAACACAAATTGATGAAATTCAGTGAGTCTCTATTGAGAGCAAGATAATGAACACTTTCAAAGTCCAGAAAGATGCTAAAACATATTTAAAACAGGTCATGTGACTACAGTGGTTCAGCCTTAATGTTATAAAGCCTACAGAGGCTTCATTACGTCATAAGAGATTCGCAGTTTGATACGCGAACCGAATCACTGATTCGACACAAAAGCTTCATGAATCAGTGTTTTGAAATCACTAGATATTGTTGAATAAAGTCGTTATTTAGTTTTTTTGGCGCATTAAAAAGTATTCTCGTCGCTTTATAATATTAAGGTTGAACCGCTGTAGTCACGTGACCTGTTTTAAATATGTTTTAATATCTTTCCGTTCATTATCTTGCCGTCAATGCGGATTTCATCAAAAATATCTTCATTTGTGTTCAGAAGATGAACGAAGGTCTTACGGGTGTAGAACCACATAATAAATGACAGAAATGTCATTTTTGGGTGAATTAACCCTTTAAAGGAAGGCATCGTTCCCCCATCTTGCCCTAAATACTCGATCATGGTTATTCGCATTAGTAAGTTAACTGATAAGAACAAGGGTTTGTTTCTGCTTCGTAAAGTATTTCAGAAGTTTATCCGAGCAAAAGCTTTATTTGCACAGGGTGTGAAAGAAATTCAATCGTCTTATTGTGCTTCACTAGACCTTTCCAAGTTAGCAGAAACTTGATCAGAGTTGCCCATTAATTCCTCATTCCTTTCCGGCTTTAACTCAAGACGATTATTAAGGGGAAAATTCTCAGGCAAAGTTCAACCGTTGTTTTTCCCACCCGTGCCTCCTCCTCGGTCGCGATCCCGTTCTTCTGTGGAGAGGGGCAAAACAAATATAATAAAAGCCCACATGGGCCTTTCAGGAGTAACAGTTGTGCCGGCCTCACCGCTAATAATTCTGGAGAATACATTAAGGACAAACTCTGGCTCCTGTCCAGCCAGGCTTCAGTCATGACAACCGGCTTCTTTGAGTAAACATGAAGTCTGTCCGCAGCAGGGCCCTGGCACACACACACACACACACTCCGGCTGCTTCCAGGAATCCAGCCTTGCCGTTCCCCGTCCTCCTCTCTCCGCTCCATGGCTCCTCTGCCGCTGAAGCGGGATCTAATCACCCCTATCGAGGTGGCTTAGCTAATTGGCAGGCGCTCTGTCACTGGGAACGCATCTGCTACCTGTTTGTACCAATTAGCAGATGTGAGGCACTCCAGTCCGACGCCTCCGCACATACGACAGATTCCCAAATTAGTGGCTCGTTTAGAAAGAGCGCCTCAATTAACACGAGTACCCTTAATTACACATTCGCAGAGGATGCGGGAAGATCCCGGCCTCTCGCGGTTCACCTTACTCGGAGAATCAACACGGTGTTCAACGACACTGGAGATTTCATTACAATATTTCCAGAGGGACACGCTGATCACTTACAGTCAAGCCTGATTTTCTAAAGAGAGAGGAACGCAATTACAGTTACGGCAGGGATGTAAAAATGCTTCTACCCGACGATGAACATCAGTTTTTAAACAGAACAGTCCCTCCAGAAAAACGCGGTTATGCGATCGCTTGATTTCATGCATAATCAGCCAAAGTCCGCATATTTATGAGGGGGGTCGCATTTTTTCAAATTTCGCCGCATAAATTGCCGATTTCAGCAAGAAAAATATGCGGGGCTAGCATGATTTCATAATCCCTGTATTTTCGTTGCAAAAAAGTCTCATATATCTTAGCAGAAAGTTGAAAAATGTTGCGTTTACTTCACACAAGTAAAGCGCCATTATTTTCCCCCTATTGCCATGGGAACCTCATGAAGTGACGTAATGACGCGACGTGAACGTCATCTGTAAACCCCGCGGTGAAACACGCCAATAATTCTCATTTGCCAACAAAAATAAGCTCAAAAGACCGCGCGAAGCAGTTTCCCGCTCTTTTACATGATAGTGGGGGCAAATTATTATATAGTATAATATAGCGACAGAACTTATTTGACTCAATGTTTTGTAATTTTGAGCCGTGTGTTGATGAAGGTCTGAAATAAAACAGAACGAGAACTTCAATATTCTGTGATTTAGTAAGCCTGCCTCTTTACATGAAGGCAGTATCTAGTGAGAACAGGGTGTTGGGGGGGGGGGGAATCCTCTTTTGCATCAAAAACCGCAGTTTTTGCAAGTTCCCGCAATTTCATCGCGTAAAATTGCAAAAAAATCCCGCATATTCCATCGCATTTTTTAAGAAAACGTGCCGCATAATCAAGGATTTTTGCCCGCAACAATCACAAAAAAATCCCGCGTTTTTCTGGAGGGACTGACAGAATTTACGTAGTGGCGTTGAACTTGTCATTCTTAGGGTTGGGGATTTCAACAAACCTAAAATCAGATTTGTTTGGAGGGCAACTGTCTTGAAGAATTCAATTGTTTTTTTGGCATTGTCTTGCATTAAAAATATTTTAAAGCCACTAGGGGGCGCTAAACAATTCAAAACAATAACAAATGGAACTTGTCGTCAAGCCGATGGCTCTAATAATGTTTATGGGGAAATAATATTTATGGATGAGTAGCAGGGCGGGGCCGAGAATCACGGGCACGGATACTAATGAGAGACAGGTATCAGTAACAAGCGAGTCCTGGCGATATAAAGAAACGAGGACGTTTCATTCGCCCGATCTACTCATAAGTGCTGAAATACTCCTCATACAGGTCAGTTTATTTGACGAATTAAAACTGTGAGGTAACGCAGCGCTGCTTCACTTGCTCCGACGTTCCACGATCATAGGTTGAAAGTCTGTTTGAGCTAGATCAACATTAGATGATCATACTGATGACATTCTCACACTTCGTCGTGTTGAGCTATACATCTTATGTTGCCTACATTTGCTTATCTCGTCTAAAAACGTGCGAGAGCGCCGTCTATGTCAAGTCAAAGTTTGACGCAAAGCTCTAGCCATCACGGAAATGATATCGATCCTCGTTTTATTTCTCCTTTTGTCCCAAAGTTTGCTTGCCATGGTCCATAATGTTTGGACGAAACAACAGCAGCTATCCGTGTCTGTTGCCATGGTTACTGTGAGCCCAGGGATATGACGTCATTTACAGGCGCAACGTGAAGTGAAAAGACCGGGTCGGCCCACTGTTTAAAATTGTGATTTTCTCTGAATCTACAAATTCTTGGAAACTTTTGGGATAATGTAAGTACACAGCTTCACAAAATAACACTGTGCAAGTGGTTTTTGGATATTTTAATAGAAAAATTCTACATATTGTGCCTTTAACAGAACTGCATGCTAATATTTGAAAAAACGGCAAATCAAAGTCATGTGGTGCAACCAACATGCCGAAAAAAAAATCAATCATTCTCTTCTCAAAAAAAGTTATGTATTGATATTCCTTTTTTTTTATTATTGTATATCGTCACTTTATTGTGCTTATGTCAAATTGTTATTTAGTGTAATTCAAAAAATGCAATGATTGTGGCGAGACAAGATTTTTGCACAGTAGAAATGCATGAGTAGAAAAATCTTTTAATCGAAGCAATGAATGCCATTTCAGTTCTGCAGTGCGAGACAACAATATTAAAGCACTGTAAAAGGATTTGCCCTAAACTCAACGCAACTCTCCTGTATGATTCATCTCTTCGGACTTTACTGGACACGATTTATGAGCTTCAACAACAAGTTTATCATCATAGAAATAAAAACAGTATTAAGTTTTCTCTTAGTCGTATTGAGTGCAATAAGTGCGACCATAATCAATAGCGACCACATTTTTCTAAAACACAAGCCAGCCTGACGTCGCTTTAATATCGGGCGATATTTGCATGCATCAGGGAGCCGCTTTCAAAATGTGAAATTGTGTTTGAATTCGCGTTTTACTTTCGCTTTCGCTCGCACTCTGTGAATACTGAGCGCACGTTCTGCGAGATAAAACATCCGTCATCTCGTCACGCGATCTGATTCCTGCTGGATGGGATCGAAGCGAACGTTATCCGACGGAATTAAATACTTTTTGTACAAACGTAGCGGCGGCGTATTCTATCCTAATTTCACCCTCACACTCCGTCAGGCCAATACCACGAGACAGCTTTCAACAAGATCTTGTGACATTCCTAGTAATGATATTTCTGGATTAATAATATGTGATATTTTAAAAACATTTTTTTTTTTTTAAATAATGATTCGGAACCGTTAACTAGCGGGATATCTACAAACTCATTTCCGTTCACATTCCTGTCAGTTAACGTAGAAATCCAGTTACCGATTATAATTAGAACAACAATCAAATTCTCACATACGACTGCGAGTGTTCATTTTAGTCTTAACCAAATTTGTTTATTTGTACAGATCATTCGGTTCATTTCTGGAACAGATCCGTGCAATTGATTGTCACTCCTGTTAAGAGTGTATGCTTTACTTATGAATCATAAAACAAATGAATCACATTGCTGTCCATCATTTAGCAAAGAATCAATTGATTCAAACGGTTCGAAAGCGAGGCTGTGAGAGGTCCTCCTTCATACGACGCATCTAATATTAATCAAACACTCAAAGTTTTGGAGCAACTTTTGATAAGGAAGAGAAATCGACGACTGGCCATAAAGCCCGTACAGACGCATCTGCTTCAGGCCCTAATCTGAGTCAGCTGCTCTCATGGAGGGGCCCGCTGTCATGTGAACCCATGTGAGCTGGCTCTTACATATTCTCAGCACAAAGATCAAGGGCTCTTTGGTCTCCCTCCTGCGCCCAGGGCATCTCATTGAGACTTACACATCACATGCTTCTTGAACTGATTTGCTCTTAAAGGCTAAAACACTGCTCTGAGATCAGACCCCTTCTAATCTGATGCTTTTGGAGCACACAAACAGCTAATCAGAGTTACGAACCATTTGAAAACTGTTGAATGTAGCCCACTAATATACTAGTGCTTGCTTTTCTCACAACTACGGTCACTTTTCGCTTTTATTTGGCAATTTCGTTTAGTTGTTTTTGATGCCAGCTCCTCTAAAGGTCTTCGTAGAGGTGCTGGGTTAAAAACGAAACAAACACGGGTCAAATGTTTGCTGGGTAGTATTGTTTAAAAATGCTTGCTTTAAATGAACCCAAAATGAGCATTTGTTACAAAAAAAATGCCGCTTTGATAAAAAGCACTACATAAATACAGATTAAAAAATAGAAACATTTATTAAATAGCTTCTGTTTGATTATTACTGTTGCCTCTAGTGCTTCAATTTAAGACATTTTTGCAACTGTAGTTTGTTTACAGTAGTTAGTAGGCAAACCACTGGGTTCAAAGCAACACAGTTTGGGTTGAGAGTGGACAATTAGCTACTTCATGCACAGAGGGAAATATTATGAACAAGACTGGGACGTGTCCGTACCGTTTGTCCAGGAGTCCCAATGACCATCTGCATGTAATACCCCCGACCAGAGTCTCCTTTCAAATTACTGATCATGTCCAGAAAGTTGACCGTGCCCGCCGGATCCGAAGCCAGGGACAGTCCGCCCTCCACAGCGCCTTCATGCTGTCGCAGAGGCCGGAGGTCCAGCTGCACAGACGCGTTGAAATTCCCAGCAAAGATTTTTAAAGGTATTTGAAACACTGCATGAGACGAGCAGACGGAGAGAGAGAGCAGCAGGAGCCCGAAGAGCCGCATCTCGTCAAACTTCACCGTGACAGACTCTCAGCTTCGCCTCAAAGTGCAGAACTCTGTCACTGACAGCTGAACTTCCATTCTGATTATTAGTTATGGGAATAATCTTCGGCGGAGAGTATGTGAAGCAGACAGATGCCGCGGGGAAATAAAGTATGTGTGTAATGTGTTCAATTGATAACTTCCTGAAAGAGCATATGACGGATATGACGAGCATATCCAAACATTCCAGCGTTTAATCAGGGCCAGAGGCGCGGAAGAGAGAGAGAGAGAGAGAGACTGCTGGGATGTGTCTCAAAAGTTAGTGTACTTGATATTTGCTCTTCTTTAATGTACTTATCTCATGTTATTAGATTTTGTTTCATGTCCACAATGGACGTCAGGACTGAAGCTACAATAAATGAGTAATATTTTAACCCTCTGAGCACCGTTCAACTACAGCATTGAAGACTTTGAAAAGAACATACTATAAGAGCGATGGTAGAAAAAAATGTAAGATGATATTGTAACACCTCTACCCGGCTTGCTCTGAGCGGGCCGCGAACCCGGGTCATGGGAGTCAGACGCTCTAACAAAGAGGACGTTAGAGCGTCTCTTCTGGTCAGAAGAGTGAGGTTTACTCGCACAGCTACTACTAACTGCCCTCCGTTACACTCACCCCCACTAAACTTCACTCCCGTTTGGGTCACGACACCAATGCAACATCTATACCAGGGTTCCACTCGACCCGCTCTGAGCGGGCCGCGAACCCGCGTCATGGGAGTCAGACGCTCTAACAAAGAAGACGTTAGAGCGTCTCTTGAGGTCAGAGGAGTGAGGTTTACTCGCACAGCTACTACTAACTGCCCTCTGTTACATTCACCCCCCCTAAACTTCACTCCCGATCGGGTCACGACACCAATGCAACATCTATACCAGGGTCCTACTCGACCCGCTCTGAGCGGGCCTCGAACCCCAGTCTTCCGGCACAATATGAAGTCTCAAAAACTTGTCTGAAAATTTATGTGTGTGTTTGCAGGATTATATTACATTTTGGGGGCCATCACTCTCCTTGGAGGGAATGGATTAATAAACATACTGAATTGTGTTTTTTTTTTTTTTTTTTTTTGAAAATGTAAAAATGCTGAACGTTTCCTATGATAGGTAGGGTTAGGGGTACAATATACAGTTTGTTCTGTATAAAAACCATTATGGAGAGTCCCTACAAGGATAGTAAACCAGACGTGTGTGTGTGTGTGTGTGCACTCATTTCACATTCTCTGTTTTTGTTTTTCACTAAAACAAATGAAAAATTTAAAGGATTAGTTCACTTTCAAATAAAAATGACTCACCCTCAAGATATTTTTCTTACACAAACGCATCGTTTTGCTTCAGAAGGACTTTATTAACCCCTGGAGCCGTGTGGAGTGCGTTTATGATGGATGGATGCGCTTTCTCCAGCTTCATTCTCCCGTTCACTGCCTTTATAAAGCTCGGATACATCAGGATATGTATTAATGTATCTCAGATTGTGTTCATCAGAAAGAAGAAAGTCATATACACCTAGGATGGATTGAGGGTGAGTAAAGCTTTCATTTGAAAGTTTATGAAGTTTATGGTCACAACATTAATGACATAAAATCAGATTAAAAATATTAATAATTATTTTTATTAAGACCTAATTGCGATGGACATCAAACATCCAACCTGTTCTACAGCTCTGAAAGATCTTCGAATTAACTTTGAATGTTATCACTTGATACTATTTAGATTACAATAGGTGTAAAGATGAACATGAACATAAATCCGCATGTAAAAGGTAAAAAGAAAGTGCTCAACCTCCTTCTGTCTAGTTGGTTTAAACCAGAATCCATGTATGTATTAGGGCTGTGCAATTAATCGATTTGAGCACATGCAATTTCTAAATCGCACAAGTGTGCAATTTTATTTGTTAATTTATTTGTATTTTAATTGAGAATACTGCAACGTTACTGTGCGCATGTTTAAGATGTTCACCAATCAGAACAGAACAGGCAAACGGGAGGAAAGAGGAAAAAATATGGATGCGGTTCAGAATAAAAATATGTTGAAATAAAAATGTTGAAATTCAACATCAGTCGTTTGAGAGTTTTGGATTCAAAAGACACCAACTCACACTTATTTCACACAAGAAATGTAAGGCGGGCGTTGAATACGAGTTTAAGCAGGTGAAATAATCCTCATTTATTTGATGTTGTCTGTTTTTAAGACACTATTTATCCAGCAGTTCATCTACTGTACAGTGTCACTTCATTCACTGAAATCCAGTTTTGAAGTTGACTTATTATGACTGGAATTTCTTTTTCTTACTTTATTTGATGTTGTCTGTTTTAAAGATTACAGTTTTGTTCATGAAGCTGTAAATACAGTTTCATTGTGAAACATTTTGTTATGCACTTCCTGTGCACTGAACACATTCTGAATGAAGCATGTTTGAAAAAGCAAAAACAACGACCAAAATTGCACACAAAACAAAATCGCAATTGCAATATTGATTAAAAAAATCGCAGTGTGATTATTTTGTCCATATCGCACAGCCCTAGTATGGATGTATCTATCTAGCCTACAATCATCATAGGAACTAAAATTCAGCTGATAAAACACAACATTTATTTATAACGTTTTTGGGGACCCCTCTCTCTCTCTCTCTCTCTCTCTCTCTCTCTCTTTGATTTTATTATTTTAGAGATGTGCTCATAAATCATACATTCAGCCATTGTCCTGCAGTACCACTGGCAGTCAGATGAGGGCGCAGTACACCACTCACTCCCCCATCCAACCCCATCTAACAAGCTGTGCGGTAAATGAGGGAGATTATCGGAGTGAGCAGGCTAACAGTTTACAGTCCAAATCGCCTTTCCTGGAACATTGCTCCCTAATCTTCCACGAACCCTGATTGCAACAACACAGAGAAGCAGTCAGAGGTAAACCAGCGTCCTTTTACCTCAAGACGACAGCCATCTTCCCCAGAACCACTGCCATTTTAACCCCTCACGTCCAAACACCTTTGTGTGGGTTTTATATTCGGCGTAGCAGTCACCATAATCGTTTAAATCCCTTATTAAGATAATTACTGTGGAAACAGTAAAAAAAAAAAAATTAAATATTTCTGTGGCGACCTCGTCTGCTTTTTCCCGCCTTTAACAGTAACCGCGAAGTGTCTCCTAATGTTTCATATTAAAAGTGCTATTTAATTAAGGATATTAACAGCATATGCTCGCGTCCTCTTGTAATATCCCTCTCAGTCTCGCGCCCTGAAACCGACCACCTGTTGCACATTTCTGGCGCGCGACCTCAGAGCTGCACGCGCTCCTCAATAGAA